>JACBFG010000006.1:891801-930465 GCA_013435955.1 Diaporthe sp. HANT25 | reverse complement strand
CCGGCGTGCGATTTTCTCTTGTTCTATTGCCAGCGGTGATCTTCCATCCAAGTCGCCATTATTCCTGCGTCGAGCGCCCGGTGGCAGTCCCAACGGCTGGTCCAGGCCGTAAAGGGATGCCCGGTAGGCGACTGCTGCGTTCATTATGGAGGAGAGAAGGGTAGCTTTGGAGCACAGCTCACTTCAGCACAGCTTCCGCCCACTCCCTTGCTTCGAGGAGATCCACTCATCCAGTGGCTCTTATTATCTGTTGTTGACAGTAGCAGCATAATGACTGAAGAACATTCAACTGCTGAAAACGAAAACGTGGAGAGGTCAAAGCAGAGATACAATGCCAAGCTTCGGTAGACACGAAGACTGTTTCTGGACGCGCAGGACATCAGCTTCGTCAATGGTCAACATGGGCCGGAAACCGGGGCTCCGTAATTCTATTATGGTCATCCTGGAGTTTTGTTTTCCTGGACAGGTTCGACTTGGCAGACGTTCCTTGGTGTTCACCAAGCTCCCGGTACATTTGCTGATCCACATTATGTCCGTTCCCCGCGGGGGCGCTTTGAGTGCTGGGGAGTCTCCACCATTGTGGAACAGCAAGGTACAGATTAGGAAGCGAAGAGCAAAAAAACATCACTTGAAACACCACAGATTCAATGTACAGCGATACACACGTGCAGCTCGGCCGCGTGGCAAGTGTGAAGTCCGATTGCAGGAGAACAAAGTTTGACGTTGACGTTGAACAAAAATTTCCTCAACGAGAAATGCTTTGGATTTGAGATTTCAGATTGTGCATGTGTAAGAGTTGGTACATTACTGTTTTGTGCCCACCAAAGTCCCGGAAATCTCGCACGCATTGTCTAAACATCACAGAGCCCGCATCTTTTCGTCATTTACGACTTTGCGCAGCGTGGAATGGTGTTGTCTCCAGTCTGAAATTTCTTCAATCTTTTCATCCTGTTGCCAAGATCAGACTTCCTCCGAAGAAGCGAGCCTTGACAGTGCCGCGTTTCTAAAGCTGTCGTCCTGTCTGAGGTGACGTCTCGAGGGTTAGGATTGACGCATATGTTCAGGGTACTACCTTGTCTTCCCATGCGCCATATCGTCGATCAGATCAGCATATGATCAGCGGGACCCGGGAGCCATAATGTGCAATAATGCATGAAGGCCGAGTCTGCAAGCTGGCCGGCATCCGAAGCATTGATCTGCTGTCTTATCTCAAGAAAGCTTTGATGACTTTGCTTGGTCTGTATCGACATGATATGCCCTTGGTGTGTGACAGCGGCGGGCCGTGCCACTGATACCGTGTGCGGGAGATCTTTCATCCCACCTTAAAAGGTATGGTACCTACCTCCGCGTAAACAAGACAAATATGCCGAGGAAAGATGGGCGGCAGTGCCCTGTCTGTTGGGCATACTCAACTTCTACATACACGTCTTCGCTCATCAAGATGCATCGCAGCCCTATCACCACACCTGATCCACATGTGTGAATAAGATGCTGCTTTCTAAGTAATATTGCAGGGGATCAACAGACTTCATTGCTACCTGAGCCGCAATAATGTCCTACACCAACTCCAAAAGCCTCTTGTCTCCCCCAAAAATCGATACGCGTTCGTCCCACCAAGCTGACCCACCAACCTTGCTGCCTATGATGAAGTGGCCAATCCTTCTGTATGTGACCCGATGTTCATGGGGTCTCTCCTGTACTACCAAGCCCGTCCATTCTTGCGGCCACTCATACTCCGTTAACGCTACCATTAGACTCTTGGTACCCTTTGCACGTATGACTTCGGGTTCGTCAAGCTCGACATCTAACCGAATATTATCGCAAACCCATGCTTCCGTGCGAGCCACCATGGCAAGCTCGTTTTGAGTTTGCCACTCAAGTTCGGCACAGTAGGCCCAGATAGATATGCTGGCGGAGATACAAGGGCCTGTAGGGTTGGCTTCATTGACCAATTCAAGCGTGTACGACACTGACTCCGCCAACTTCCGGTCGTGAGAACCTACGACCTTCCCAAGAGATACAGGGCCGTCCAACGATGCCCAGCTCCAACTAGGCGGGCGTGGTCCGATGTCATGGGCGTCGGGCTTCTCTGACCAGAAAATTCTCCGTGCCCTCCCTCCGGATCGGACCAAGCGGAACATTGGCGAATCCCTCAAGACCCAATTGAGACTTAAGGGCAAAGTCTTCCAGAAATGACCAGCAATATAAACATCGTCCAAAGCTTTGCCAATATCATGTGCGAGGGCTGACAGAGCGACCATTCTGTCCTTCTTAGGATACGTCAGCCTGCGTTTCGTATACTCCTCTAGCAATTTCCACCACGTATCCAATAGTGCGCGATTATCTGATCCGTTAGGAACGGCTTTCCTCGCCAGAGAGAAAGCACCGATACCCAGCTTGATTTGTGTCGCCTTCAACCCATCAGGGATTGACTCGCTTGCATTCGGAAGCTGATCACAGTCCCAAAAGAGCTCGCCCAAGCCAAAGCTGACCACGCGCGTGGCCATCACACGTTCCTGTAATGCCCAAGCTCGGTAGCTGAGCGGTAGCTCGTATAATGTATGGCTGAAGTAATCCTGAGGCACGATGGTAAGGGCATCGGCAATAGAATCCTGGTGGCCACTTTCGGCTTTGATTTCAAATGGAGGCATGGCCGTCTTTTGTGTGTGCACTTGGTTGAGAATGCTTTCAGATGGACTTGCCGCGCAAGTGAGGGCGAGAGTAAGGATGCTATCAGCATAAATTTGGTGCATTCTCGGCGATTCTTTATCCCAGTCCTCAGTACTTCCAGGTCCGGATTGGATGATACAGAGACAATCAATCCAAATGTATCGAATTGATAACGCTTGAGTAACTGATAAAGCTTCCTGAAATGCTAAGGGGAGTCGACAGATTGAGACGCCGGCTTCGAGCTCCCTCTCGTTTCCAGCTGTGAGGCGTAAGAATTCCGGATTTGGCCCCCAACAATAGCTCAAGGCGGCATACGGACCACGAGGTCTCTCCACCAAGGTCCGTAGAACGCGAAAGGACGAAGGACCCAGCTCGATCAGCCGCGATGGGTATGAATCGGGTTGCGTACCATTTTTCCGACATCCCGTCCCTTCATGATCACGAAGGCAGAGATCCATCCACTCCCTAATTCTAACGACGGCTTCCGCCTGTGGAATGCAACCTTTGCGTCTCCTGATCTTTTCACCCACCGTTGGGGCAAATCCTCGAGTCGGCGCAGCCCAAAACCATACGGATGCGCTGTCTTCCTTCTGATCATGGAACAATTCCATGTCAAGAAGTACCGGCGTTTCAGCCCCGATTTTATATGGTCGAAACTTGAATTTTCCCACCTGACAATTGTCTCTATTGTCGATCTCGAGAAGCCGCTGTCTTGCGTACTCGCAGATATAGCAGCCCGCTTCTGCGGCGTCAAGCAAGGAAACCAAGGTTTGGTGATGATCTCCGCATTCAGGTTTTCGTCCTAGCGCAGCTTGAGACATTTGAAGGCAAACATTGCAGAGCATTGTCGCGGTGATGTCTCGATGGCATCCGTCAAGAATGCCAGTGTAGGGGTAGGTCTTGCCAGACCTCCTGAATCTAGAGATTTTCCCCGTTTATATAGTGAAGCGGATAACGGTGAATTCATTGGCACGAGCCAGGTGCGGGGCCACAAGGCAGCCATCCATGTCATCTGCACGATTTGCTGAGCGGTTAGCTCGTGGGGGCGAAAATTATGCCTACTATAGGGCTGGGGCACTACTAAATCTATCTCACGGATGTGATTTTTTGAGTGCTGCGAGGTTGTCATTTCCTGCGATTCCATGCTAACAAGGACAAATTATAGTCGCAAAGCAAGCTATCCTCATCTTGGGCACACCGAAAGCCCCAAAACGAGTCCATCTGCAGATCCGTCGGACATTTATTGGTCAAAAGGCAGATGCATAGACAGGAGTGGACTTTATATAGCATGACTGTGTCAACGTGATATTCGAGGCTCTAAGGTGATCACTTCACATCCGAGACGATTTCTGTCATTGGAATAGACTTGGGATTCCTCATGGTATTCACAGCACCAGTTTGGTAAGGACGTGCCTCGATTACTTAGCTCGGTTGAAACCTACCATTCAGGCATTTACGGAAATAGATCGCCTCGAGCATCATCATGCATTTTGTAGAAATTGACCTGGTGAAAGACACGATATTGATGCGAACGGACGAGCTGGACGTGAAAACACCACTTTTTGAAGGAAGAGGCTAGCCGGACTGTATTAGATGATTTACTCGGAGGCTGGATTCTTCGAAATGTCATCCAGTCCATCCGGACCCCAACATCACCGTCCGCGTCTGTGATATATAGCCGCCCTCTCTTCCCAGGACCTTCTCATCTGATCCCGTCCTCGTTGCCGTTCGATAGTCTCCACAAGAGCCTGTCTTTGGCCATCCTTCATCCACTGGCGCATCTCCTCATCGAAGTCGTGGCCTTTTAACTCAGGCATATCAATGTCCCACATCACGTATCCGCACTTGCGGAGGTACATATTTTCAGGCCAATAGCACATTTCGCACACTCTCAAGCCCTTGTGAGCCTGCAGCCACAGTTGAGGTGGCGCCGCATCTAAGCCATCCAAATCATCGTGATTACTTGGCCACTCATCCCTCATCAGAATTATAGTTTCAAGCGGAAACCATGAAATCCTGTCTCCTAGGGTGTAGGAGTAACATGGCACGGGTCGCTCGAGATGGGCAGCCAATGCTACCGGGGTGCGCGGCAGACCTTTCGACTCTAAAAGTTGACGACGCTGGTGATATTCTTTCCTAGTGTCGAGATCAAAAAGGAAAGACAAGCCGTATGTAAGCTGCATTCAACAATCAGTTTCCGTTTGGACTTGGGTCATGCAACGTTGGAGTACCCACGAATGCCTGCTTATACTCATTTCGTCTCCCCTGAGCTATCCAGTCCACCGAAAGGGCTCCCCAGACAATTTCGCGAGCAGCAACCTCATCAAAACTTCTAGAAAGTACGTGCTCCAAGTAGTCGTGTATGCAGCAAAGCTGCTCGTTGATCCATGGCGGAAAGGGATTAAAGAAGTAGCGGTCTAGGAGATAGTTCCGCCGCGCCCTCACCCACCTCCCTGGATGAAAGTCGACCTCGGTTCGGAACACCAGGTTGCAGTATATTTGAAAGCGGTATAGAGCGCGTCTGATTCGGAACAACTCCATCTGCGATGGGCGATCCTTGTCAGAATTGAGCGGCCGTCCCACGAGCTTTTTCATCAGGGGCAGTCGATCTCGGACAAAGCACTCGCAGAAGTACTCAACAAAGGCATGAGTCTTGCTGATAGAGTTTGCGATAGCTAGTGAACCCATGTAATTGTAGGATTTCAAATTTCGTCTTTCGCTTAAGTCGTTTGGGATTCGAGTTCCGCCCATGCTGCGGGGGAACACCCATTCTAGACACCATTCCTGTGAGGGCGCGCCGTCGTATCGATAGTCAAAGCCTATGAAGGCTCGTCGCAGTACATTGTGTATTGCCTTTCCCCTCTCATTATCCACAAACTTGCTTTTGAACGCTGCTTCTGCGTAGTGAATGAGCTCAAAAGGGATTTGATTTCTTAGTATACGCTGCACAATATATCTCGTGTCGTAGCGAAAAGAACTATAGAACAAAGAGTGACTGCGTGTGGCCGATCCAAGCGACGGTATCGAATCTAGCTGCGCCAGAATCGTGGTCACAAGGTGTAATGGAAGTTCAAGAAGTGGCGGCGAATATGGCATTTTCATGTTTGCGGATTGAGATCATCAATAACAACTGTATTTGCCCCTGGTTGAAAGCAGATTTTAAAGTGTTTACCCCAAATATATTCAGGTGACTCAACTCCAGCAAGTCTAGCAAAGGTGCCCGTGGAGGATGAGTCATCCGG
Organism: Diaporthe sp. HANT25; assembly: GCA_013435955.1. Lineage (NCBI taxonomy): Eukaryota > Fungi > Ascomycota > Sordariomycetes > Diaporthales > Diaporthaceae > Diaporthe > Diaporthe sp. HANT25. Next base: position 924,553 of record JACBFG010000006.1, on the reverse strand, counting down.
GCTGAGACGCCTAGGGACTGGCATAAGAGCAACCACAATTGTGACTCAACTGTAGCTGTTGGTTGGTGCCTCCAAATCCTTTGGCTAACTTGGGTCTATCAATTCAACACTTCTATTCAGGGGCCTAGTGCCGCATGACAGGGTATTCAACGCTCTCCGAGATCCACACATAGCGTCTTAGAAGCACAAGACCCCATACTAGGGCGTGGACGAAAGGCGTAGATTGAGTCTACGTGTAGAAGTATGCTCATAGGGCTCGGGTATTACCAATTAGCATTTTGAATAATTATTCCGTCTTGTTACATTGGCTTCCGAGAGCAGAACTGCGTAAGCGGGAAACGTAGCTGGGCGTCGATGGAGAAAGAGCGGGGATGCCCGACCTAAACACATCATTATCCCGGACACCGAATGAAGAAAATGTACAGATGTTTTTCATAATCTTCGTGCCTCATCTAGCGACTGAGTTACCTAGGTACTCAGTTGCTGAGCTTCTTGGCTGTCGTTTGAATTAAAAAAAAAATGCGACCTCGATTTATCACCGTCTTGGGCACTGCGTGTCTCGTTCTGGCTCGAAGTTCGAATGCATCTTGCACATCTGATGACGACTGCAGCCTTAACGGCGTTTGCTCTTCGACGACGGGATCATGTATATGCGATCCAGGATGGAAATCAGAGGACTGTGGGCAGCTTGATCTAATGCCAGCGACGAGGTGGACGGGATATAATTACACCAACGTCACGCTGCCTGATTATTACAGCACCAAAGGAGGCAATTCTTCATGGGGCGGTCAAATCATCCAAGACAGGCAGGAAAGGGGGCTTTTTCACCTCATCATCTCACAATTTGCACATGGATGCGGGTTGTCTGGCTGGAGGCCCTTCAGCACCGTGATCAGAGCAGAGTCTAGGACCGGGCCACTCGGTCCCTATCACTACGCCCAGGAGCTGCTCGGCACATTCCGTCACAACCCGACGACTATCTGGAGTCCAGCCGACAATCAATACCTTCTCTACACGATCGGCATAGAGACAGAGACACCAAGTACTTGCAGATCATACAAATGGGCCAACAACATCTCAGTATCAAGCGCACCCGACGTTCGTGGGCCCTGGTCTGCTCCGCAACTGCTGATCAACGGGACCAACCCGACACCTTGGCCACTGTGGACTCCAGAAGATCCGACATCTGAAATCATACTCGGCGCCGAGGACAACAAGATCAACGCAGCCGACACTTTCTCCGGCCCGTACGAACTCATCAAGACCATGCCCTGGAACACGTCCGACTACAGCGACCACTGGACCGAGGACCCGTTCCTGTGGCGCGACAAGCGCGGGAACTGGCACATCCTGTGCCACTGGATGATCGATATCACACAACGAGGCGAGAAGTTCCCTCGGGTGGGCGGGCACTTGTTCTCCCGGAACCTGACTGGGGACTGGACGTTCAAACTCCAGGCGGCGTACAACACCACCGTCGAGTTCACAGATGGCGGGAGGACGGACTACTACCGCAGGGAGCGACCCAAGCTGTTTTTCAGCGACGATGGGCAGCTCACGCCGCTTTACCTAGTCAATGGGGTGCAGGAGTTTAATAGTTCGGGTAGTTATACTCTGATACAACCAATCGGCAAGGGCGCGGAGACATTTTCGAGGGGATTGGGATTTTGATGCGCTTGTAGGTAGACAGCAGAGAAACAGTAGAGGCCTGAAGAGCCCGAGTCTGAGGAGACATATATCAATTTTGTAGGCGACAAAGCCAGTACCAATTGTGCAAAGGAATAATTTGATTTTGGGTATATGAAGCGCGCCTCCCCGTGCAATTTCCATCCGTCTATCCGTCTATAGGTCCTACGCCGCGCCTCTCATAGCTGAGGCCAAATGTTTGTTTTGAATCTTTTTTGTATTTTCTTCGCATGTCCTTCGTCACCGTATCTCCTTCGCGACGGAATGAATTTGGCCATTTCTTTCCGCTGAAGACGGCCGCAAGGCAATCTAGTGCATCTTGCCGCTGCAGTTCGAGTCCTCGCCAGTCGCGCCGGCCGCCGTGCAGGCCTCGCGCATTTTGCAGTTGCTGAGCCCGTTCTCCTCGAGGTTGAGGAAACCGGACTGGGCGTCGCCCGTGAAGTGGCACTCCTGGAACCCGCCCGTGCCGATGAGCTCCTTGTGTGGCTCGCTCTGGTCCATGCACGCCTGCATCGTGGAGGCGTTGTCGGGTGTTCCGTCTGCGTGGGTGCAGTGGCAGAGCTGGTAGAGGGCGCACGCCTGGGTGCTGGCGGCGAAGAGAAGGGCGGAGACGATGGAGAGCTTCATGGTTGTTGTCTTTTTTATTGATATGAAAAGAGTGTCTTGGTAGAGTTCTTTGGTTCTAGTGTCCAAGTGTAGTAAAATGAGTGTCGATAGAAATGAGTGTGGATTGAGTGAAGTGGCTTGGAAAGGTTTGCAATGTGATCTGGTGTTGGATATACCAAACATTTATATTGATGAATCTGCGGCGTCGTCACCCATCCCGTGCTTGAGTTGTGTACCGACTTCCGTGGCTCGGTCTGTGGGTTCCCTGCGGGAGAAGGGAGTTCGGATGAAAATAGACTCAATCACCCTTACACTCATCTGCAATATATTTGTTCCCGGGATGTCACTTGTACGTGTGCCGATCTTGCTTACATTGAGACAAGAAGCAGTCCTGAACTGACTTGCTGACTTGACCAAGAGCAGTCTAAGCACGTGCGGAGGGAATTACTCGCAATGTGAACTGACAATCGTTCATCCTGCCTTGCCTCCAATCGGTTGGCAAAAATGAACAGTGATTGAAATAAGAAGTAAAGACAACTTGTCTAGTTCTTGCCTAAAGAGAATCTGCACATCATTGTCATATCCTGGGCTGCGATCGTTGAGCGATCATTGAGCTCCTTCATGACTTTTAATAGATAGTCCGTCCGGCATAGACCATGTAAGAGTTGTGGAGCACATTGAATAAGTCAACTGACACCACCACAAGGCTGAACAGGATGCCAAGACGTAGATCTTTCTATGCACTCACCACAACGATCAACTGTAGGAAACACATCGATCAGGAGCCCCGGTGAATTTGACTCATGTAACCCGGAGAAAACACTTCCTGTTACATTTGAGGATGGGTAGTTGGGAATGCCGTACTTTACGCCGCGACTCAGTGACTTGATGTTGAAGATCGAGATTCACTCTACCTAGACGGCTTGGGCATGATGATCCCGTTCTCCGAAGCTTAGCCCCCAGAAAGGAGTCAGTCGAGAAACCTAGAATTGCAATTCAACTTCGTGTGTGATATATTAATCTTTTGATGTGAGGAGGGGCGTATACTTGGTTTTGATCTTACGCCCCCTGTATGTTGCTCTGAGCCTACAGTCGTCTCATTTCGAAGTATTGCAAACTGTGGCTGTGATCGAGACAACTGCTTGTAGCCTCTTGAAAAGCTCACCATAGCCAGTCCATCGAAGTCGTCCCTTTTTCAAGAAAACCATGATACACGTGTTCACGCGGGCTCGCGAGAAGCTCTGTTAAGATGAGCTGTGACTACCTAGACAATGATTTCTTAATATCATGTCTCGTTCACTGGAGGGTCGGAATGCCAGATCAAGTCCGATTTTCCCCAAGTTATATGAATACAACAGTTCACTCCCCCTTGTCGTGCTGTATTGACACACTCACGTGAATAGAGCCTTCGAATGTGGGCAAAGATATCGGGTTTCCAAATTTTTGCTTATTCTGTTTGACATCGCCTGAATTCAAAAATGTGTGCCCAGAACGTCAATCACGGCCGAATCACCCATCGGGGATGGTTCATGATGCGCAAGTGTTTATAAGTCTCCGAGTCCGAATTCGGGCTGATCACCATTTGATTACAATGACCGAGGGCGGATATTGAAGGGGCAGTAAAATGTAAAGACTTGATGTATGAAAACGCCATGCGTTGATTTTCTCGTGAGCTATGGTGGCTTCAGTATCCACGCCTGTGACTGTAGGAGTCAGGCTCCCCCACATCCCGAACCACCTCGTCATACAGAACATAGGCCTTCATCGCAGCATCCCAGTTCCGTGGACACAGAGCAGACATCTCAGCAGCTGCTCATTCTCAAATTAATTCTTCTTCTTGGCCGCCTTGCTTTCGTCCATGCGCCTCAGGATCTCAGCCTCCTCGTCCTCGATGGACTTGTCAATCTTTGCACCGCGCGAGGGCTCATTGCCGTGCATTTTGGCGGGGAGGGTGGGATCGTGCTCGCCGGCGATCTGCTCCTCTGTCTTCTTCTTGCCGCTGCCGTCGTCCGGGTCGTTCTGGTCCTTGGCGGCGGCGAGACGGTTGGCTATGCTCCGCTCGTCCTCTGTGGGGCGTCTCTGGTTAGCTTGACTCGTACTCTCTTTGTATAAAAAGCGATTCATTCTCTCTTTTTCTGGTGTGGGGTGAATATCAGGATGCTCACTGGGGTCATTGTCCTGGTGGGAGTTCTCCTTGCCCTCCTCGTAGGGTACGGGCTGCTCCTCGTGCTTCTGCTCGTCGGCGGTATTGTCTCCAGCCATATTAATCTTTGCGTGCAAATTGTTTTGAAAGTTTGGGAGGTTGGGGCAAGACTATGAGTTTGATGTGGGAGAGTGGTCTTGGTGGGGACGGGAATGAATTTATACGGCTGGGGTCAAGGGCGAGGTTGTTTGCTGTCGATCTCCTCCCAGGGGAGTTGTTTGCTTCATGATGTCATGCTCCGATGACAGTGCCATTGGGCGTCATCAGAAAGGGACCGGGTGAGACAGCTCCTGCAGTGTAACTCACTAGGAAGGTGTCTAGACCAGCTAGCGCCCGCAAGGTCGATCTTCATCCCGTCTGAGCCATAGCCGCTAGGCAGCTTGGGGGCAGGGACGGGCGAGGCCAGGGCGAGCCATTACAGTCAGCGGTAGATATTGGCAGAATTACTAGTAAGGGTCGACACTGTGAGGCTGACACGAGAATCTCTGAATGCATGCCAACGGTTGGTTAGTTTATGTAGCCTTCGTTCGGCCTTCTCCAACGGGACGACTGCTATGGGTCAGATTAACACCGTCCAACGTAGCACCACTGGTGGACAAGTAATTCGTCATAGCAGGAAGCCTTACATCCTCGCCGACGTAATATAGATGCATTTCACTTTTCCCGATGATTTCTTCCGTTGTGTGTGTACGGCTTAGCCGGGTGCCTAGGTGTTGTTCCGGTCAACGGAAAAGATACGTGGTATCGTGATCACACTTACTCCACGAATGGCCCAAGGTCGTCGTTGTACCATGTGTCTACTTGTATCTTGTGATTTTTCATGTCTTCGAAAACCATCTCGGGTGCCGTAAACTAAGCGGAGTGCCAATGACTGGGTAAGGAGCATGCCTTGGCGTCTGGCACAGTTTCTTTCCCAAGGCTATCATCACCAGCAGTAGTATCTCTCAAAGAAGCAAGACACAGGAACACAGCCAGGAATACTCCGATGGATGTGTCTAGGTAAGTGGCTGACAAATACATTCATTTGACACCGTTGTACTCAAAGTCTGTCAAGCCGGCTATCGTAGATTTGACTTCTCCCCACTCGTCAGCACTCAGAAGACATGCCTTGAACCCACGAGCAAATCTTCACCAGCAGCCATTCTTGGCCTCCCTGTATCGACCAGCTCTCTGGGAGACATCCTTGGCTCGAAAGGCCTGAGAACGATGTCCCAGCTGATCAGCTAACAAGACGTACCTGATCAGCGTAAGTAGGAAAGAATGTTCCACCAGGTGCATAGCTTTGACATTTGCAATTCAAGAAGAAACACATAGCTCGGACGAGCCGTGGGATGCCCTTCGAGAAATCCTTATGACTAGTGTAATCCCTGAACTACTCCTCCCGCTTCAAATTGGGGGCCCAAATGTGAAGGAAGCGTGCTACCATAGCAATGTGTGCGATGACAATGCCTCGGTCGACTCAAGTACCAGCATTCCGAGGATTTTCGACGTAAATAATACTCGGGTTTACAATGAGCCTCGGTACAGTGCTTCAGTGCGTTATCTTGAGCTCCGAACTGGGGTATGATGTGTGGCATGTATAGGTGAAGACGCCACTCCCGGGCTCACTGACTTCCATGTTTCCTTTTGCCTCATGGCTCGTGATTCACAGATCTATATAATAGATCCAGGGAGGCGATGGTATTTGTAGTGCTGTGAAATTTCGAGTTTTCGATCGAGTATCGGGATTGTTCCTCGTGTTGTACTTGCCTCAAGACTTCTTCACCCGGGCATACTGATCGTCATTGTAATTATAATACAGATATTCCAAGCGTAATTCATGCTCTGTTTTGATAAGCTTAGCAGAATTATGTGTAAAATGTTCCCAAATTGCGTTACGCAGTTGGCCGTCCATAAGCTGAATGTGTTGATAGACGTTTGCGTTATGTAAATTGAAGCATCCACCCATAGAGTCGCTGCGATGCTGGTGCATACAATGTGAATGTACCCGTTTGAATGTTGATTCAATTCACTCAAGACGTTTTTTTAATCCGAATGTCTTTATCGGCAAGGCTCGTGCACGCTGTTTACTTCCTGATAACCACTTTCAACCATTCGTCCTGGACCTCGACAGATCCAGCATCCTTGCCACTCTCTGCGAACTAGCCAAAGCACGCAAACAGGAAGCGCCTGTCAAAACTCCTCACCATCGCTGACCGTCATTCCATTCAACCAGACCTCGTGCCGATACTGGTCAAGTTTTGCAACAGCATGGCTTCCCTTCAATTCGTATCCAATGCCAGCTACTGGCAATACAAGGACGACACCAGTTACGTCCTCAAATGGATCGATCAAACGGCCAAGGCTTGCGGCTGGAAGAGGCAGAAAACGCAACAAGTGACGCCAGTGTCATCAAAATCCAGCCCACAAAGCCAATCAAGCAACAAGAACGGAAGTCTTCCTACCAATGCGCCCACTGGCACCAAATTGGCACCAACCTCACGTAGGCTGAAGGGCAAGGACCGCAAGGCTGCCAAGAAGCAGGCCGAGGAAGAGGCTGCGGCGAAACTCGAGAAGGAAAAGAGAGACGAAGATGAGAGAGGAATTGTTCTGAGCGCACTGGAGATTCTTGAGCAGGCGAATCTAATATCGACTCGTCTCCCGATGTCTCAGTCTACTCTTTTGCGACCGCCGCCAAGTGTGTAAGTACCAGCATATAACTTCCATGCATCGCCCTCTATCCGTTCAAAGCACTGGTATGGGCTATGCTTACGTATTTTGGTATCACAGGATGCATGCACTCCGCCGAGCCATCAAGCTGCGACAGAGCTTTTCCAATTGGTTTGAGACGACCTGCCCAAACGATCACAAGAGCAACTCGGCCCACCGCTATTTTGTCAAGGTGTTGGAGAAAATTGCAGACCTGTTCCTCCAGGCCACAAGGACAACCATCGTCAAATCAGACGGAGCCAGCACTGGAAATACCAACTGTGATGCAAGCAGGTCCTCAAAGCAGTAAGTATCACTTTGATATTAATCAAGCGTTGGAGTCTGACCGTCTCAGGAATCGATATGAGTCTCTGCTGGAGCAAGCCGTTCAAGACGAACCCCAAGACGATCCAGTCCAACCAGCCAAGTCCTCTAGCCGATCCATGAAAGAAGAGCCCATATCATCAGGCCGAAGATACCACATGGAAATCCAGAACAGTCAGGAGAGTGCTTTCATGGTGTACACTCTATTCACAGACCTGCAAGACATTAGGGCAAAGGTCAAGCATTTGTGGACGCAATGCTTCAAGGATGGTGCCGACATGGTCGTGGCCACTGTACTGACTGCCCAAGCTCTGGCGGTCGTGCGGAGGTCGGAGGAAAGGATCATGTCTGTCCTTGACGATGCAAGACGCCGAGAAGGCATGGCAGAACAAGAAGGCGTTTGCGACGGTGCCTGGCAGTTCCCTGGCACATACTGCCGACTGCTGAGCACCTTACGCGACCCCACTGACGTACAAGCCCTGCTTCATTTTGAGGATTCAAGCCACAACTCTGGGAATGACGGTGAAGCAGTCAGTATGACCGACTTGACATTTGCATTCTCTGCTCTCAGACTCAGATGCTTGACGCGGCCTGGCAATGGCGTATGCTGTTACCCTCTTCTTCTGGAGTTTGGGCACAATCCGCGTGCTTTGTTGAATGCAGATGTCGACAAGGTCCTCGAGCGCGACAGAACTCTATGTTGTATCTTGGCAGATTTGGAGAGCCTCCGCTACGTCTTGCCTCCACAACTCTCTCAAGGTTACTCAGAAGAGGACAGACGATTTGAGTCGGCTAGGAAGGACCCATTCATTGGCTCCTTGCATCCCGTCTGGACACGAAAGGAAGTCAACCTCACAGGCGTCTTTGCTGCCGAAATCATGTTGGATATCAAGGAGATTTGTGACGCTTTTCCTGAATCCATCCCCAGCTATGACGAGATGTGCGACCGCCATATGGACTTGTTGGGTCTCAAAGTCGAAAAAGAGGCGAATTCCGAGCCTGCTCTGATTCATTCACAAGAGAGCCCGCTCATTAGAGGCGCGCTGACAGGTATCGATGGGTGGGAGAGCAAAGTTCGTGAGATCATGACAAAGGTCAATTGCATGTTGCCAATGCGTACGACTTCCGTCAACGATGGTGTGAAGACGCTTTGCACTATACCAGTTCGCAGCGCTGAGGGTTTGGAATATGAGATGGACATACCCTGGCAGGAAGAGTTCGATGTTGACTGCAAGACGACCCTCGAGCTTTACCAGAGACTGGACCCGCTAGTCCTCAAGTATAGCACAGAGGAATACCGGCGAAGTCGTCTGTTCAAGTTCATATTCTTTAGGACGACGGGCGCTAATTATCTTTTCGATAATTATCCCATGCTCACTACTTTCCGAGAAGCCTTCATGCAGACCCTCATCGAGTCAGCGGGGATTGAGATCCTCAACGCTGACAAGTTCACAATCGGTGCCATGGCTCACCTCTACAACGCATCTTGGCAGCTGGGACTCGGCAGACTTCGGTGGCCAGCAATGGACCGCCTCATCGACATTCACAAGGTCGCTTTATTCGCCGGTGACTTACCCACTACCCCGGCTGCCATGCTCAGGAGCTTCTCACATCGGTTCTGGGGCCCGAAGGGCAGGATGTCTCTGCAGAAGAAGGCGAGACACATGAGCAGGGCAATCACAATGATGAAGCCTTCGGCCATGACGCAGGCGTACAACGAGCACTGGGACACCGCCGGTCGCATACCCTTCTGGTACACCCTGGAGTCGAATGCCTTCGAGACAGCAGCGAAAAAGGCTGGAAGAAAGACCCTATCATCGCTTAGCCCCAGCTTCGTCGAGAACATACCGGTGATAGAGGAGTACCTGACAACGCAACTGCAAGAAGTGCGCGTGGACTACATGGAGATCGACAGAGTGGGCGTAGAGTTCAACAAGAACCTACTCAAGCACGCTCGGGGGAAATTTACGAAACAAGCGAATCGGGTGCTTCCACCAGAAGACAAAGACCAATGGAGCGGCATCGACTTCGCGTCGGAGTCGTTCGAACAGGAGGCCCAGCTCCACGCGGCTATGGCTAAATACGGTGGCGACCCGTCCAAGTTGCCCATACAGGACTGCGACTACCTACAAGATAGCATCAACTGTCTTGCCAAGGTTCTGAGGGCCGAAGGCATTGGCGGCGGCCCCAATGCTGCTGATGGGGACGAGGGTGTGAACATGCCTACCTCCCTGACGCGCTTCAGGATCCGGGGCTCAGAGGACTTGCCCGACATGAGCAGACTGGTTCTCGTGTCTCATTGCAGCTGTTGTCATCGGAAGTACTACTTCTGAGTCTCCATTTGTGTGGTCGCTGCAGGTTTGTCGACACGGACAGCGCACTTACAAGAACGGGGCAGACAGGATGGAATTCCTTGGACACTTCAAGAAGCGTCACTGGCAAAATTTGTCTAGGACTTATTCAGAAAGATCTCAAGCCGGATCCGGGCACAGGTTGGACAGTGGGAGAACATTGTGCTATACCCTGTGAGCCTCGATACTGTGCGATTCTTTCGGGTCCTCGAGGTCCCGGTTCCCGGATCTGTCGCGGCGCAATTAGAAGCTGTATAGAGGCTGTCGACACTTTCATATCAATTAATCATTCATAGACAACTTGACGGATGACGTGATGTGAGTACTATGGCTATGGAAAAGTCCCCAGGTGCCCCGTAGCGACCACATGAGACCTTATACCTGCATTGCAGGGCAGGGATACCCGTTCAGGCACCACTACCATTGTAAGGTATATACAAGAATGATTAGATGACTCCCTCATTTAGACGATTGGGTGTATTGAAAGTCTGAGAGATTGACTCCTCAGACAACCAAGAACGATCTGTACTCAAGTGTACTTTCGACAGCCTAGGTGAAGCCAGACCAGATGCCGCCACCTGGGGGAGTGTATGTGGTAGCAGTGCTGGAGTAGATGTTGATCTGAAAACGCATAGTTATTAGTACACTCTTGAGAAATGGTGGTCCTTTCAGAGGTGATAAGTCATAATACTCACGTTGACACCAGGGTCGTTGGCAGAGGCATAAGCAGGAATAGAGTACAGGTAGTCCGAGGATGGCGAAGCAGAGCCACTCCCGGTGACGACGAGTTGAGCACACTCAGGATAGAACTGCGGCGTATTCTGTTGGTGGAGGGCAAGCAGCTCATGGCGGATGAGGTAGTTTCCGGGGGCGAGATTCGAAGGGATCTTGCTCGACCACTTGAGCGTCTACAGGTAGGAGAAGACAATGTCAGCAACCAGAAGTTTGCCGATATATGGCTGATAAAGACTGCCGTCACTCACATCAACAACAATGGCGGTTCCCCAGCTGTCCCCGCTCAGAGGCGGTGCGTACATGCCCATCTGGTCGATCTTGAACCAGCTCTTGCCCTTGCCGTCGCAGGCGGAGAAGGCACCAGAGCACTTGTACATCCAGACCATAACGGGCCCTTGCTTGTGCGTCCACTGGGACCAGATGGCCGTGATGTTCTGGCCGGCCGCAATGTTGGCGGTGAGCGCGGCTGAGGTACCGCCGTTGCAGGTCATCTTGGCGTCCGAGACGCTCATGATGGGGTTGTAGTCGGGCCATTGCCGCTGGATGGACGCGGGCGAGGTCGCGGGCGAAAAGCCTGTGTAACCGGGATAGGTCCTGGAGGATGGATCTGCATTAGCTGGATAGTCGTCAAGAATATTGACGAGCCCTTTATTTCTTTCTTCCCCGTTCCATGTTCATAAACACTTACGTCGAGCCGATTTGGTAACTGGTAACAGCTCCATGACCGGCGGCCAGGGAGGCGGCCGAGAGGGCCGATGCGAAGACGTTCAGCTTCATGATAGCTGTAACGCGCTGCGATGGAGTTTCGAGGATTAAATGATAGCGTTGAAATCGAAAATACTTAGTCACTGTAGCCTGACACCTGTATATTGGAGTTGAAGAGAGCCAAGCGACAAATACTGGGACAACGAGGCTTAAATAAGAATCATGGAGGGTTAATAGCTCGAAATACCCAATCGGTCCTTTATGCTACATGGAGACCGCAATGTTGCATCTGCCAAAGCAAAGTTGTATATCATGCCGCGTGAACGAAGCGGCTAGCCGTGGTTGTCACCAAGACAGCAACGATCATCGTGATCTGGAAGGCCTCTAGAACCGAGATCGAGTCTGACAGACCACTGGGATCTCATCGAGGCAGCCAGCCACGGCTCGCGGACCGTCTGGACTGTAGGACATTCCTGTTATTGATGAGGTGTAAGCTTTTTGTCCAGATGACCAGAGCTGCGAGGGGGACCGTGCCAGCGGTTGCAGATGGGCAGGCAGGCTCCTGAATGGCTGGGACGGCAGTCATCAACAGGACGCAAGGCTGTTCATGGTCAGGCACTGCCAGGAGCTCGGCGTTCACCATCCGAGGAACGGATCCGGGGGTGCTTGAGTGGCACTGATTGGGTGTGATGGCCCTTGGGTGTGCTTTCGGGTTGTGTCGATCCTAGCGTACCGGGATCTATATTGCAGGCTATTTGGATAATATAGTCATGTTGATGGGTACCCGGACAATGCTGACAGGCCACCAACATTTGATGGCAATGGCGAACTCTCAATAGCACGGGCATGATAGAGTCACAAATGGAAATAAGGCCTGGTTCAACGTTTGAAGGTACTCTGTGGGAATAAGTGAGCCAAATCCGGCTGGCTGCCCTGCACTCTTATGGGAAATCAGTGAAATGATTCGGCAACGATTCTCCAGAGAAACATGATATTATGATATGTGGGATACCAAATATAGACTCTTGAAAGCATCGAAACTGTTAGAGTTGTTGTAAGACACGCCTCGACAATATCGCTGGATTAAATTCCACCACTGCTTCAGGTGTCTACCGAGCAGTAGGCGGCCTCTCCAACGAGTCAAATCTTCGCACAGAGTATTTGACCATGAGATGCAAAGCGTCGCCGGGGTCGAGGAAATTGATTGTGATCCAAAGCCCAGACTTGTATTTGGCATGGTCGGATCTCTGGGAGATGGTGATCAGGGAGGAATGTCTGGGATAGTCGACTGTGTTAGTCAGCAGTACATAGGTACATGAGCCGGCCAAGAACTGATCTAGAACCCAGTCAACCATGCCTGCCGGCACGATCCGAAAAGCTTCCAGAAGTTCGCCATCCCACCACCGCCAATCCACTCACGAACATCCCAAATCTGATCAAACCTGTTCAAATTCCTCATTCGAAAGCCACCAAGCACCTCCTACGCAGTAAACCACCTTACAAACCCCCACAGCAGCCAGACGGGACACAGGCCGATCGACAATGGCTCTCCAGGCCTACCGCAGCCTCCTCCGCGCGATACGCCTGACCTTCCAGGGCGACGAGCGGCTCCTCACCAGCGCCCGGGACCAGATCCGCGCCGGATTCCGCGAGAAGGCCGCTCTTTCCCCCTCGGACCCTGCCGTCGCGCCCGCGGTGCAGCACGCGCGGGAGGTCGCCGCCATGCTAAGGGAGAACGTGGTCCAGGGCCGGAAGGAGGGCGATGGGAGATATAGTGAGTTTCTCAGGTCTTCTTGGTGATGGCTCCCTTGCCGGTTGGGCATTGGGATCATCGTACTTTGCTGACGGCCATTGTGTGACTTAGAGCTTCGCATCCATGAGCATACCGAGCGGGGCGACAATGATACGATCAAGACGGCGGGTGGGCAGAGTGTCAAGATTGGGGGTGGGTGCTGCTCCAGTTGAAAGTTTCGTAGAGTGACACGGTCAACATACATATCAATTTAACGGGGAAAAGCGCTCAAACGACGTGCAGATCATGCATGCCCGCAACAGCGACGCGCTGGGCAGACCAGCTCGGCTCATGCTCGCCCCGACCAGGCGGGAATGGATCTACGTGAGGAGCATGACATTCACAAAGAGGGACGAAGACATTAAGAGAGGTGGATGGCTTCCGGTGTAAGATTAGATGATGATGTACAAATCCTATGATACCCCCTCCACTGCTCAACAATATTCGAGAAACCCGCAGATGCCCCTATGCTATGGACTATGCCAATGACACTGCCTGCTGAGTGCTGGCGTCTAGTCTTTTGATGACCGATCGAGTGCCTGGCTGGCTACCTTGAACTCCTGAACACCGAAAATGATATGCTTTGATCGCAAGAGCAGGCTGCTCAGTTGCCAGACAGGCTTGCATAGTTGACCTCAGATGCGCCAGGCGGTGCGGCGGCGGTCATATTTGCGAGGTCGTCCTGCTGGGCGCCGCTGGCACCTGCTCCGGAGGCATTTCCGCCCTCGACGGCCTTCTGACCTCCTTGTGTCCTCCTCGCCTGTGGGAATGCTGACCGGCCATCCCTCAGCATCTCGGATCGCTCCTCGCGGTTCATACCTCCAACTGCCTTTGGCTGGCTCCATCGCACCCGCAGCGGGCACCCGGCGATGACAGCCTTGCCTTGGCACGCCTCTGCTGCCCTCTCAGCGCCTTCCCTGGTTTCGTAGTTGATGAATGCGCAATGCGACATGTGCGAGCACACCAGCGACTTGATCTTGCCGTGCGCCTTGAAGAAATCGCGGATCTTGTGTTCTGGTAGGTCATCCTCGATACCCGTGACAAACAGCGACAGGATGTTCTTGTCGGCGGGCGGCTTCCAGTCGTTTGGCCCCGGTGGTAGTTGCGCCACGGATGGGAATGCGCCCTTCCTAGGTCCTCCTGGCCTGCCTCCTCTTGGTCCCGCGCCCATTGCTCCAGCGGCCCTCGAGTCTCGCGATCGGATCGGACCGGCGCCTCCAAGACCAGCTCCCACCGCAGCGTTGCCGCCCGTCGCGCTTCCAGCGGCCCTCGAGCTCTCGCCAGTCGCGTTGCCGTCCTCGTCGACGGTCTTCCCTTTCCTAAAGTACGGCTTGCTCTGCGCCAGCCTCCTCAGCAGCTCGCGCGCCTTCTCGTCCGTCTTCTCGTACTCCTCGACGCCTGCCCTGCCCTCCTCGATAGCCTTCTCGTTGTTCTGCGCAAAGAACTCCCTGTTGATCTCGGACTGGGGGCCGGGCGCGACCATCTTGAGGGCGGCATCGCGCACGACGATGGGCAGGCCGAAGGACAGGTCGAGCATGCAGCACTGGCAGCAGTTCTTGAGGCGGGCGCAGGTCAAGCAGACGTTTGTGCGCTTCTTGCGGCCGTGGGCGCGGTCGGCGGACCACTGAAAGACGGTGAAGGGCCGAGTGCACAGCTTGCACTCGGCCGCGTAGTCTTCCTTGAGCATCTTGACGTAGGGGTTCTCGGGCAGGCAGTTCTCGCAGACCGAGGGGAAGTCGGTCGACTCCCAGCCGGAGCGGTTGAGGTCCTGTTTTATTTGGGGCGGCATTGTTGTCGGGGCTGTGGTCGCGATCAGGTGGTGGTCGAGCAATCACGACGATGAGACGGGATGATGTGGTTCGGGGTGGGCGTGATTGCTGTTGGATCGCGAGCAAGGAGAGGCTGAGGATGTCGCAGTGTGGGGTGATAACTTGAGGGTCGCGGGTTGATAGTCGGCGGTTGGGCTGGCTGACGGGAAACTTTGCAGTGGCGCTGAGAGCCGCAGAGAAGCGAACTGTCGGTAGCTTATCGATTACCGATCAGCCCATTTCGATTTCCTTAGTCAGCAGACTGGTCCCCTCGTTGCCTCTTGCCTCTGTTGGTCGGACGTTGGGCTAGGAGATCCTATTATGCAGCAACCTGCTTCTCTATGTGTTCTCAGCCGTATGCAAAATAATTCCGTACCTCGGCATCTTGTGTTGATCGCCTTCATAGAAGCAGCTATGGTGATTGAGGCCGCACATGAGGCAACTCGTATTCGCATTGAATCCTAGGCGTATCCGCATTCATGTCAACCCGAACTCGCGATAATGATAAGCAGCTCTAGCTTGTCCAGATCCAGGCGTGCAGACTAGACCCTGAGGGACGCGATGAGGTACGAGTCAGTACTTGCGCTCAGCGGGAATTTACATGCATCACGAAGTCCCTCACCGTCTCCCGAGTTGTCGAAATGAAGAACCAGAGCTAGCGCACGTAGACACTCGGCGCAGCAAGGGACCCGTCCAGCAGACCCCTGTAAACAGCTGTCTATCAGTCTACATGGGTAGAAAAGTTCCCAGGTGCCACACCGCACAGCATTCCACTCATTTCCTCATGCAATTGTTGCGCTGTCAAGTCCCGCCTGTTTCCTTCCAGAACCCAATTGACCTGGTGCTTCCTTATTCGACTGTATAGACTTTTTTTTAATACACCTTCAGTTCAACACGTCAACAACCGTCAATATGGGTGGAAAGACTCAACTTCAGCTGGAGAAGGAGGACAAGGAGCGCGATGCCGCCTTCAACAAGGCCATGCACGGCAAGACTGCCGCCCAGGCCAACAGCGTCGCCACCATCCTGTTCAAGAACCCAGAGGCCAAGCAGGCTGCTCTCGACGCCTACTTCAAGCACTTCGACAACAAGAAGGCAGACAACGAGACTGAGGCCGACCGCAAGGTATGTCTCGCAGCATTCCTGGGCTCTGCCACGAGCCGCCGTGGTGGAGCAGCAGCCTCGAGCTACCCCTTTTCAACGTCATGAGCTGACCAGTGATCCCATCACAGGCACGAACCGACGAGTATGCCACATTGACAAGGCAGTGAGTACACCTCGAGATCTCCAGGACAGCCTTCAGAAGATTTTGCTGACATGTCCTCTCCAATTGCAGCTACTACAACCTTGCCACCGACATCTACGAGTTCGGATGGGGCCAGTCGTTCCACTTCTGCCGTTTCTCCGTCGGCGAGCCCTTCTACCAAGCCATTGCTCGCCATGAGCACTACCTTGCACACCAGATTGGCATCCAGGAGGGCATGCAGGTCCTCGATGTTGGCTGCGGTGTCGGCGGACCCGCACGAGAGATCGCCAAGTTCACTGGCGCAAACATCACCGGTCTGAACAACAACGACTACCAGATCGACCGCGCGATCCACTACGCAGAGAAGGAGAAGCTTGCGAACCAACTGACCTACGTCAAGGGTGACTTCATGGTATGCGCCACTCCTGCTCCCCACACTTACTGCGTACCAATCGAGGACCGCCATGACTGACCCGAACCTAGCAAATGCCTTTCCCTGACAACACATTCGATGCTGTCTACGCCATCGAGGCCACCGTCCACGCGCCCAAGCTGGAGGGAGTCTACAGCGAGATCTTCCGTGTGCTGAAGCCCGGCGGTGTCTTCGGTGTTTACGAGTGGCTGATGACTGACGACTACAACAACGACAATCCTGAGCACCGCAAGATCCGACTGGCAATCGAGCTGGGCAACGGTATCTCCAACATGGTGCCTATCCAGGAGGGTCTGGACGCCATGAAGGCGTCCGGTTTCGACCTGCTCAAGAACGAGGATCTGGCGCAGCGTCCCGACCCCATGCCGTGGTACTGGCCGCTGTCTGGAGAGCTCAAGTACCTGCAGTCTGCGGGCGACTTCTTCACCATCTTCCGCATGACCAAGTTCGGCCAATTCTTCACTCACGGCTTCGCCGGCCTGATGGAGACCCTCCGCATCGCGCCCAAGGGCACGCAGAAGACGGCCAACGCGCTGAGCGAGGGCGCCGACGGACTGGTCGCCGGTGCGAGGTTGAACCTGTTCACGCCCATGTACCTGATGGTCGGCCGCAAGCCTGCCAACTGAGGGGTGCATTTGGGTTGTGGATGTGTGTGTGATTTGTCATGAGTGTGGCTAGCGAACATGTATTCAAAAGAGATACGACGTCTGACGCAGAGAGAAGAAAAGAAAATGGCGCATTATGCCTGTATATACAATGTACTAATCAGATCTGACGGCGCGCTGTCTTTGCACGGGGCCTTTTATCTTCCAGGCGTTCGTTCATATTCGGGCCCTTTATAGACGGTATAATAATATGAGCTCACCCTTGATATCAAGAAGAAAAGACTATGTACGCATTTATGATCAATCTCGACTTGCCTGGTCTCATACTGTACTTGTCGCATCACAGACCTGGTGGGCATGTCCGGAGTAATCAAGTAATAATTATCGGACAGAGTCGCCAGTCAGCATGCATCGGCCATCTCCAAATGTCTGTTCTCGCAAATGCTCGCTCACTCGCCTTGTTCGGTGCCCGTCGGCCAGGGTCTAGCCGTTTGGGGAGCTAGCGGGTCCCGGCGATAACCCAACAGAAGCTTTTGTTGGTCGGTGCTCCAGCTGTGAGCTGCTGGGCGACCCACACTGATTGGCGACTCGGCCATCTCAACGGAGGAGGGTTCAACGTCGAGGGAATTTTTCGACTTCTGGGCTTGCAGCTGGAGCTCCGGAAATCTCCTGCCTTTTTGCTGGCGTGTTGCGAAACCGCGATCCCCTCCCAAACATCAATCTGCAGCTCCAGCTCGACAATCCTGTTCCAGTCAGTCGCCCCTGCCCGTCGTGAGCACCGTCCGTTGTCGTCGGTCGTTTTTTCTACTCTTTTTTTCCCTTGCCCCCCCACTCGTGTCGCATCTCTTATCCAGGGCGGCGTTCCAATTCAATCCACCCCCGATTCTCCCTCGCCCGAATCTCACCACCCTTCACCACCGTCAACATGTCCCGCTTCCTCCGACCGGCAGCCCGACTGGCCGCCTCTGCCAGAGCTGCTCCCCTCTCCAAGACCTCGACCATCCCATCAGTATCCTCCAGAATATCCCGGCCAGCGACTGCCTTCCTGCAATCGAGAACATATGCCTCCTCCGGTACCAAGGACTACACCGTGCGTGAGGCGCTGAACGAGGCCCTCGCCGAGGAGCTGGAGGCGAACGACAAGGTCTTCATTCTGGGTGAGGAGGTCGCCCAGTACAACGGTGCATACAAGGTCACCAAGGGCCTGCTGGACCGCTTCGGCGAGCGGAGGGTTATTGACACCCCCATCACCGAGTCCGGTTTCGCCGGTCTGGCCATCGGTGCTGCCCTCAGCGGCCTGCACCCCGTGGTGAGTAATCCTCGCGATCGCGTCGCACGACTGCCTGCTCAGCTGCTGACCAGGAGGTTGCTGTTCCCGTTTAGTGCGAGTTCATGACCTTCAACTTCGCCATGCAAGCCATCGACCAGATCATCAACTCGGCCGCCAAGACCCTGTACATGTCCGGCGGTATCCAGCCCTGCAACATCACCTTCCGCGGCCCCAACGGCTTCGCCGCCGGTGTGGCGGCCCAGCACTCCCAGGACTACAGCGCGTGGTACGGCAGCATTCCCGGCCTCAAGGTCGTCTCCCCTTGGAGCGCTGAGGACGCCAAGGGCCTGCTCAAGGCCGCCATCCGCGACCCCAACCCCACCGTCGTCCTCGAGAACGAGCTGCTGTACGGCCAGACCTTCCCCATGAGCGAGGCCGCCCAGAAGGACGACTTCGTCATCCCCTTCGGCAAGGCCAAGATCGAGCGCGCCGGCAAGGACCTGACCATCGTCTCCATGTCGCGCTGCGTCGGCCAGTCCCTCGTCGCCGCCGAGAACCTCAAGAAGAAGTACGGCGTCGAGGCTGAGGTCCTCAACCTGCGCTCTATCAAGCCCCTTGACCTCACGGCGATTGTCAACTCTATCAAGAAGACCCACCGCCTGCTGGTTGTCGAGTCCGGCTACCCGGCCTTCGGTGTCAGCGCAGAGATCCTCGCCCTCTCCATGGAGTACGCCTTCGACTACCTTGACGCCCCCGCCCAGCGTGTCACCGGCGCCGAGGTGCCAACCCCCTACGCCCAGAAGCTCGAGGAGATGTCCTTCCCCACCGAGCCTCTGATCGAGCAGCAGGCCGCCAGGCTCCTCAAGCTGGCTTAAGCGAATTGAGGGGCGAGAGAGAGTGATAGGAGTTACGTGGGAGGAGGAACAGTGGCCAACTGGGAGCAGGAGAGAAGCTACGTTACCGATTGTCATATCAGCTGCTAGTGGCCATGACTTGATATATCCGGGGTAAGGGTGCCATTAATACTATGCGATACCTTGCCTGCCTGCATGATAGACGAAAAACCAAAATAACTGTACTACTATGCTACTTCTTGGACATTCTTCCACTCAATTGCCTCGTTTTCGAGTAGTCCGGCACATATGGACATGCTGCTTGAGTTTCGATGTTCGACGTTCCACACGATACTCCTCTGGGCGCCGGTAGAACACACTAATTTCGGCGCATTTGACATTTTTCAATGGCTGCTTGTTCGCTCTGCGGTTCATTCAGTTCACACACGTCGGCAGCTTCTAATGCGATCATTGAAAGAAATTGATTGCTCCGATGGATTTCGGCACTTGCCTTTCTCTTATTCTTCTGTATCTATGATGATGGAATTTCAGTCGCTTTAGATCATGGTTATATTCCGCTGCTTCCAGGAATTCATCCAATCCTCATTTTTCAAGTCTCTAAGCTCGAGATATCCCACCCTCTCCCATAAGTCAGCATTCTTTTCTCCAGCTCTCCTCAGTACTAGACACGAGACCACACTCTGGATCGAGTCTATGAAGACGGCGAGGTGCTCCTTGGCAATGAAATGGCTCTCATCCACATCATTAACCATCCCGCCCCCCGTCTCCGAGCTCCTCAAAGTAGACACCAAGGAGTCATCATTTGCGGATCTGACGAGCAGCACTGGACATGTCCCCGTCTGTCTTGAATCTTCCCGGACATTATCATCAAAACGTACCGTACCGACTTCATGGTGCGGGATGTTATGAGTGGCAGCCACCCGCTGGGTACTCCGAACAAAGCGCTTCGTCATTGCCCTAATGGTAAGCTGGGCCGACCTCACCCGGCCATACGGGTTGAAGGCATCTACCAGCTCAACCTTGTGGCCGACGAGCTCCGCGGCTCCCTTCCCAGGGGTCCGGAACCCCACGAACCCAAAACCTATACTCTCGTCCGTCACGGCCCAGGACCACGAGGGCGCCCGGTACTCCTCCGCGTGCGCGGCACTGGCCCCCGACGAGCGCCAGATGAGCCCGGACGTGATGTCGCAGCTCCAGAGGCCCGCGATGTACTCCCCGCCCAGGGCCGGGTGCAGCTGCGACGTGAGCCCCGTGAGGGCGAGGAGCTTGTCCGACCCGAAGGAGAACCGGCGCTGCGAGTACTTGGACACGAGCGTGTAGTACTCGGACAGCAGCTCCCCCCGCGACGGCGGCGGCTTGTCACGACGGGCCTGCGAGTGCGAGTGAATCTGCTGCATGGTATGCCGGTACTCGGTCGTCGTCGTGCGCACCCCGGGGCTGCGGGGGAGCCCGTCGGCCGCGTGGTACCCGTGCAGGCACTGCCAGTAGAATTGCTTCTTCCCGCAGAAGAGGCGCCGAGGGGACAGGATGAGCTCCTGCAGGCACCAGCCCCTGATGGCTAGCGGAGACATGACGTCTAGCTTCCAGAGGTCCTCGTCTTCTGCCTCTTGTAGCATCTGGACGTCGACGAACTGCTTGTTATCTCCGTAGGGAGAGACTGGGATGCGGAATTTCTTGGGCTTCGGGCTACCACCGGCTGATAGTGGTGACTCCTTCCGCGGAAATATCCCGTGCTTGCTACCAGGGGATGTTGCTGCGTATATCGTCACCGCGGCGTTTTGATAGACAGCTGCCATGTTGGCCGACTCGACCTGCCAGTCCGACTCCGAGTCCTGGAGGATACACAGGGAATCGATCCACAGGTACCGAATCCCGAGCTCTCGCACGATCTTCACCGTATCCTGAAAGTTTGCGGCAAGCTGAGATACCGGAAGGTCTTCCAGGAAGTCTCCAATCGTACTTTCGGAGAGAACAGGTGTGATGACGCCGCCCCAGCAGTGACTGAGCGCGGCGTATTTCTCAGTGCGGCCCCCGGATTGGATAATCCGGCATCCTTCAGAAGCTCCCTCAGCCTGAAGGTCGAGTACGCGAGTAGGAAGCCTGGGCAGCTCGTGGAGGCAGTACTCGGGGTGAGTCGAGAGGCACTCATTCAACCACCCTTGGGCCAATTGGTAGGTAATAGGCGAGTCAACATCTCCGCCGATGTCGAACCGGCCGATACGGTGCTTGCCGACATATACAGGGCGGTCTTCCATGCAATTCCCAATTAGACATCAGGATTTCTGAGAGCTGCGTAGCATGGGATCGTACCTCGGGGAGTAGTCAATGTGAGGAGTAGCTCCAGCCGCCACTCATGCAGCTCGTCAAAGTCCAACACGGATCTATCATCAGGGCCCGGCCCAACATGAACCATCAGGGTGTCGAACACTTCGACATCGTCAACCTTCTGTGGGGCGTTTCGCATGTGCGTCGTGTGGATGCTCAACTTGACGCTTGTCGTGTCACTGGGTAGAAGTTGTAGGGCCGAGTACATTGTGACCCCCGCACCTAGAGCTGGATAGGCTGTGCTTTTGAAGCCATCCACGATGAGCTGGCATAATTCACATCCTTGCTCAGCGCTAGTTTCCAGATCGGCGAATCTCTCGTAGTGGGGATACCATCGTGAGTTGTGCGGCAGGAGGTTCGGGAAGATGGGCTTGGCGAGGTCGACGAGATCACTGATGAACAGGTATTTGCAGAGACTACATAAGTCTGCCATCTGGCGTGTCATGTGGGACTTGAAAATGGCAAAGACCGTGAAATCTTAATAGCACTGTCATGAGAAATTGAGAAACGAGCGGTCTGAATGATACTCTGACAACATGTATTGGGAAATCCTGAGAAAAATGTCGAGTACCTGCGCAGGTCCCGGCCAATCAAGCATAAATCGGCAAAGTGACAGCCTGAAGCTCTCAGAAGGATTCAAGCCCAATTTGGAGCCAATCGGATCCTCCAAGTAGCTGTAAGCAACCCTTGGAACTCCAGGGCTCGATCCACGGTACGAAGTCTAGTACTGTAATCATTGTTTAAACCAGGAAAACGAATCCGGATCGAGGTGTTCTTTTTTTTATTTTATTTTTTTGAGACAATAAAAGGACCAAACTGATCAAATTTAAGATTTCTTTTCTACATGACACTTTATTCTTGTTTATCATTTAGTTTTCTTCCAATTTGGATCAACACATTCACTACACTTATTGAGTGCTCTTGAGTAACTACCTTTGTATTCAAGGCCGCTATTGCAGCTAACTCAAGCAGGTGTTAGAATGTGATAGGAGCACTTCATCAATATGTATTCATGTGACCCTTCTCTTGAAAGGATTCTTGTACATACTTGCCCCCGTCAGATCATCCAAGATTGACTGGACGCAAGGTAGCTTAATGACTAAAGTTGTTGCAGAGGCGCCTAGCGAATGCGCCTCCGCATTTGGAGCAAAGTTGCCTCTTGAGTCTTGCCAAAGTGGTGATCAGCTCGCAAGCCTGGAGTTGTCCCGTTTGGGCGGCTTGCATGAGACCTCCAGGTGTGACAAATGTTTATTGGTTGGGTATTCATGAAGTCGGCTGCAATCTTCAGGGGTTAATCCGCCTGTGTACGACAGCTTTCATTGAACCACCTTTCTCATTTCACTAAAATCGACCGTGGTCAAGAACGATGATCAAAACCACAAATTTGTCCCTTCGCTATTTACAACATTTCCATCTCCATCGACGCGCAATGGCAGACACCTTCGAAATGGAAACGTTCCGGCACGAAGAGCTCCCTGACGCCCGCACCTATATCAGGCTGGTCGAGGTTATCAGCGTCGACGAGACAAGGGACATCAAAGTCTACTGCAAGCTTACTACATGGTTGAAGACAGAAGTGCCCACATACACCGCTATTTCATACACTTGGGGGGATCCGGGCCTCCTGACAGTCATACTGGTCAATGGCAAGAGGATGGAGGTGCGCCACAACTGCGAGAACGTCCTCAGGCAACCATGTCGGATCAAAGGTGGCTACTTCTGGATCGATGCCATCTGTATCAACCAGGTGGATATTGACGAGAAGAGCTCTCAGGTAGCCAACATGGGCGACGTCTTCAAGAATGCCAACCAGACTCTTGCGTGTGTTGGCGATCATGAGAACGACAGCGAATTTCTTCTCGGGAGGCTGCGCAAACACCAAATTTGGTGGCGGCTTTGGGGAACAGGTAGATATTTGAGAAAACGTCGCGCTACCTTTTGGCAACTGTTCAGCCGCGCGTCCACCATAATTAGGCTGTACAATGCTCTTGCAATGTTCCTCGAAAGAGCGTATTTCCATCGGGTTTGGATCTACCAGGAGCTGTTTTTTGGACAGAACATAGAAATATTCTGCGAGGATAGGAGCCTCGAACTGGTATTACTTCGGGGACTCTTCTTGTCTTTTCATGAACTGCCTGTGCGGCGGTCCGTCAAACACTTGCGGAACAAAGCCGTGGAAGATTTCATCAGCAACAAGTACCACCTTCGATTTTTTCTAGAAGATGGAGTTCTGCCTACGGAGAGACATGTCCTCTGGCGAATGATGGATATCGCTCGAACTCTGCGGTGTGAAGACCCTAGGGATCGATTATTCGGGACTGCTTCGATGATTAATTGGCTTGGAAAGGAGCCGATCAAACCAAACTATGGACAAGATGCGTTTGACCTTGCCGTTGAGATCTTGGACAGGCTCGGTCGTTCCGGCTCTGATTCCTGGGCTGAGCGCACGAATAAGATTGCGCGATGCTTGAGCCTACCAGACGAGACATCGAAAAGACTTGTGGACGAGGTTCTAGAACGACAATCGAGCTATTTAGGCGCTTCATATATTGGCAGAAAGAGGATATCTAGAGGCATGGGCATGGAGCCGGACAGATTCTGGGCAAGACGTTTGTATCTCGACAGCGGAGGCTGGCGCTTTCAAACACAACATTCAAAAAATGCTGCTAACTGCCCAGATATCATGTACCAGGACAAATGCCAGGACAAAACAGATCTACCCGATGAATATTTCTCCACAAATATTCATACATGGTCCCGTGGACAAAATTGGGATGCGATGCATACCAACATCCTTTTACCGCAGGAGGCACAGCCACAGGACTGGTTGGCTGTAAGTGACAGTCTTGTATCTACTCTGGCAATCGTTGCAAGAGGAAATGGCAATGGTGAGCTCCAAATTGTGGGAAAAGCTGCCGTTTTCCGGTGGAGTGGTCTGTCACCGACCTTGACAAGCGTGAGGGCATGGCAGGAGGCATGGGAAGCCGGAGGCTTGCCGTGCAAGTTATATCTTGATCTTCGGGATGCAATTGTGCTAGCTTACAGTTGCAACTGGAAGGAATGGAGCCTCAGAGGCCCTCGTGATGACGAGTCGTTTCAGGCCGAAGTCAATAATTACTTTGAAACGAGGCTTTGTGGCAAAACAGGTTATTCCTATGCCAAGCCTATGAACTTATAGTTTATTGTAAATAGCTCACCTTTGATTCGGACAGGGGGAACATTTCAATTGAATATTGTCGATTAAACCTTTACGAAGTATAGTATCTACTTGCAAAGTCATGCTGATATATGATGAGAGATTTAGCTTATAACTGCTAGCAATTTACCAGCAGGACAATCCGCTACCAGAAAAGGCTTTTAAAGAGAAAAAGAGAATACTTTATCAATATGAGATTCTACCAGGAGATAGTAGAGAATATTTTCGCAACTGAAGAATTCACAGCGAAAGAACATGCTAAGAGAAAGCTTTCTTAGGCAAAGACTCAGTCATTCTCTGTTCATAAGAATACAGCTAAGGCTTTTTTAAGCCTCTAGACTCACAAGGTTGTAAATGGCGCATAATTTAAGTAAAGCACATACGGTCCCAATAAGACGGTGATTCAGGGCAAGGTGGCAAATTTAAATGGTGCGATCACGCCCTGCGATAGCTATATACATATGTATCCAAAGTCAACTGCTTTAGCGCAGCTGAGGATCTGAGGCACTTTAAATTTATCTACCTACCCAAGTATAAGTACCATTGGGAGATGCGCTGAATTCCCTGTGTTACTTCACCTTCAATTTCTCTTTTCAGCGGGTAGTCTGGCCGTACTGTAGCTAGCAACTTACTCGGCGTTGCGTCAATTGATTATGGAGGTACTGCCCAAATAAACGACAAGCCCCTACGAAAAGCACCCTATGGATCAGAGTCACGGAGTATAGGCGTCCCCTAATCGAATGCTAGCTTGATGGGCACATCAGAACACAGAGGCGATGACGCTCCGTCCGGTAGGGCACTGGCAGAAAATGATCTGTCTGGGTTTCGGGGCTGATCAGGTCGTGAGATTGAGCCAAAAAATGTAGGGGAAGTCATGAGTGTACTTGAAAAGGCGGGTATGCCTGTCTACTTAAGTACCTACTTAGGGGCGTGGTGGATGTCTTTATCTTCGCTACTTCAACACTGGCCGGCTCGCAAATATGAGGTTAATGGCCCTATACTATCACTCGCTCCTGTCTTAAACTAAAGCGTATTTGCTAAACACTGTACTGATGAGCTTGATAATTTCCCTAGTATCAATACTTTAATTATACGACCGGAATGGTGTACCGGATCACCACTCGCCCGCCATATAAGGATAGCTTCGAGGAACTCATGAGGGCAAAGGAAGGTTCAGAGTGGATTTTCTACCGTGAAGATGATTGAGGATGACAAAAGAGTCTGAGTATGGGCTGGAGTCTCTGACCGCTCGCAAACGCCAGTGATTAGTCCCACGCCGTGACAAGGCTGGCATGACTCTTCGGCTCTCCACCCTCGGAGGCTTCGGATGGGCTTCGGATGGCAGTAAATTGAGACAAGGGTGGGATACTGTTCCGATGAGAAGACCAATTGTGCAAGATAGGCGGTGGCCGGAGAATTAATGTAGAACAAGAGTCAGTACGTGGGAGTCTTGGTTGTCTGCTCCACCGTGATTGTGGGACGACTGCAAGTCAATAGAAGAGAGAGATCACCGCGCATGCCGCGATAATAGAGCCCTGAAGTCCCATTAAACTGTGCGAGTCTCGCTGTGTGGATAACTTGCTGGAAGACGACCTCCTGTGGAACAACCTCCCCAAGTACAGCGACTCCGGAATCGAGCTGCTGTCGGGTAGCCTGCTGTGGGATACGTTCCTCTGAGATAGTCTTTCATGGTCATGGGATGACTTCCTTCAATCAAATGACTGCCCAGTGCTGGTGAGCTGAAGACAATATGCCAACTTCGTGAATGTAAAATTCCTGGAGAGTTTTCATCGTCTCTAAACCAGAAGTAAGAGCATGAAGATAAAAGCCAAATGGCGTAGGAGCAATCGAATTTTGGAGGACGTGGGCTAAAATCCTGGACGGCGTCATCGCCTGCAATGTTTATCTTGTAAAGACCCGTAGCTCGGTACATTTGGGCGCCCGAGTTACAAATTTATTGCTTGCATCAAAGAGAACTCCGTAATGGAAGTCAGTCGACAATCTCCCCTTAAGACGAGCGATCTATTGTCTATGAAACCGCGGTCTATAGTGCTTTCTACCATTCACATTCCCCAAGATAACTGTCTTCACACATCTGCTTTATATGTTATTCTACTTAAGCAGAAAGAGTCTTGGCATCACCCTCCTTGAGCTTGCCAGCCCCAACCAGGCGGGCCACCTCGTCCTTCCACACACCCTTGATCTCGTCGGCGACCTTGAGGCCGTTGAGCTTACCGGCCAGGGCGGCGATCTCGTCGGGGTCGATCTTGCCCTGGACGAGCTCGACGTCACCGAGGACGGCGTCGATCTGGGCGGCGGAGGCGTCGCCCGAGGCGAAGTAGTTCGCGTCCTTGACGGAGCCCTTGAGGACACGCTTGTTCTTCTTGACGGCGTTCTTGGCCGCCTCCTTTGCCTTCTTGGAGGTCTCGCGCTCCGCCTTGGCCTTCTCCTCTGCCTCCTTGGCAGCCTTCTCCTCGGCCTCCTTCTTGAGACGGGCATCCTCGGCGGCCTTCTTCTCGGCAGCCTCCCTCTCGAGCTTCTTCTTGTTCTTGGACGCGTTGGCCTCCTGCCTGAACCTCTTGATACGCTCGTCGCCCTTCATGCAGTCGTCGAGCATGTTGCGCAGACGGGTGTTGTCCTCGATCTTTCTCTTCTTGCGGGCGTTGGCGTTCTTGCGCTCCTGGTGGCGCTTCTGGTCGCGGTTCTCGTTGTCGTCGGGCACGTCCTCGTCGAGGTACTCGAACGTCCTCCAGCTGTCGAAGTTGTACCAGAAGTTGTAGAACTCCTCGACCTGCTCCTTGCTGGCATTGGCGTCGCCGAACTGCGGTACAGGCTGAACCTTGGAGAAACGGCCCTCGGCCTTGAAGACCTTGCCCCAGGTCTTGTAGTAGTCGACCTTGGAGTTCTGAAGCTGCTTCTTGGTTGGGGGCTCGACCTCGGCACCCTCGTCGACTGAGTCGTACTGGCGGCGCTTAACGGGGTCGAGCAGGACCTCGGTGGCCTTCTGGATGCACTTGAAGAAGTTGTCGTCGTCGCTGCGGCCGGTTGCTGCCTTCTTGTCGGGGTGGTGCTTGAGGACCTTCTTGCGGTGGGCGCGCTTGATCTGCTCCTCTGTGGCCTTGTAGCGGTACTTGGAGAGACCCAGGACGGCGTAGTGATCTTGCTCCTGTGTGCGGGTGCCGTGATCAGTATGGTGATGCTTACGTCAAAGAAGGGCGGTGGCCAATGTCTTACCTTCCAGTCCTTGGCTTCACGCTGGAGCATCATAGGGTCCTCGGGCTCGCTGATCTCGCCTGCATCCTCCTCCTCGACGTTCTTGGCACGCTCCTGGGCCTGGATGCGATCATCCTCGGAGAAGGTGCGCTTGTGACGGGCGCGGCGGGCGTGGGCGAGGAAGTGAGGGCCGACAGGCTCGATGGAGCGCTGGGTCGAGGCAGTGACCTTGCCGACGGCCTTGAAGTCCTTATCGCCGGCCCATCCTTCGGGGAGGACGGGCAAAGATCGGGAGACAAGGGATGCGTTCGTCATCTTGTCGAATTTGCGTGTGGTGATGAAGATGGACGATCGACTGGGAGTCGCAGAAACTTTTTCTCAGCTTCTCCAAGCGAAAACCCATGCCGCCTTTTCGCAGCCCCACTATTTTCCGTCGATTTACACACACGCCCCTTTCTCTAATGCACTGACGCCCTAGGCTAAGCTTTAGCGCCAACATTCCTCAGCTTCAACCATCGGAACGCCAACCACTCGGTACCGTACCCCAGACGTCCAGGTACACACACCAGATCTCAAGAGTTCTTCGATGCGTCACGTCTGCTTTGCAACAATCTCTTCTACCGCATCACCATTGCACACGCCGGGCACGGCTTACATGAAAAGAAACAGATGATGATGCCGAAGTTGCTCTCTCTACCTCTGGCCATGGAGATACAGCACCAGAACAGCCAACGAACGAGCTTGCGGCACGCACGATCAAGAGCTCGACAGGAAACCACCCCCTTTTCCATTTTTGGTCTCATTTTAATATACATCCATTTCCTACTTTTACATGCCAGGTGAGCCTAGCTGGGTATCAACAAGCCACGACGGGCGAACTGAGAAAACCTCCCGAAATTTTCATAAGCAACGTCGTATTAACGAGGGTCCGACCTTCTATCATCCCTCGGCCTTCCGTCCTGCCTCCATCAGACCGTTTCCTTCCATATCGGCAGGAATATGAAGAGCAGTACACCGCAGAATGCGGCTGCCAACCCACCAGACCAGCATTGAAGAAGGATCATCCTCTGCAATCTCCGCAGCACCTGGTCCTCCACCCTGAAGTTCTTCTCATGAGCCATGTGCTTACCCATGAAGTTCCTGTACCGTCTCCACCAACCGCCCGGCCCTGCTGGCGGCTGCGAGGTCCTCGAGACGTTTCCTTCGTCATCGAAGCGCTCCCATGGCAGTGCCTGCCTTCGTGATAGCGACAAGAGGATGAAGCACATCCCCTGCGTCCCGACCAGTATCATGGCTGTCCCCAGGAACCAGAGCGGAAACGAGTAAAAGACCTCCCACCGACTGTGTGCTCCGATGTGCGGGTACAGCCCACGCAGGAGTACGAGGAGGAATCCAGCGAGGATGTTGCCGATGCCGATCGCCGTTCCCACGCAGATGGTTTCGTACGTCCCGTTTGCCACGCCCAAGCTGACGAAATTCCGGTGCGAACAGTTCTTCATGACCTCGTAAATGTGGTCGGCCACGGGCTTGACGAAGCGAGGATCCGATGACTTTTGGAGGTTGTTGAGCGCCCGCTGGCGGAGCGTATGCGAGATGTTGAGTTCCTTCTCCGCGCCCGCGAGCAGGTACGTTGCGATCGCTGCGTCAAGTTCTGCCCGGTTCTCGGTCTGCGGCGCCTTCGATGGTTTGTGCAACAATGGCAGAGGCACTGCGGAGCTCCCTTTCTCCTCGTCCACGTCGAATCGGCATGTCCCGTCGCCAGCGGTGCACACGTTTCCACCTTGTCGTCTCTTCGAGCTGCTGCCCGACATAAACGACCATCGGAAGATCCTGTCCGTCCATTTCGGCTCCGGCTGGGCTGCTGCTCGGGCACATGGTGCTTCGGCCTTGATTATGCTGTCTGACAAGGAACTTATCGATTGCTTTGCTGCGCTATGTGTTAGCAGTCGCGTGCGGACTGGGCAACCTGCCAGCTGGCTCGGCTTGGAGTCTTACCAGCGACGATCTCGGCTACGCTGGACATTGCCGAGTACGTTGTCTCCGAAACGGCGTCAGCATCATTTGGCAATGAAGGCAGATCCTTGATCGGCACGGGGTCGGCGGCGACGGGCTCGTCCTTCGACTTGGGGTAGTTTGCCTCATAGTTCTTGAACCTGCGAGGACGGTCAGTCACATTTATTTCGACGAGCATAACGCGACGTCTAGGAGACCGACCAGAGATAGAACTCCAGGTTCTCTGAGGAATGCTCAACGTATTTGAGATACAGGTAAAAGTCATGAAGAGACATGGGACTGCAGGTCTTGTTCTCCAATACTCTGTCCAAGCCAAGCCGGCTTGGTATTGATGTCGAAGGCCGGCTATCAAGGCTTGGGGTCCGTATTCGATTCGGCCGAATGTCCTCATCGTTGAGCTTGCGCGTGTAATCGCGGATATCCCTCCATCCTGGCTTCCTGTACCACACTCTCAACCAGCCCGGCAGGTCAGGCATCGTCGTTCTGAAGCACCACAAATGTCGCCGTCTTGATCGCGAGTGGATATCGTGGGAACACTCGGAGTTGGTGTGTTACGGGCGACTCATGAACAAAGGAAACGCGGGTGCAAGTTCGGAAGAGGAAGCTGGCTGATCGCAAGGTGCCCCGGCACACAAGCGTATATATCGGCAACGACGCCGAAGGATTCTCTGACCTTGTTCCTGGTGGTGTGGAGGCGTTGGGATCTGCACCTCCATCCTTCACTTACAGTGTGACCAACGAAGTGGCGCTGCCCTTCTGAACATGCCAAAGGAAGCACCAGGAACACCAACGGCTGTAGACTGTAATCGAGACTCCATCCCACGTGGAGGAGCAAGCGAGTCAGCGCAAGGGTGGCCGGGACCCATTTCACCTCGCACCGCATCCAAACCTGGACGGTCTACCCGACACGCGAGTATCGATACTTCCCGATTTACTCGCAAAACCTGTTGATAATCACCTGGGCGAGATGCTCTATACGGCAGGGAATTGCAGCGGGTAAGGCGTGTTTCACTTTTTGTTTCCCTGCCCACCCACCGCAGTTGCGGAGTGTCCGCAGTGTGGTCCTGGCGCAGCCCAGCGGGCCGTTACACAGCACCAAAGATCGCGGAATCCTCGTGGATTTCACTGGCCCTTGGGCCGCTCACTTACTCACTGCCCACGTCCCTGCAGCACACCACAAGCAGTCCCATCGTAATCGCCGTGGTCACCATTCATTATCGGCAGGGCAACACTCTCGATCCATCAAATCAATGGTCAGGATCTCTTCCCCTCACGAGCACACACTTCCTGGGCCAGGCTCCTCCATCTCTTTCATTCTGCATCGCCCGCCCGCAAATTGCTGCCCACATTTGGCCAGAATCAGCATCCCGCCAGCGCGGAGAATTCCTCCAGGATTTGAGCTACTCAACCACAGTCGTGCTTTACTTGTCACTGCTTAGTGGAATCTGAGATGGCTACACGCAATAGTGATGCAGCTAGCAGTTCTCTAGCGCCATTCCCGCGGCTCCATCACGCTGCAGATCCGCGTGTCGTGCACTGCTTCATACACATTTAGGTTCCCCTGCAGGTGCAGGTCGACGTCGGTGGCCGGAAACATGCGCCCAATGAGCTGTTGGTTTGCCCGGGCAAATTCTCTTTTCCTTCCTAGCCACACCTGAACGAGGCGTTCATGTCATAATCAACTCTTTCTGGCGTTGGCGCCAGCCCGGCCGGCCCGATCAGCGCACCCTCCTTCGTGCCACACTGCACGTTGGCGGCGCGGCACGTTGCTAAGATTGGAACACACTAAGCGGACTACAGTAATCCCTGCTGACGTTGGCTGTCGCCTAACCCGTTCCGTGGCTGCGTATCCTAAGACCCATTCGGAGATAATATATCACTGAGGGCAAATCTCGACACAATTGCCATTAAGTCTCCCAAATTCGCTTGCTATGATGCGGGTTCCTGGCCAACTCCCTAGATCCTATGCGTCAGTGCGTCAAACAGCCGTTGTCGCCATCGCGAAGATCTTCGCACCCTCCGGGGGCAGGATGAGTCCAAGGAGCGCAAGTAAAACTTGATACCGTGCCTATGCGCCCTTCCCCCGGATCGTCGCGCCTCAAAATCTCCACCCCTGGCTTTCAAATGCGCCAGACGGAATCCAGACGTAGTGGATCTTGAGATCCAAAATATCTAGGCTGCGCAAACCCTAGCCCATCGCGGGCTCGTGCGGGCAACGTTGCTTCGGGCATGGGCCGCGATGGATACGCTTGCCCTCGTAATGGGGCCGGCACCAACATGCCTAGTCACCAACACTCTTTGATAATAATACAGTACTGCGCCGTAAATGTGGTTCGGTTTCTGAAAGGGATGGATGTCCATTGGATTCGGATACCCACTTTATTATTCGAGAGGCTACCTATTTTGTGGGCCCATTTTGCACAAGGCTGTTTCTCAAAAATGAGGCTCTGTGACTCCGCGGAGTCGTTGGAAGCAATGCCTGAGTGCTTCTTCGCCAAGGACGAGAATAGCCCATCGAAATGCATGCGGCTCTGCAGTTGCAATCACGTCCACAGCGGAACACTGTTGGCCCTTACGCGAGGTGCGGCGCAGGAGCTGTTGGCCTTTTCTGCGAACACCAATCTTTGCGTGTTCTCGATGATTCATTGGTCCCAAGTCTATGGGACGCAGCCTTATTCGCTGCTACATCATTTTTCCGT
>JACBFG010000006.1:863074-891779 GCA_013435955.1 Diaporthe sp. HANT25 | reverse complement strand
GGGGGGGGGGGGGCAAGTGCCTCGGTGCGCCTCCGGGCCAGTCGTATTAATCACGCCGCTGTTGGCCCGACCTGATGGCCCCCAACTCTTTTCTCAGCTGGACTGCCGCGCCTTGCTTGAAATAGCGAGACGAACCGGTCTCACCGAGAGGGGCCTTGCAGGCCAAGGTCTGAAATCAAGAATTATTGTCAAACGTCAAGAGTCAAGAGTATGTCGATCTTGACATGTAGCTGGTTTCGACGCGCGCACCTATGGATTGCCACCCCCAGGATAACTTGGTCTGGTTGGAAAATAGACACATGCACAATCAATGGGCATCAATGAAATATGCCCAGTGTTGAAATTCAGGAGTCAAAGCTAGCCCTAGGTTTTTGAATCTGTTGTCTAGATCTGGAAGTCATCGTACAAAATGTTGGCTGTCCTTTTTCGGATATCAAAACAAGGCTCATGTCATACAACTGAAAACACGATGAATCTAATCCCGAAACTTATGTCACTGTCCGATTGCTATTCATTACTTCTATTACTGCAGACTAAATTGACCACGGACCCAAATCTTTTGTGACAAAGTCTCATTCGCTCAACGGTACAGCCTCCCCGGCTCGAGGTCGCGCACCTCGTCATCTGGTCTGGTTGTAAATGCACAGTGACGGATTGCGAACTCATCGACTTCCACAATAGCCCACCTCATCGGCAGCAAATAACTGTCTTTCGTCTCTTCTGGGAGTACGTGGCATGCGGCGCTAATCGCGCGACTGTTGGTGGAGACCAGGCTCATGGGTCCAGGATATTTTCGAAACCCGAGAAAGAGGATGATAGTGATTTGAATGACTCCCAGAAGGAGTGCTGGATGCCCTACGCGTCAGCATGGATCATTAAATTTATGATGTACTAAAGTTCCTCACCAAAGAAAATTGCTATTGGGCTGTAACCAGTTGTGGAAAAAGAATTAGCGCGATCGGGCGTGCCGTCCGGATGAAGAGCTGTAATCCGCGCAAGGAAGAGGCTCTGAGAGAGCAGCCAGCTCATGACGCCCGACGAAGTGGATAAGGGAATTCCGTAGCGGAACGGCAGGGAGATAGGGTAGCTCGACCGCTGAGTACCGACCGGTTCAGACACGCGCAGCGACTTCCGCGTCTTATACATGTTGCTAAACTCAGACTGAACCAGGAAGGTGGTGAGTATGGCGTTGTAAATGAGATAGAATGCGGATGCTAGGAGCTGCGGGATGTTGGCCAAGATCACGTTTGAGATGAGTCCCCAAGGGTCTTCTCTAGGGTAGGGGACGTAGATGAAGGTGTAGTCTTGAAGCTCGCCAAGGCCCATGGACCAGTAGGAAGATATTGAGATGCTGATATTACGGTGGGTGAGGCTTGGGATTGGCAAGATAAGAAGGCCCGTCAAAGTCCCTAAGCCGATGAAGCACCTAAAAAGATATATTCGGGTCAACAAATTGCGATTGGTTGGTGAGAGGGTCACCTACACAACAAAAAACCACACCCAGCGTTCTGAATTGACTGCGTGCCTCCATCTATGGCTTGCAGGATACCATGGTCGGGGCCGTGCCAGATGCACTGAGGCTTTCTTGGCCCGCGTCGATTTCCATGAAAACGTAGGCGCTTGAAAATCATGTCTTGTTGCCGTACTCATCCCTCTCGTCGTGCCATCTGGCTCTCTCATGAACGACGCTATAGAATCTCCAAGCGTGCAAAGCGGCTGCTCCTTTTCGGGCATACTGCACCGGCCGCCTTTGCTGGCTGCTGTCTTTCGGGCAGCAAGCCATATACTGACCATAACCAGAACCTTGATGAGATTGGAGACAGAGCATGTCCACAGAATCCAAGGAGAGTACTCCAGCTGGCACCGTTTGTCAGTCCACGGAGGCTGTTGTACCAGGCAATGGTCGACCTCGTAGCGTGGCTTTCCGAGGTACCACTTATCCACTCGCGACAGCGGCGACGTCAAGATCATCGCCGGGGGCGGGAAAGTACCGTTGGTCAAAGCCCACAGGTTCTTTGCCCAGTCATCGTGCCTCGGGATGACGGAGACGTATAAGAGAAGGCTGTCGTCTGGTGGATCCTGAATGTTTTCGCCCTTGACAAAAATGAAGCCATTGGCCTGAGGTGTGAAGTAGTGGCTGTAGTAATCGTAGCAATCCGACACATTGAGCCGCATGTATGGTGGATTGGCGTCCTTAGCGTCCTCGTGCATGTTTGTAATTACCTCGGTGTAATTGTTCGGCGGGTTGATTCGAGTATCATTCACAAATGACCAGTCACTCCTAGATCGCTCTTCAGCTGCAGATACACTCCAAGTGCTGCCGTTGAAAAACGAGTCCTTCACTACAGCAACTGTGTAGTCGAAGGAGCTTGACGATTGAAAGACGGCTGAATTGTAGCTTCAACGCACAAATATCAGCCGTGCACAAGAAGTTCTTCTACTTCTCCAGGGTTGGTGTCAGGCTTTCTTACAGCATATTTATTGGAAGAGACGTGATGGCCAGTATGGCCCAAGAGACACGTTTCCATCCTTTGATGTAGAGGAAGTTCCGAGGACTATGTAGTCCAATATCCAGCCAGGTCCCCTTTGCATGAGCCGCGTCGACGTCTGCCCGCGTGGGTGCTGACTGGACTTGCATGCAGAAGTTTGACGCTGACAACATCAATGTCGATAAGACGCTGATTAGCAGATGAAGCCACAAGTTCAGCTTGCGGACCGTGTCACAGTCGCCCTTGTATAAAATGCCAACGGCTTCCACACTTGGGTATTTAAAATTTGCGTAGATGGTGAGACTGAGATTGACGATAAGGACGGCCGAGACGAGGGTTATCTGAGCGACGATCGACCGACTTCTTTTGGACACCCAGGTCTGCCCTTGTTTCCATGAGGCACTTACATTGATGCCAAGTAGTCGGCTGGTCGATAGGCTGGTAGAAGAACGACTAATTGCAGAGGCCGCAAATTTGCCCAATCTGAGTGCCATATCAATCAGTCAAATTTAATTGGGCAATAACGGCCCAGAGTATGGTCGACCTTCACTGCATATTTTGCTGGGTTGGGCGACTCTCTTCTATAGGAAGAGGCCGGGCAATGCGACCTCAATTGTTCCCAACCGCATGAACACCGATAGAGAACATGGCGTGTGCATTAACAGCCTGAGACCAATGATTAGCCAATTATCGAACTAGTACTCACTCAAAGATGACTGCCGGTCTGGCCCCCAGAGGCGGTCGCAGACGTGAAGCCCGCCGCCAAACACGTGCGAGAGCATCAATTGGCCCTTACCGCCGTGGGGGCGCGACATGGAACCACTTCAGGCTGCTCTCCGGAATTGCCACCAACGCCGAATTGCTGAGGCTCAACGCGAGGTGGAATCCAGGGGGGGTTGGGTGCCTAGGCCCCGTTGGTAGACACGTCTCCTATTCGTTGAAGAACGGGGCTGAAGGCGTAAAGACTGAATGAGCGCAGGCAAATGACTACGCGGCACATCAAGCCTCATCTTGGAACCTGGTAGTGGAGGTCTACGGCCTGTCAGTTGGCCTTTGTAGCCGAAAGTCTCTCCGCTGTATTCGGCACAGGTCTTGAAATGAGGCTTTGCCATCTGAATGAACTACTCGTAAGCAATTCTCTAAATAATTTGGGGTCTTATGTCAAAGTAGCGTGTCAATCATAAAAATATGAGAAAATTCCGAAATTTCTGTGAATAAGTAGATTCTATCTTCTGCAAAAACCTCTAGGATCATTCAACTGTGTTCATCAGCGGTTGAGTCTACAAATAAACAATTGATATGATAGAAACATGATCGTAAGAAATCGATAGCCGCATGTCTGGCTTGAGAATTGCTCATATTCTGCTGCTATTCGGCTCCATTGAGTGACTTAGCATTCCGCCATTTATCCCAGCGTTCTCGAATGCATACAAAGGCTGGCCATCAACATAGCCAAGACGGATCCAAGCATCTTTATAGATGAGCGTGACGGTTGACGGGATTCCGGCCCGTGTATCGTTTTAGGAAAGCTCCGACAAAGACTCACAGAAACTCTTTGGAGATGTAGACAGCAGTCTCGCAAGCTATCCTTTGTCCCGTTCTGCCTCAGCATGCCATTAACTCATGATTTAAGATCCTCTGACACAGCAAAGTTTTACAAGTGTCAGAAACATTACATCTCGGAAAGGGAAACGATCACTTATATGAAAGAGCCTTACCAAATCAAACATGCAAGCACCAAACAGATTGGGTCTCTTCGCGGTCTGCATCATTTTGCGGCTAACCATGGCCGTTGGGCCCAGCGGTCTCACACAACCAGGAGCACCACCTGACTGCATGTTATGGTACTCTGCAAAGAAAGGCGACACAGCCAATGGGATTGCCGCAAGTCATAACCTCCCGTTGACAACATTCTACGGTGCGAATCCACAGCTATCAGGCGACCCGTTAGCACTGTGGGAAGGGTATGATTACTGCATACCGGAAGGTTTGAAACCAGTAAGCTCGGACAGCTCTAAGACGTCTTTGCTCAACGAGGAAATTTGAAGAGATTGTTAACAACAGATATCAGCAACCATTTCTGAACTCTAGCGGCGCGAGCGATGGGTATGAAATAGCTCCAACAGCTGGCATGTCTGGCCATGTTGGGGGAACGGGCTTACCTCCCAAGGAATCTACCGTAACTAAAGAATCAAACACGGGCTCCCAGTCGAATACAGTCTTTCAATCAAGTCCAGATTCCCAGTCAACTACAGACTCCCAGTCAAGTATAGGCTCCGATTCCACAAAGTCCTCTCAATCAACCGCGGATTCTCAGTCAACCGAAAGTTCTGAGACATCATCAGACTATCAGAAATCCACAGCCACTCAGTCAAATGAATCGCCTAAATCAAGCACTGGTTCCCAATCTGCTGCAAAATCAGAGCCTGATATAGGCTCTCAGTCAACAAAGTCATCTCAATCGCTCACAGCCTCTCCGGGATCTGTGTCTAATAGCAAGGCCAGCACTACGACGATGAGTTATGCTGTACCCTCTAAAAGCTCAAGCGAAACCCAGAGCGCGACACAAAGCGAGACCAAGGGCGAGTCACAGAGCGAAGCCGAGAGTGAAACCCAGGGCGGAAGCGATTCGGGTGATCTTGCTGAGAGCTTTGGAGCGGCTCGCAGGGATTTGAAAGAGCCAGAAACAATCGACCCAAGAGGTTTTGTTGCAGAGATCATTGAGGGAAGTACGAAGACATACAAGACCACGTTGGCGGCGCCCGAAAAAGTAACAACTACGGCCCGACGTGTCATGTAAATTTGAGAATAACAAGTCGGCTTGACTGCCCAGTCAGTGTCTTGGGGAAACTTTTACGGGGATTCCAAGATGTATATCATGCAATCTTGTAACAAGCCCTGGAGGCCAGTATTTCCATGGTCATTCAGCCCTTTAGAGGATAGATATAAAATAGACTGGCATTCAGGAAACGATTGAGGATCGCGAATTGCTACCACTATTTGAGCCCATGTTTGAACTTTTTCGGACGGAATGGTGTCGGGATTTATGACATCAAATAATTACTTCGTCCAGCCAACCATGTACATGGTAGATTGAACACAAAATACTTTACTACCACACCTACCAGTAGTCAGTGTGCCGCGCACTTGGGGCTATCTTAGGTCGGTCATGTTTATTCTCGTGTAACTACAGTGCTACCCGTGAGTATTCTGGGCATCCGTTCAATTCTTGCCTCATTCTCCCCTGACTAAAGACTACTGACGTATCCTTGTTTTTCTTAAAAATTCAATGTCTCAAATGGGCACCACATGTCACGCAATGGTTTCTTCTCAGACTTTTGAATATTTTCATACTTAAAGATATGCGCTTGAAGCATCCACAAGTAAAGTCATAGCATTGGGGATGGGAAATGTGTTGAGAAAGTTGAATGGTCAGAGGAAGTTCTCAAAATCTACTCTTCGAAGACAAAGTTATGGCGGTCTCTTTCGATTGTTTTTCTTTCTTTCCTTTTTTCTCATTAATACCCTATAGACAATCGAGAAAACGTCTGGGACGAAATCGTTGAAGAGCAATGCTAACGAATTAAACCTGGACGGCTCATTTCTTAGCTCTGTCTTATTCTTTGATCTCGACCAAGAAGATGTTCGGAATCCTGTCTTCGAAGCCCGGAAGAGTCCTCACATGGTCCCAAAAGATTCTGATACCATTCATTATGGCCAACCTTGCTATGCGAAGTCTCATGCCCTCGGAGTGATCAGCAGATGTGTAACTCGTGGCCCATTTAACCCTGTATTTCCAAGTGGAAATCTTCAGGTGCTCGTAGTGAAGGCAAAACGACCTTCCGTGCGCACAGCACGGAGCCCTTCTTGGAACGGACATGAAATAGTAAATATTCTCGGGCAGGCAAGGGGAAGGCAGGGGACCGCCCTCTTCCGGTCGAAAGATCTGGTCCCAGACCGGATCGGCAGCCCTGAGTACCTCAAGGGCTCTGCTTACTGGGTCGACGACTCCTCGCATCAGATCCTGTACGACATGTCTTAGAAAAGGAAGCGTAGGGATCATAACATTAGGGAACTCGTTGCCCATCACGAGACTCAACCCCGTCATGAACGGATCCATCCCATCATGGTGTGAGGGGTGTCCAAAGCAGACAATGTCCGTTGCAGGGTCTATATGTGCTTCTGATAGACCGAGTCGTCGAAGCCAGGGCGTGTCGAGCGTTCTCTGCACTCGCCGGAGAGTAATGGTTCGACTGCGGTGAGACGTCTCCAAGAGGCTAGATATACTGTCAGTCTCGGCCAGATATATGAGATTCAGAATCTTCCAACCTATCTGGGCATCCATGTTGTTAAGGGTCAAGACCTCGTGCGACAGGTGCGTAGAGGGCGTGCTTTCGACCTGCAAGCATGCGATTCGGGGCCCGGGATTAGACGGGAATGCGTATTCCCAGACCAGGATCTGAAGCTCTGCGGGCAGCCTAAGGAAGCAGGTGAATTTGGGTCCCTCTTCATGGGTTGAAGCAGATGATGCACCTTGAGATGACATGTTGAATGTTACTCTGTGTGTTTGAGCGTATATTTGAAAAGTCAAGTTCAAAGGTGATTCACACAGGAATAGGACTTTGTCGAAGAAATACTTAAGGCGATCACACTTATATACTTATACTCTCAATGAAATTCAGAATAGATTTGCTAGCCAAGATTGATGACAAAGAAATGTCAAAAGCTTGACACGGAGCGGCTAATATTGCTATTGTCTACGGAGATAGTTGTCGTCTTTGGACACACAAAGATATTGTTGTAATTACAGCCTGAAAGAGGCGGAACATGTAGGGGCCTTGAGCCCTGGTTCTTCCCACAATAGCTTTGTATCAACAGAAATGAGTGAGGATCGCCCACAACACATGGTTACACACGGACCAGATCACGCTACTAAAATACGGCAGCCGATATCATACTCATTATACTGTCATGTAAACTATTCAGAGACAGGTTCAAGGTACCGTTTGAGGTAGACAAAGTCACCGACTAAAGGATCCATGATGGTGGCATAGTGTGTGCACTCATTGGTGATCGGCCACGCCTCCACCCACTTGATCAATTGAGACTCCGTCACGCTCATGGCCGTGCCGGAACTTCCCTGATTCACGTCCTTCCTACGACGCCGAAATGCTGCTTCAGCTTTCTTCCATTTCGACTCGATGCACTGTTTCCTGTCTTGAGACTCTTCGACAAGCTCGTCCATGCCAGTAACGGCAAGCTTGGCTTTATCACTATCACTCACACTGGCTGGATTGTTGTCGGAGCTGGCATCGTGGTTTGTGATGACAATAAACGACGAGGACGTGCTGGTATGAGCAGTCACGCGATCCTTCTCCATGACCAGAGTCTCATCACCGTCGCTGAATGTCAAATAGGCCGCGGTTGAAGGCAGAGGTGGCAATTTTCGTTGGATTGAGGAGATTGTGTCGAGGTGATCATCGCCGTTGACAGAGTTGGAGGGGAGGAGTATGCTGCGAAGGGTGGAGCTTATGGAAGGCCTCCGGCCGAGCAGCACAAGCAGTCGGTGGTATTGGAATTGTAGGTTGGACAATCGTGAATGGCTGTCGTTGTTGTACGGGCGGAAGTTGAGCGACATGCTGAGACCCGGTCTGACCGCAGTGAGCGCACCGACAAAGCCGACATAGGTGACGGAGCGGGCGACGACTAGGCCCTCGGGCTCTTGGATGAAGTTCAGCTGCACGACGACTTCGCGAAGGGGATCCATAGCCCAGTCCAGAGTCCGGAAGTGTAACATCCGTGACTGCCTGCCGTCGCGCGCTTTGCTCATCTTGACCCTTGCTCCCCCGCTTGTGCACCCCATGAAGAGGTCCAGGAGTGTGTTCAGGCAGACGAGGAGGTAGATGTCGACGCCGCTAGCCTCACTGATTCCTCTGATCTCCTCCGTCTGTTCATTGCTATACAGCCGCCTCAACAACAACCTTGCGAGCCGGGTCGTCGCTTTTGGCGGGAGGCCAAAGCCGGTGATGACATCCTGAAACAGCTCGGTCAAATGTGGGATCTTGTTGCGGAAGTCGCGCACCAGCTCGGCATATCTTCGAGCTGGAGGACGGGATAAATCAATGGTGTAGATTGGTACATCGTCCATAATGTCTAGTAGAGGTTGGACTGAAGGAGCTATGACGCAAGGAAATGCGAAGGGTGACTGAGGTTAGGGATATGATGTGCACATGCAGTGATGTTCCACGTGGAGCGAATCATTACGTATGATGAAGGTAGGAGCATCGAGGAGGCTTGGGTGACGCGGTGACACATCAAGACACCTGGAGGCGGGACCATCTCCTCAGCCTCTATGAGGGATGGTGGTTTAGGCAGCGGCTGCACGTGACCAGACGTAGTACATACATCCCAGGCACCCTCCCATGGGGATTGTAAGATCGTACTATGTATCATCCAATGGGGATTCGTCTACTGTTATGCGGATAACAAAGTTGTACTTGCAATG
This sequence comes from Diaporthe sp. HANT25, assembly GCA_013435955.1. NCBI lineage: Eukaryota > Fungi > Ascomycota > Sordariomycetes > Diaporthales > Diaporthaceae > Diaporthe > Diaporthe sp. HANT25. The sequence goes on along the minus strand of JACBFG010000006.1, from coordinate 882,785 downwards.
ACATCAACATAGTACGTGGTCAGATGTACTTACCCAGGCTCCTGCTAGTCTGATTTTAAGGAGATGGCAATTAGAAAGCCTGAATCGGATCAACGTCAAGTACGGACATCAAGTATGCCGGAGTAGCCCTCGGCCCTAACTGTGAAGAGTGCAGAGGCGGAAGTGAAGTGATATACGAATAACTGGGAGGAGTAATCCGTTGCAGGGCTTTCAGAAAAGAGATCAAGGGTCTTGTCTGGATATTGTGTGGACTCAGGCACAGAACTCAATGAGCATGGCCATATCAGCAGGTTGTAGGTGCATACCCAGGTACCCATTTCTAGGTCGGCCTCTAGAACTCCGTAGTGGAGGGTCGCTATATATAGTGGTAGGGGTAAGGGGGAAGCTAAAGCCCAAGAGAGGCATCATGCGAGTCAATCTTAGGTAGATGCGGGAACACCGTGCCCCTAACAATTAAACGTTGGCAATAAGGTTTCCCGTTTCAATTCCTCCAATGACAATTTGTGTCAGATTAATGGGCCCCTTCGGCGTGTTGAATCGATGCGATTTGCGCTGGAAGGCTCCGTGGAAGGCTCCGTTCAGACATAAAATGAACTTGCAGTCCCAATAGGAAGCCTGCAACGTTTAATTGGCACATGTAGAATACTACAAACAACATTTCCATTCGCTTTCACTCAGAAAAAATGGCTTTGTCATACTTTGCCGTCCGTTCTCTTCAATTACTTTCGCTGAACTCCCCTGTCCAATGTCCGGTTGTATTGGATGGCCGCATCACTCAAAACACCACTCTATCGGTGTTCGACACTAATGTCAGCCCGTTCAATCCTGGGTATAGCAAGGGCCAGAACGTCTCGTGGTCTCAGATCCTCGAGTTCCCCTCAGTAACACCATCGCTTTTCGATGTCTCTACGCCCGAGAATTTTAAGCCGCTAGAGGTGACTATCGACGACAGGTCCATCTTCAATCCAAGCGGCACGAACCCTCAGCTCGGCTTTAGGAGGGCCGGCCTCCTGCTTGGAAATGGGTCTGATGCCTCCAATGAGGGCGTGATGACCTTCCACTGGAGCTCCAAGCAGGATTCAGCTCGACCGTTGAACCTTACCCACGAGTACCTCACCGTCTGGCACGAGACCAACGACTCCTCCGGCTCGCAATTCGCACTACAGCTCGGGCTGCCCCTGGGCTCCAACGACACCTCCGAGGCCGCGTCTCACAGCTGGAAGATGCTGGACCGGAATAACACCGTCGTGTTCACGTCCCCGCTCAACTCTGAGGAGTGGCAGAATTTCGCAGTCACTGTGGACATTCCAAACAAGTAGGTATTTTGAGTGCATTTTGTCCAATATTGGAAAGCTAACAAACATGCCTTAGCACGCTCCAGGTTTATTTCTCCGAGGGTGCGGCCCCACTGGAAGCTGTTACTGAGGTTCTGCCGAACGACAACAGCGGTGGCGGCGCTCTCCAGATTGGACTGCTCAAGAAGCCAACTGAGACCAAGACAGTTGTGTTCGATGGATATCAAGAGAGCCCTTTGAACGAGGGCCAGATTTATGGAGGCTTGTTCGTTGAGAACAGCGCGGACAGCTGCGTCTCCCTCGGATCTCCGAAAGCTTGATCTTCGCTAGAGCCCAAGTGTCTCGGACGTTGAAAATGTACATGATCTCAAGGCGGTGGTGCATATATCACTCGGAGCTTGGTACAACCAATCAAATCGTTCAAATCTTCCTTGATCTCATTTACCTCGATATGTCCTTCCGTCCTTTCCCAATCTCCCATCAAGTTCACACTTCGCATTTCCGCAAATTTCACATAGTCACAGCACATAGCGGAAGTGTTTGTTCTCAAATTCAGTTTTGTCCTGCATCCCAGCTTCATCGCTCTGCTTCTTGTCGGCAGCACCATATTTGCGATTGCGATAGCTATTGATGTAGAACATGTAAGCTGAGACGGTTAGCACACTTCTAAACTGCAGCACCGGCGAAAGTAGCATTGACTTACCGAGGAGAAGCAAGTGAGCAACCAGCTTGATCACATATGCAACCAAGAGGCCGACTGAGGCGCTCCTGTAGTACGGCGCCTCGGATTGCTTGACAACAAAAGGGCCAGCGAAGCTGCCCCAGCAATTTGCCGTGCTGTGCATTTCCGTTGTGAGTTACAAATATATGACAGTGCCACCCGTCAGGACTTACAAGATCATAGCACTTGCAAAAGATTTGTGCGTATAGCCCGCCATGTTGGAGGAGATCGTCGTGAGACCGACTGTAAAGCTTACAGCCGAGGAATTGACCAGCCAGAAAGAAACCAGACGACCCCACTTGTTCGACCGTGGGAGGTACGCCATCAGCGCTGCAGATACTGCACATAGAATGTTGATTGTCGCAGCTGTCAAGAGGCGAGCTATTCATGAATGTGAGCGATGCGATATCAGATACAAGCTAGGGTTAGTCGAGCTTACAGTTGCGAATGTTCAAAATGACTACACCTCCTATGATAAGAGCGACGATATGAACAGCGTCGCCGACTGACTTCAGCGCAGTTGTTGTAGTCGTAGTGAAACCCATGTCTCTTATTATGACTGTTGAGAAGGAGGTCACTACTCCATGAGGAAATGCGCCAGCAAAGATGGCGATGGAGACCAGGATGGCTTTTGGATCATAGAACGCTAGAAAAGCCTGCTTCTTGTCCAGATGCTTGTTCTTGATCCCTGATTCGTTTGCTGCAACCCTAGACACAGCGATGATTCTTTCCCGCGGAGAAAGGAATTTAGCGGCTGACGGGTTGTCGGGGAGGAAGAAGAGCACCACGAAGGCCCAGAGGCACGCAGCTCCACCCATGATATAGAATATTAGCTGCCACCTCTTTGGATCCATATTCTCGGGTAGTCTGGATACGCCCATCGAGACGTACGAGCCCATGATTCCACCCCAGCCCACGGAAGTGAACCAGATGCACTGTCTCAGGGGTATTTCGCGGCGCGTGAACCAGAATCCTGTCATTAGTGTCTGGCCCGGCATGACTGAGGCCATGAACACCCCCGCAAAGAACCGCACTAACAGTGCGCTCGAATAGTCCCTACACTGCGTCATGACAATCGTCAACAGGCCCATGCCCAGGATGCCGCAGCTGAGCACCTTCTACGCCGGGAACCGGCCGATCAGCCAGCCGCAGGGGTCCTAGCCGAAGAAGTAACCGACATAGACCATCGCCGAGAGATAGCTGAATTGGTTCCCGTGCAATTCGAGGGCCTCCTGGTATGCGAAGAGGTTCACGTAGTTCAGGGTAGTGCGGCACATGTGCTGGAATGCCTGAGTGATGAGGAAGATTGGGATGATCACTAGGTCGATCTTCCACTTCGTGCGGCGCTCTTCAGAGCCTGTGAATTCGAGATTAAGGCCGGCAACGTATTCAGTGTAGCCAAAAAGCGTTCCGAATTTGTTTTGAATGGTGAGAGACTTCGGGTTCAGAGCCCCTCGATGGCTGGCTTTCGAGCTTGAGATCTGTCATGATATCTGAGATGGTCCCTGGATGGAATGAAGAATTACGTCGCAAAGTACTTCAGCATTCAATATGAGTTCGTATACAATTTTGATACTAATATAGTCCCCGTATACAGGGAAGATGAGTTTTTGAGTTGTCGAAAACGGAGGAATACCTAGGCTTGAGGAAGAGCTTCAGAGGACGAGCTCATTAGTCCAATGCGTTCCCCTGGGACACTTTAAGGGAAGTCTTCTCCCTGCCAGATCACATCGCACAGATCTACACCTTCTCTCACCAGTGTAACGGCTCACAACGAATCGGCAACTGACCCGGGTCTGATGGGTAGCACCACGAACTCGTGCTCGAAGCCACCGGGTGCACAGAGTGAATTTCGATCTCTGTGTCGGAGTGATAGATCCCACCCAACAGGGATGTAAAGTGCATTATGTCTCCGAACCCCATATTTCGACCTTCTGTTACGTTTAAGAAAAAGTCCATCTTCAGATGTCGATAAGTATGTGCGACTGTAAATCGCCAGCATATGCAAAGCCGTAAGTAGCGTATGCAACTTTTGGTAAGACAGCCGAGCGAAGAGCCCACCGCAATGTACATATTTACAAGATATAACTATTCAATTCGATCCACATGAGCGCTATGCGTAGTGACGATGAGCATGATATTCCAGCTATGTACATATGTCAAAGGCTTGTTTTGCTTGCGCTCCAGGCGCATACGCCACAGCTGCCTAAGCACATGCTTGATGGTAACGAATGACGCTCATCGTGCGCCGAGGATCACATCACGTACAATCCTGGAGATTTTGGGAACGAGACAACTCAATTGTCGCCCACGCAATTGAACTATCTCAAACCCCAACCTTAGCTTCGGCTCTAAAGAGAAGGCTCACTCTCACGACTGGCGACAAGTGTCCGGTAAAAAGGCCACAGGAGTCATAGAGTCGTACAAATCATCATCACCCTGCGTTGGTGTGTGATCAAGCCGAGCAATCTTCGTCTTGAATCACCAGCCCGCGGAACTCATAAGCAGAGCTGTGAGATTTCGGTCCAAGTCCTGCGCGATCTCGTCCACTCGATCATTTCCAAATTGGCCCATGGTGCTTCTCGGCCTGTCATACTCGAACATGGCGACTCCATCCTTCTCTCTCAGCAGCACTCTGATCGGCGCATAGAGCGAGATGCCCAACTCGAAGTAGTTCATCCGCGTGGCGGTGAGAGGATTTCCGATCTCGTACTGTACCGCCTTTTCGGTCACGTTGAATGTGAGCAGGAGGTTGCCGAAGTTTCGGGGCGGGACGATGAATGTGTTGAGCGTGGGCAGGCTCTGGAGAGCCTGGAGCGCCCCGGCGACATCTCCTGCTGCGAGAAGTGTGGAGTAGGTCGTGTTGATGGGTGGTACGGAAGCTTCTAGTGCAGCTCGTGTGTCTTCGAATGTGCGATTGGAGATTATCGTTGTGTGCTCGATGCTCACGATTCTAGTGGATTGTGCAGCATCTTGGAGCGAGGTTGTGTGACCTGTGGAGACTAACAAGGCAAGGGAAAACCATGCTAGTAAATGCTGAACCGAATGCATCTCGTTGAAGGTCAAGCGCTTAGTCCACTGTGATGTGAGCGTTGGATAATTAGGAATACAAAGAAAGCTATGGCAGGCCCGGGGTCAATGGGGCCTGGCAAATGTGCTGTTGGTTGTTTCGAAGTGGGCGTATGGCCAAGCTCTGAATTTAAAAGGGCTAGAGGTCATCGTATTTAAAGAGCGGGACCCCCCCTCCCCCCAGGCAAGTAATTAACACTCTATTCACTTTATTCTCCAGTGACTGCCGTGGAAATTTTCTGATCACGGTGAGGAAGCCCTCTCTTAGCGGTGGAGGCTTAGACGAGACAGTGTGGCTAACGAAGGATTCACCGTCAGCGTCTAGTCTGAAGTTCTCTTCGTTAGTGATTACCAATCCTCGGTGATTGATTAGAAGAATTGATTTCACGCAGTAATTGCTTATCAGGGTACGTATTAGTGTTACAGTCGATACGTCGATTGGCAGCTTCCTTTGTTGCCTTGGAATGTCCGCAACTGCATTGAGCCAAAAAGTTAATCTTTCTCTGTCTGGTTGTCTTCAGTTGACAGTGCTACTCAGAACAGCAATACGAATGGTTCTAGAAGCCGAAAGCTGCAAAATATTACCAGAAGTACCTGCAGCAAGTGATTGCTAAAGTGAAGCTGAAGCCCGTCTTTGATTCGCAGAGCCATGTCAAATCCTCAAGGTTCGACAAAAACTTGCTTCAGAGGCTAGTTCAACGTTGCTAAACAGTGTGCATTTTTCCCAATTAGACCTATATCATGAGGCTTCGCATCGCTTCGAAGGTATACGAACCGGCTTACGCCTTCCTTTGGATTATATCGCACAAAATCTGCAGAGTGTCCATGTCTGCATAGCTCATAGTGCGACTGTGTTGTGTATATCAACCTAGCATAGCTCCTAAACCTGAAAGCTTGTACTTTTCGGATATCAAAGTGACCGCAAGTACTATTAAATACAAAAAGATCTGCTGGATAGTCATATAAGAGACAGAATGGTGACTTTCCACGAGGGCTTTGGCTCCTGACAGCAGGAAGCGAAGCAGACTGCTCAAGCGCTGAGTATCATACAGTATGAGACAGTCTTCGAACGCACCCTACAGAAATTCCTACGCTCTATTAATGGGAATTTTTGCATGTTTCAAAGGGCGATAATATTAGGACTTGTGCATCTGGCAGGAGTACGAAGAAAGTGTAGCAAAATCTGTCAATACGGAGGAGTTCCGGTAATGGAGTTGCGAAGATGCTGAACAAACCCTTGGACTCAGTTAGAGGATTAGAGAATCGTTCCATATACAGAGAAATAAGTAGCCTGCATGATGACTGGGAGAGGACTTTGATCTCAGAATCATGCGAGATAATTTGATGAACTCGGAGGTGCACTTGCCCTTTTCCACGTCTCAATAGTTGGCTCATATATGGTCCTATCTTGGCTCTATGTAAGAGGATGTCTCACAGAATTGGCTCTAATTTGATTTAAAGAATTTAGAACAGCACGAGCCCGTCTTGTTACGTTCATTTTTGGGCAGGAACGTAGCTTGATAGAGGGTCGCGCAGCCTCAGAAATGGGCGCATTGACCCACTAATGTTCTTCTCAGCACAAGGAAAATGAAGGCTAGGGGCTTTCGGACAGTATGCTCAGAAATACTTTCACTGGTACGTAAATACGGGGATTGGTGCAGACATAAAAAGCACAGTGGTGAGAAGCAGAGTTTGGTAAGGGAGGGAGCTGTTCAGAGATGGACCAACCATGCCAAGGTGCCTATCTGCCTGTCCCTGAATTGGGGCTACCCTGCGGCTGAGATGCTCATCTGGCGAACGCCACATTGAATTTTAAGCAGCGGAACTTGCTTATCGTCGAATCATGTCGAGATATATCAGTACCAAGACACCAAAAACGCGCGATTAGCCGGGGTCAGAATCCCTTGGGCAGTCACACTATCGCTCTGTGACCTTGTCCACAGTAGGCGGCTTAAAATCCACGAGGCACAGGGATACAAGATTAAATTGTTGACTCGCTGCCTGTCCCGGGAAGCTCGACAGGTATACGAAGACTCGTGCGCCCGCCTTTCGTCATGAAGATCCCTTCTGCTTTCTCGCGGCATCCACTCGTTATTCTACTCGCAGCCACTACTTTCTTTGCCAATAATGTATCTGCTGTCGGCTTTTCAGAATGCAAACAGAAAGCAACAGAGCTTTTGACCACAAACAACACAGTCGATGTCGATGGCCAAATCTTTATTGATGGCTTTGATGCAGTCTACCATGGCGATCTCCGTGGGTTTAGAGGAGATGTCGGCACGCGCCCAATCACGCTCACGAGAGATGGCTGCATCAAAATGTGTGGTTCCAGCCCGAAATATTACAGTGTGACAGACGCCTTTCAGATTCTGACGACCTGGATATTTCCAACACTTGCTCTCATGAGCCAACTGCCCTATGAGTCTCTTTCTTACAGGAAGATCAAGAATGCGGAAGCTTTTGCCAACTGGATAGGCGCACCCGCGGCTGCCCTGACAACGACAATATGGAACATAATGATGATCGCAAGGTGCCAGTCCTTTCCTTACTTGTTCCACCTGCGGGATGACCAGGACCTCATTAAAGACGCCTTGTACATCTTGAGCTGCATCAACCAATATCAATACCCGCGTCGGAAGGGACAGGAAGCTCAAGACCGACGGAGAGATACTGCCTTGCTCAGGGGTATCCTCTTTCCCTATATCAAGAAGACCAGCCCTGAACTATCCCCTCTGATGCGTCAGAAACTCGTGGATCTCACCAAGCACCTTGCCTTTCATCTGCGACAATACAGACGCAAAGGCGTTTATCCGATCTACATCAGCATAATCTGGTTCGGCATCGCATTTGCCTTCTCCATCGTGATTGCATTCGCAACACTAGGCGACAACTCGACAGCTCACTCACTCGCGCTGGGGCTGCTACTGTCCTGGGTTCCGGTGGTGGTCTTCGCATCGGTGGTGGACCGGAACCCGACTTCCGACACCCGCTGCCGGGTGCTCATCGAGCGCTGGATGTTGAACATCGACCTCCTCTTCGAGCAGGGCGTAGAAGCTTGGGTCCCCTGGCGAGCCCCTGACGGGACTCACGACGGAGACGACACGGACGATTTCGAGATTGGGGATTTCATGGGTCAGGGCCGTACGCTGCGATACTGCGGCGTCACTGATACAGTCCTGGACAAAATTGCCAACCGTGGCAAGGCACCGATTAACCTTCTTGCATTTGCTGATATGGCAGATTTCAAGAGATTCCAGAAGTCTCTTACCACCCGCCCGACCGGATGGTATGTTGTCTGGATCATCAGCCAGCTTGTCGTCACCACCAGCTTCGGGATGGCATTCATGGTTTCGTTCAACACTCCTACCGTCGGCTTGGGCTGTCGTTCACTCATGTATGTCATTTGGTACGCGCTCACTCTTCCTTCATGGATACTGCTCGGTATTCAGCAGGAACCATGGGTCAGTATCCGCAAGGCCATGATGGTGCCTAATGCTCTCGCCGTGATCATGATTGCGGGGATCATGATAGTGCATGCCATCGGAGGGCTGAACAACTGCACGTGCAAATCGAGTGTCTTCGGCCCGTCAAGCTATGGTGGCTACATGGATTTCGAGAACGGGCAGTTCTATCAGGAACATTACGATGTGAGAGTTTGGTGGGGAATAGGAACGGGAGTAGGTGGTGCGGTTCTTGTTTTCTCTCTTGCTTGGCTCGCTTGGAAATGGCACAAGGCCTCGGGCCTTTGGAAAGTGACTGGGGATACGAAGTTGACGGTCAGCGAAGATATGCCCTTGCAGTGGCTGACATGATCATGTATGAGTTGGCTATTTCCATGATGTTCATTCATAACTTGGTCAGTGATGTTATCTCACTTACTACTGTAATATTAATACGCATTTACTGTGCTTGAGTATTTGGGAAAGATCAAGCAATTGAAGGCCATCTACAAGACTCCTAAGCTGTAATAAAAACCACAGCATCGGTGTGTCAAATCAAAACCTATGTGGTACTATGTGAAAGGGACTATGAATCAACTTTTATTATACCGAACCAAATATTACGGGAGAACTTGCTATACCTATTCGGACTTCGGGAACAAATCCTTGTACTTCAGAAGATATTCCCGATACCCTTCAGGCTTTCTCCCCGTCAACTTCTCCACGGCATCCGTTGTCTCTTTCATATGACCCCAGGCAACCATCTGCCCTGAGCAAAGCAGATCATACATACACAACTTACAAGGCGTTTTTGAAAAGTCCCCGTACACATCGTATGGCAGACCCTTCGCTTTCCACCACTTTTCCAGCTCCTCGTCGCTTAGATTCTCAAACGTCCCCTTGTAGCCACTCTGGCTCGCCATCCACTCGAAGATCTCCCTATTCGTCACCGCCTCGGGACCAGTCACGGTGTACACCGTGTTCGGCTCGCCCTTGCCCATCAGCAGCGCCCCGAGTACCCGCCCACAGTCATCCCGCGCCACGAAGGCCCCCTTCACGTCGGCATCATTGGACAGCCACCTGTCGCCCGTGAAGCCCCAGCTCTGCGCGTGGAACTGCGGGATGTTGTCCATGTACAGGTAGTTGCGCTGGATGTTGTACTGCAGGCCGCTCGCGCGGATCAGGCCCTCTGTGTAGGCGTGGTCGCGCGGCAGGAAGGGCATGTCCTCGCCGCCATCGCCGAGGTCGGCCCCGACAAAGCTCGTGTAGACGATGCGCCGCACGCCCGCGGCCTTGGCTGCGTCGATGACGTTCTTGTGCTGCCTCCGGCGGCCCTTGCCGATCAGCCAGGTGGAGATGAAGGAGACGGCCTCGGCGCCGGCGAAGACGCGCACGAGGTGGACTGGGTCCTCGTAATTGAGCATGAGGATCTTGGCGCCTTTCGCCTTGGCCTCGGCTACGAGGTCATCGTGTATAAAGCCCGGCTTGTGGCTGGTCAGGACGAGCTCGTCATCTGGGCCGGCGAGGGAGAGGGCATGGGAAGCGGCTACGCTGCCGATGTTGCCGTCGCAGCCTGTCAGGACGTACTTAGGCATTGTGGCGATGGAATGGTGTAGTAATTGTCAAGAGGGCGGGAAATCATGAACAAGTCTGATGGCATGAGACGATCACCAGAGCCATCAGCCTTCAGACTGGTCTTAACCTGAGAATAGGGTCGAGTGGAAGCGTGGAAGGTCTCCATTTTATAAAGGCCGCTATCACGTGGATGGATCTGATGGAAAAATGACACGAGATGGGCCTCCTTTTCCCCGTGGAGGACGAGTGTGGGCTGCTACAGTCTCATGAGCAATATCGGGCCTTGGAAATCGCGGGGGAAGCTCCCTGCGGGTGACAATTCTAAGTAATCATGCCACTTTTTGCGGATCTCATGAGGTAAACAAAAGTCGCGCAACAAGAGCCGTCCGGCCTTCCATCAATGATTCAGAGAATGCTTAAAAGAGCGAATTACCGCGAATGATCTCACGGCATCTTTGACTGGTCGTTTGTCGGATACATTGGCCGTGATGCCTGTCGGGTGGATGCTTTGACCCGACACACCCCGACCCAGCGGCGGCACTTTCTACCGGCCTCCTACGACACGACACGCAACGTGGAAAGCCCAATGGCTTGTATCGAGACCACAAATCATGGCGACGCCAATCTCTCAAAGATTTCTCGCAGAATGGGACCTCGTAATGCTAATGCAGCCCAGAATAATACAACGCAGTGGAGAGTACCATGTCGTAGATCAGGACGGGTTTCAACTGGAGTTCGGTGACTGACATGGCTTGGCATGACATTTCGGTGGCTTGGCTCTTCTCATCAAGTGCCGCGGGCTCTAGGCCGTGGCCCTCGTTGTAATGCCGCGTTGGCAGAGATTGGATCTATGTTCCGGGTTATACCCTCAACCACACGAAGAAAACTTCTCATATAATTTATTCCGACGATACAGTGCCCACGAAATATATATTTCGCATCTTTTCTGCCTGTCAAGGAGAGACTCTTCCACCCAAGTGCACTTCTCGCAACGTCGAAGTCCTGCCGGTTCTCGGCCAACGTTACAGCAGACCACTAAACGTTTATAAAGCTGCTTCCCTCACCATCTATTGGGATCTCCGTTACCGGTCCTGATCAAGTCCTTCAATACTCGAGCGTCGGCGTCTATCAACAATTATGGCCTGGATGTGTCACTGTCCAACCTGCTTCACGAACTTCATCTACTGACAAGCCTTTTGTGTACCGCCATGTAGAATGACTGGATGCGGTCTCAATCACACAGCCTCAATGTATCTGTAGTGTTATCCCTGTCTGCTACGCTGGCTTAGGTGCCCAGGTGGTCAGCCATAGTGCTTACGCTGTGCAGTAGCGTCATTTCAAATATCCCTCGCATGATGCAACCAGTGATTACAACGAGGCTCTAGACTGAATATGACTTTTACCCTGCTCTTCAAGCTGATGTGCTTGAGTCCATGGACGACAGTCACCAACTTGCGACCCTATTTTGTGTCTTCCAGTTCTAAATACATTTGCTATCTTTTCAGAGCTTGCATGAGAGATTTTTCTAGATTCGTATCTCACAACTTTCCTTCCACACCTCTCGACGCCGATCAGTAAGTTCCAGGGTGTTCGCAAAAGACCCCGGCTGTAGGGCTTACCGACCTTGCAACCATGTCAGATTCGGGAAAGGAGTGGTTCGATGACCGCATCGAATCGAGTGAAGCCTTGCGAAGCTGAAGAGCAGCTGAAATGCTCGGAAGGCTATAAAACCTTCCATCCAGACCTTGATTATCTTGAGGTCAGAGTTCAGACCAGAGGCCACACTCATTATTCCCGGTGAAACACCTTATTCGAAGACATGACTGAAAAAGATAGCGTGAGATACAAGAAGGACGGTGCCAGGGACGTGGCCGATATCTGGAACGATGCCATTCGACAATACCATGGCATTGGTGGCAAAGATCTGAAGGCTGGATATGATCGATTCAAGAGCGTAGATGCCATGGTTGACTTTGGCTGCAAGGAGATGGAAAGCTTCCACGCTTTCCGCTACGATGGCACCAAAGTATCCAAGTTGCGAGGCCTATTCAAAGACGGCATGTGGCTTATTGAAGGGGGGATGCAGCAGGTGGTCGCCGCTGCGACTCCGGCTTTCCCTCCGGCCGCTGCAGTTGGGACTGCTCTTACCTATATGTTGACTGTGAGCAACACTCCAGATTTGTGCACACGCGCTGATCTATCCCGAATCTACTGACCAAATCGACTGACTTTTGGACAGGCTTGCAAGGAAATGTCGGCGGACTACGACATTGTGACGACTTTCTTCGTCGACCTCACAATGTTCCTAAAGCGGATGAAGATCCTAGAGAAACGACTTCCCGAGGAAGGGGCGTTTCATGACTGCGTTTTCGATGTCTTTGCATCCCTACTGAAGATGTGTGGGATAGCGACCAAGTACATCGAACTAAAACGATTCAGTAAGCTCTTTCATCTCAACAATCAATATGGCGCTTCATGTACATACATCCGGGCCTTGTACTCACGTTTTCGCAGAGAAATGGGTGAGCGCTTTATTCAAAGGGGGCGACGAGGAACTCGTCGGTGCGCGAAAGAACATGGATACGGCAATGAGCAATCTGCAGGACGCAACAGAGAAGGCGATTCTGGGCAATACTGTGGACCTGAAGCATTCAAGCGGAGAGACACGTGCCCTTCTGGAGCAGATGGAACAGGAGCTGCAGGAGAACTCGGAGGAGTCAAAGAAGATGATGAAAGAGCAGTTCTCCATGCTGCAAGAAATCACCGAGAAACAAAATACCATCTACAGCGACGTCAAGAAGCTGCTCGAATTTGAGATGGACCGCCGTCGAAACGAATCCCTCCCAAAGCAGAGTGGGCCCAAATCTTCTGGAAATGCTAAACCGCCCACGTCGAACAGCGTGCGTATCACACTCGGATCCAGCACAGACCCGGAGAAGGAGTACCAGTCACTTCGACACACTCTGATACCGGAGACCGGAAAATGGATCTTCGAAGAACCGGAGTGGAAGGCCTGGGCTGAGCAGGGAGAGGAAGACGGTGCTTCGCCGATACTACTGGTCTCAGGACCCCGCGGGACAGGGAAGAGTCACCTCGCCGCGTCTATTTATGACCGCCTGAAGACAGACGCCAGTGAAACCACCTATGTGGTTCACTTCTATTTCAGGGAAGACACAAAGGACTTAGATGTGTTCTACAACGCGGTCAACTGGGCTGTAGTCCAGATCGCGGAGCACAACGCCACCCTCTGCGAGAGAATCAACAAGGAGATGGTCCGGGAAGATTGGGACTGGAGCTCTGACGACTGGCTGGACGTCTGGGATCATTTAGTCGGGCCTCTGTTTCCCCGAACTTCAAAGTACCAGCTCAAAATCGTGTTTGATGGAATTGACGAGTTGCCAGTCTCTGTCCAACAAGACGACCTGTTGCAGTGCCTGAAGAAAATCAGGGATGTTACTGACGGCAAGACTTCGAACATCAGCGTTGTCTGTACGCTCAGAGATGTCAAAAGCGGCGAGAAGGACTTATTGACGAGACTTGAGGAGATTGGTGTCAAATCCATTGGTGTGACGAAGGAGAAGCAGGGTCCGGATACAAAGGCGTTGATCTGGGCGCGCCTTAACAGCGACAGTGGGCTGAAGAAGTTCGATTCATATATCAAGCAACGGATCGCAACCAAGATCGAAGAAACGGCTGACTGTAAGTTCTGGCGACTGTTTCACGGGCTATTGCAAAGCTAAAATGTTCGCAGGTATGCTTTACGCTGAGCACATGCTTCGTCACTTCAGCATGATGGGGCGTCAACCTCTTGTGTTGAAGCAACTGGAGCATTCCATGCCCTCAAATCTGGAGCACTGCTACGATGATATCTTGCACAAATTGGAGCAGAAGACAGCCAGTTCGCAAAGGGATGCGTTGAAGGCATTGCTAGCATGGCTGTCCTTTTCCTGGCGGCCCCTGACACTCGCCGACTCACTTCAACTCCTCAAGACAGTGTTCAATTCTTCTCTAGACTTGGAGTCCGAACTTCAAGGCAATCAGCTCGCAAGAGTCCTGAAAATTGCTGGGCTCGACGAGCGTCAATCGTCCGACGCCGACACAGAAGGGACTGCTATCAGCACCGATGAAGACCCGGATGCGAGGTACGATGATAGCGATCTTCCGCTCAAATTCCAAGGTCGGTCTATGCGAGACTATTTCCGGCAAGCACAAGAAGTCACCGACGGTTTGAGGACACCCGAACCTGTGGCCAATCGAAGGATCTTCCTTGTCTGCTGCGACATAATCTGTGGGAAGATAGAGGTCCAAGACAAAAGCCTGAGAAGCTACGCAGCCAGAACATGGGTCTACCACTTGACCTGGTCCGGCATCACGCCGGAAACAAATGGTGATAGTGTAGCGTGTCTTGAGGGGCTGGGCAACATCATGACCAATGCACACGGCGCAGCATCTTTCTTCCAACATCACGGGGTCGACTACGAGGAGATTCATTCGGACTTTGTAGACGACATGCCGGTCAAAGACTTCGAGAATGACGATCTCATCTCACACATGGTGTATTGGGCAGGTTTGATTTCGAATTCAACCAGTGACTCACTCAGCCAGAGTACGAGAGATTGGGCAAAACAAACAATGGAGGATAGGAGAAATGCATTTGTACCTCTCGCCAAGGCTCACATTGCTGAATGGCTACAAGCAGCGGATGTCGAGACCGCCACGACGTCGTACAAATTTTCAAGGTCATGTATGGGTTTGGTAAGAACAACTTTTCTGTTTTCCTTCTCAGTGCCTATACGCAGCTAAAGCTATTTACTAACTCCTATACCTATGCGAACACAGACAGGCCAAAACCCTCTGTTCACGAAGACACAGGGCTCGGACGAGAAACTCACATACAACCAAGAGGAAATCCTTGGGTTGCCAAACGCATTCGGTGATACGACCAAGACGGTGAATGGAACATGGGCCATAGCCGCGATTCTCGAGCATTCCAGACATTACGATGCGGCTTTGAGAACTATTTCCGACGTAATCGATGATATCACCGACACCACCGCAGGATCAGAAAGTTTCAAAACGCTACATCTCCTTGCTACAATACAAAACAATCTCAAAGACTATGAGACCGCACAGAAGTCTATCACGAGAGCGATTTCCCGACGAGACGGAGTCTCTGCTGCCCACCTTCGACGCGCCTATATCACTCAAGCCGAGATATATACTGGTCTAGAGAAGACTGACGAAGCAATCGAGTCCTACGAGCAAGCCAGACAGGCGAGCTCATCCGAGCCTTTATGGGGAAAGATTCTGCGCAAGGAATTCGATGCCTGGAATGAGAATGGCAAAGCCGTGGAACTTTTGAAGAACAAGTGGACGCTGCAGGAGAGGATTGAGTGGATGACCTGGAACTACGAAAACGATTATCGGCACCTTCAAGACTTCGGGCTCTCTGCAATCGAAGCAGACGAGGCCGAATTTGTCGTCGAGATGTACCATGAGATCATCAGGTTGCTGGACAACTTCGACGCGGGCGTGCCGCTGAGGAACAACCTCGCGGAATGGTACTTCTTATATGGGTACGACAAGGCGATCAGAACACAATGTCTTGCAGTCCTAGACAGCATACGGAACAGCAAAAACGGCGACACATACCGCTTCACCAACGAGGATCCGGCTTACACATTGTACTATGCCCTCTGTGCGCTGACAGACGTCATCTACGAGCAGTTCCGTGCCACCTCTGACAGGGCCGCGAAGGCAAAGCTCTTCGAGGAGGCCAAGGGCCTGATGTGCCGCCCGCTGGCCCGCGCGGTCAGTTTACAGAAATCCTGGCAGGTCCACTACAAGGTCACCCTCGCGAGGATGGCTCGCAAGCTTGGCCCGCTGCACGAGTTCGAGGATCTTCTGAAACAGGGCTTCGACGCCACCATCGACGCTTTGATGGACGACGTCGCGTGGAACGACGAGTTGAACCTGGACCTCTTGGCCAAGGTGCTGTCGGGACTTGATGGCCTGGAGCGAGAGGCACAGATTGCGTTCTCTGCAAGGTTTTCTGATCTCGAGCCCGAAAAGGAGAGTACCGCTGGTTCCGATGGCGAAGACGAAGGATCTACCTCGGGTGAAAGTGACGAGGAAGATGAGGACGAGGACCCCCTGCCGGAGGATGAGGGAGACCTCACAGGATATACTACTGAATGTTCTGCCCCGCGCTGTGAGGTATCGTGGCGTGCTTGGAAAGGAAGGAAGATCTATGGATGTGTCTACTGCTGGGACACGATTCTCTGTGCGGATTGTCACGAGAAGAGAATTGAGTATAACAACGGTATCGCCATACCCCCGGGGGACCACTTCTGTGGGAAAGATCACAAGTATTTGGGCCCAATTGACGGTTGGAAAGGGGTCAAGAACGGGATGGTGTTGATTGATGGCGAAGAGCCGTTTGCTTTCAAGGACTGGCTGGAGGAACTCAAGGAGAAGAAGTGGCCGGAGGCCTGGGAAAGGTTTTGGATGGGATGAGATCGCGTCTCTGATTCATTCATGTGTTGATGATCGGAAGTCAGAATGTCAAACAGGGCACACGAGCTAGTATCTCACATCTTATTACTACCCAGAACTTAATTCCCTCACCCAGCTGATCGCGGCCCAAAGCCTACCAGTACCACTATGTACATAAGACATCCACAGAATTCGAAAAGCGTTAGGAGCCCCTGTTCCGAGTTTTCTGTTCTTGGTCAAGTAGTTGCATAAGGACGAACGGATGGTGCACATAAGTCGGGGTTGGGTCTTGAATGGTGCCACGTTTGATGTCACTTGAGTAGCAGGCGGCGCATGATGTTGTGTTCTTGCAATTGCATCCTTTTATGGACGTCTTTTGGTTCCCTTGATCCCGAACCACACCGTCTAGTGGGCATAGTATACATCCGCTTTGCCTTGTTCCTCACGCCCCACCCTTGCCCTCTTTTGCAAATCTTCCTTTCACATGCCTCTCTTGTCGATGAGGTGTATCTTTCCGTCGCTGTGTCCTTCTGCAAAGGAGACCCATCGAGTCCCCCGAGTTCAGTCCTTTAGCTCCTCTAGCCCAGCTGCGCAACCTCCTGCTGTCCCTTGGCCCGGTTCTCCGCGTCGAGCTCTTTCTCGGCTTGTCGGTAGTACTTGGCGGTGTCGACGCCGTGCTGGTTGTGGTTGACGAAGTTGAACCACGGGACGGCATCGAAGAAGGTGGCCGAGTACCTCGACTGCCGTGCCGCGACGCCCTGCATGTGTGGGCTCAGCGTGCTCACGCCGTAGAGGGGCTCGCCGCGCTTGACCTTGTCGACCATCTCCCGCATGTCCATCTCGATCTCTCGTGCGTTCTCGCTCATGCCGTAGAATCTCACTGTGAAGTGCGCCTGTCAGCAAGCGTCCGTTTTGTCACTCCCTGGGCCCGTCCTCCCGATGTTGCTACCCCTCCTCTGGTATGCGTTCTGTCCGGCAGGGTTCCCACGTACGGATTGATCGTTGGTAGAAAGACAGGAAGCCGCCGCAGATTCCGATGAAGCCGGCGAGTCGCATCACACGTGCGAATGCTCCTCGTCCGGCGTACGACGGCGCGAACCTCTCCATCGTCCAGAGCAGACCGGGGCCAGCCGCAGCTGCCGCGGCGCCGAAGGCGTAG
This sequence comes from Diaporthe sp. HANT25, assembly GCA_013435955.1. Classification (NCBI taxonomy): domain Eukaryota; kingdom Fungi; phylum Ascomycota; class Sordariomycetes; order Diaporthales; family Diaporthaceae; genus Diaporthe; species Diaporthe sp. HANT25. The sequence goes on along the minus strand of JACBFG010000006.1, from coordinate 865,031 downwards.
TCTGATGGTCGTGCATATGCAATCACCCGCTTGAAATGTCTGTTTCCATAACTCAGTCAGAAAATTGTTTCGTCTCGGTTGGGGTGGGTTCGTCGTACGGGTCATTGTCTATGAGCTTCGGCCGGGGTCAGCAATCGACTGGTTTCCAAGTTCAATTGGCGTCCACAACTTACTGGAAACTCAGTCTTGATGGTCTTGCTTGGTATGTACGTCTGAGATGTGGGGTTCGCCATGGTTGCGACGGGCAATCTTGCTGGCAGCGGTGTTGGGGACTGCGATCAAATACCCAGATCGACCGATTGTCAATTGAAGCTCGCCGAGTGGACGTCAAGCTCGAGAATTGTTGGCGCCTGAGATCTGAGGCAGGACTCATGTCTCCGACCTGGCGGGCTGACCCGATGTACTAACAGGGATCAGAGGCAGCATGGGCCACTTCCAATTAAGCTGCAGGGCTCGGGAAACGCGTGCAGAGCAACCAAGACGCGTCTCCCTCTCAGCAGCACCTTTCTAATTCTGTTTTATGATAGAGCACTTGGGTTACCTACGAAATTTGGCAGCAAACATCAGATCATCACAAAATGCCGTCCAAAACTGACTCCAGAAATGCTGAACCAGCAGCAAACAATTTCGATGACCTGGACAACTACTTCATGGATGGAGACGTGGACGATGACCCGTTTGCGTCTCCCAAACCCGAGGACAATTCAAAGTCGAACAAGCGAAAGGAGCCCGGCGATGGTCTAGGTATCGACGAGGAGGTTTCGGTCGCGAAGAAGGCCAGAGTGCCAAGAATCAAACTCGACCAGGACAGGTATGTCAATACGCACTTCCGTGGCTGCTTCGTTCCTACGAGCTTCATGCTAACAAGCAGGCAGATTGCTTTCCGAAAAGGGAATTCCTGCACTGAAAAAACGAGCAGGAAAACTGAGGCTGAAGGGCAAAGGCCATGAGGTAAGTGTGAAGTTTAGCGGCAGTCTGATCTGCTCCATCAGCTCACCATGCCTACTGTAGTGGAGCGATGCATCTCGCCTGTTGTCCTTCTATCAGGAATGGCTGGACGACCTTTTCCCCAAGGCCAAATTCTTGGATGCCTTGGCCATGGTGGAGAAGGCAGGGCACAACAAGATGATGCAGAAGATGCGAGTGGACTGGATCAACGAAGGGAGGCCCAAGTCGACCGTCACAGCCGACGGCGGGGACGATGAGGCTGCAGAAGATCAGCAGCAGGAAACAGAGGCACCAGCACCACGACAGGCAGATCGAATCGCGCCTATATTCGAGAGATCAGCCAGTGGCGCTCGTCCGAGCACGCCACCTGTGGACGACCTGTTTGGAGACGACATCTACGGTGCGACTCCGATCGGTGCCAGGAAAAATGGCAGAGCGGCGGAAACAGGAGGCGAACCTGATCAGGATGAGCTGGACGCGCTCATGGCGGAGATGGAGCAGGCGCCGAGCGCCTCAGCACGACCGAGCGGCGGGGCAACAAAGAGCATATTCGGCGATGGGAAGCCAAAGCCAGCAGAGAAGCCGAAACAGACTGAGCCGGATGATGACGATCTTGATGCCCTCATGGCTGAAGCTGAGGCCGAACAGGGCCCCGCAAGGCCACCAGTGGCTCATGCGTCCAGCTCGAAAGCAGCTCCGCCGGACTTCAATGACGACGAGGAAGCCATGGCGGAGATGGACGGCCTCTGGTGATAGTCGGGAAGAAGAAATATAACGAGTAATACCGTAATGAATTCATGAACATTGGACTGTGTCTCCCGCTTAGCCAGCGTCTCCCCATTGTCAGAAAACACTCTGGTTGCGCGCTACGCAGGGTAATTGCAGTCAAGTGGAATGGGCAGCTGACAACCACAGCAGCCTGCACCAGCATTTCTTTGACCTGGCCCTAATCCCGGGAAATAGAGAGAGAAAAGAAAAGAGACCAAACCAAATATTTCCACCTGTGAGA
>JACBFG010000006.1:850221-863057 GCA_013435955.1 Diaporthe sp. HANT25 | reverse complement strand
CGGTGGGGGGGGGGGGTTGCTCTGGGTGTTGGTTCGGGTCGATGTGTGTGGGTAGCGTGGCTATGAGTGTGTGTGGTGATTGTCCATTTGATGTCATCAATTGAGCTTCACTCACCCCGGGAATTTTGGTGGGGCCCATTCATCCCACCTCCAACCTTGCACCACAAGCTCAAGAGCTTCCAACCAGCACACCACCACAAGGCCACTGGAGATGTTCGCTTTGAAAAGGTTGCAAACATGACGAATTCAATTGCAGAAGCTCTCGAGCAGCTTCACCTGGCCGAGGAATCTGCCAACGACGACGCCATCGATGACATCCTCGATAGAACTGCTCCACCCAGGCAGCGAAAACCAGACCTCGATGAGCTGAAGAGACGCCTCGAGCAGAAGTACCTAACTCCGTCACAGACCTTCTCTACAGAATGGCTCAATAGACTGCAGCAGTAAGTCGCGATGTCTCCACACGCAGCTTGTTGACGGGCGCAACCGCTAACCAACACACGACGTGTCCAGGCGATGGGACTGTCCAGTTGACTACACAGACCTCTTTGGCATCGCGCCGACCCAAACCCGCACCGTAACACGCTTCCATCGCAAAGGTCTTGAGGGCAAGGTCGTCGGCTACAAGAATGTCACCGTCACTGCCAACAGCGCGACAGCAAAGAACTCGACCTCCCTTACACGAAAGCCCGCGTCCCGAGCCGACTTTGTGCGCGGCGCCGCTGGCTTCTTCCCGTTCGCTCCAGGTGGTCTGGATGGTGTAGAAGCTACCGCCGCTCTGGAAGACCAGGCGCTCCGAAATGAGGGGTATATCGACGTGTCGTCGGGGACGAACAAGCTCGAAAGGGTCATCAAGCTTGGCGAGGAGGGAAGACTTCTAGAGGTCGCGCCTGGAATGTCAAGAGGCATCGATTTCTCAAAGAAGAAGAAGACACAGACCGGTGAGGACGAGGCCAAGGAGGTCGAGAAAGAGCTCGATCAGGAGCCAGATCAAATACCCGACGGAATGCAGACAAATGGGGAGGCTGCTGTCAACGGCAATGGTACTCCTCCAGAGAACCAAACAGATCAAGAGGGTGATGATGACGAGGATATCGATGCGATTCTCCCAGTCGAGTTTCCTGCCCTGGAACCTCATGGAAAGCTCGTCGCGTCGAGTGCTAGAAAAGCTGGTCGCGAGTGGGCGCACATGGTGGACATCAAGCGGGAGATACCCAACTTCCACGAACTGGTACCCAACCCGGCGAGGGAGTGGCCTTTCGAGCTCGACACTTTCCAAAAAGAGGCCATCTACCATCTTGAGAACGGTGACTCCGTCTTCGTGGCGGCGCATACGTCTGCCGGAAAGACGGTCGTGGCTGAGTACGCCATTGCGCTGGCTGCGAAACACATGACAAAGGCCATATACACATCACCCATCAAGGCGCTCAGCAACCAGAAGTTCCGTGACTTCCGTGGGACGTTTGAAGAGGTGGGCATCTTGACGGGTGATGTTCAGATCAACCCCGAGGCGAGTTGCCTCATCATGACGACGGAGATTCTGAGGAGTATGCTGTACAGAGGAGCTGATGTGATCCGCGACGTTGAGTTTGTAATATTTGACGAAGTGCACTACGTCAATGACGCGGAGAGAGGAGTGGTCTGGGAAGAGGTCATTATCATGCTTCCCGATCATGTCTCATTGATCCTCTTGTCTGCCACTGTGCCGAACACGCACGAGTTTGCATCGTGGGTGGGACGGACCAAGAAGAAGGATATATACGTTATCTCGACTCCCAAACGACCGGTGCCACTGGAACACCACCTCTGGGCGAACAAGAACATCTACAAGATCGTGGACTCGGAGAAGAAGTTTATCGAGAAAGGCTGGAAGGACGCCAACGCTGCTCTTTCGCGCCGAGATCAGCCCAAGACCAACGAGGTGGCGAACAATTCCCGTGGAGGCGGCAACCAGAGAGGAGGCCGTGGTGGTCCTAATCAGAGAGGCGGCAACAATCAGCGCGGAGGTCGTGGCGGTAATAATCAGCGAGGAAGAGGTGGACCTCCACGAGCAAGCCACAATCCAGGACACATGGGCCGTGCCGGCCGTGTGGGAGGCTTTACATCAGCTGCCCAAGACAAGAACTTGTGGGTTCACCTTGTGCAGTTCCTGAAGAAGTCATCATTGCTTCCGTCATGCATTTTCGTTTTCTCCAAGAAGCGGTGCGAGGAGAATGCCGATGCTCTGAGCAACCAGGACTTCTCCACGGCTCAAGAGAAGAGCCACATCCACATGATCGTCGAGAAGTCGCTCGCACGGTTGAAGCCTGAGGATCGCGTGCTGCCACAAATCATTCGCATGAAGGAACTTCTCTCACGCGGCATAGCAGTCCACCACGGTGGTCTCCTGCCAATAGTCAAGGAGCTGGTCGAAATTCTCTTCGCGCAGACTTTGGTGAAGGTGCTCTTTGCAACTGAGACGTTCGCCATGGGTCTCAACCTCCCTACCAGGACAGTTGTTTTCTCAGGCTACAGGAAACATGACGGCCACTCATTCCGCAACTTGCATCCTGGCGAGTACACTCAGATGGCTGGTCGAGCGGGAAGACGTGGTCTCGATACTGTCGGATCCGTCATCATTGTCCCACCTGGCGGTGATGAGGCGCCTCCCGTGGTTGACCTTCAGAAGATGATCCTCGGCGAACCCCAGAAGCTGCGGTCACAATTCCGCTTGACTTACAACATGATCCTCAACCTCCTCCGAGTCGAAGCTCTCAAGATTGAAGAAATGATTAAGCGCAGTTTCTCTGAGCATGCGACGCAACAATTGTTGCCAGAGCACGAAAAGCAAGTCAAGATCTCGGAGGCCGATCTGGCCAAGGTCAAGCGAGACTCCTGTGACATCTGCGACGTTCACATGGACGAGTGCCATCAGGCTGCGCAGGATTACCGCAGCCTGACGGAAGAGTTGTACAAAGGAATACTTAGTATCCCCATCGGCAGGAAGATATTCTCCCGCGGGGCTCTGGTCATCTTCCAGAAAGACGGCATCAGGACGCCTGGCATCTTGCTAGCAGATGGGATCGGTCTGCAGGTTTCTGCAGACGTAGGACCTACGGTGCACGTCCTCGAGATCAAGGCAAATAGGGACACTCGTGACTCGACTGACATGCTACCTTGTATACCGGCCTTCCGTACGCTGTTCCAGGAACTTCCGAAACACAAGAAGCACATCCAGACAAAGGTTATGCATGTGCCTCTGTCGGACGTCGAGGTCGTCACCGGCCACCAAACGAAGGGAATCATACCCGAAATCTTCCAGGGTGGAGAGGCCGGCAAGGCTGCGAAGGACGCGATTGTTCAGATCTGTAAGACTTGGCAACAAGCCTACTTCGACGAGGCCGACCTGCGTCGTATCAAGAGCATGAACTTGCAGGAAATCGTTCAAAAGAGGAAACAGGCAGAGCAAGCGGTCACCGCCTCTGATGCTCTGAAGTGTCCTCAGTTCCTGAAACACGTAAGTGCTATATCAAAGCTAATGGATGTTCTGAGAAAGCAGTAGCTGACGTCAAACCAGTTTGCAATGTGTCATGATCAATGGCTCATCAAGGAGAACATCGAACAACTCCGACAAGCACTCTCGAACCAAAATCTGCAACTCCTCCCTGACTATGAACAGCGCATCCAGGTCCTTAAGGACCTGGAGTTCATTGACGATTCTTCCCGAATCCAGCTCAAGGGCAAGGTGGCATGCGAGATTCACAGCGGCGACGAGCTCGTCCTCACGGAGCTCATTCTGGACAACGTCCTGGCCGAGTACGAGCCTGCGGAGATCGCGGCGCTGCTGTCGGCCTTCGTGTTCCAGGAGAAGTCGGACATCGAGCCGTCGCTGACGGGCAGCCTGGAAAAGGGCAGGAACACGATCATCACCATCAGCGAGAAGGTCAATCGAGTGCAGGAGCTGCACCAGGTTATCCAGACGTCGGATGAGAGCAACGACTTCACGTGCAAGCCCCGGTTCGGGCTCATGGAGGTCGTGCACGAGTGGGCTCGGGGCATGAGCTTCAAGAACATCACGGGCCTCACGGACGTGCTCGAGGGCACCATCGTGCGCACCATCTCCCGCCTGGACGAGACGTGCCGCGAGGTCAAGAACGCGGCGCGCATCATCGGCGACCCGGAGCTGTACCAGAAGATGCAGACTGCGCAGGAGATGATCAAGAGGGACATCACGGCCGTGGCGAGTCTTTATATGTAGGCTGCTTTAGTGTGGCCGCTCCCTCTCATACGACCATGTTATTTTGTTCTGACTTTTGCATTGGCTCTGAGGCTGGGTCTCGCATCTGTTGGAGACAGTCGTGTCTGGTTGGTTAGCCAGGAGTATTTCCTCATTTCCCTCTTATGATATCACGAGCGGGCATACCGGGTGGTCATGGCGAATTGAAAACGGTGGTTTGTGGTAGAATACAATGGATTTTATGACATACACGGCTGCTGGGTGTCCTTTCTCTCATTCAGGGGTCTGCTTGGTGAAATAGCTTGCTTGCGGGCATTCCTTCTCCAAGCCTGAGATTTGAGCGAACCTTTGCTGACATGTTTGCAGCAAGCTTCATATTCGATCGCTAACTTGAGTCAAATTTGTACAGGCAGCTATCTGCTCCGAGGCTCTTCACGCAGTAGTTCACAAAAGATGCAGCCCACCATGCAAGCCAGCTAGGCGGATCAACCAAGCCACACACACCAACTTGTCACCCTTCACTGGTCAGCAGCCACCAGCCCAGCGCAAGCTAGACAATGAAAACCAGCCTCAGATGCCTCTCAGCGCCATGTCCCCCTAGAGAACCTTGGTGGGTGGACAGACGGTATTAGCTCCACGCCGGACCCAGACCAAGAGCTGGGAGACAAGACCAGCAAATGACCTGGCCTTATAAGCCGTGGCGTCTTGGTCTCTCAAGGACACCCGAGACTGGCATATGCCCGAGTGGTTCGGAGCCATGAAGGCACGGTCTCGGTGATGTCCTTTTCATTCTTGGGCGGCTGGTCGTGGGTTCGAGCCGCTCAATGTGCTTGGTTTTTTGAACAGCATGGGATTTAGCAACCTTTATGTCTTTTCAACAACTCTTTTTTCATCTCTTTCATGGGCCTGGTGTACACTGTTCACCAGATGCCTATTATTCCGCCGGCATGCGATTTCCACAATTTCTATCGTGGAGCTTTTGTAGTTCTTGGGTCTTCAACGTGGCGACAAAGACGAACTGCCTTGTTTGACATGCTGATGATAATTCATATGACTATGAGATGCCCTACTCCACCAACGCCAAACGTAGCCTAATCCATCCTAAATGATCGTGATCCGGCTCTTATTCTAAAGCCTCAATACACGCATGTATGCTCCAACACCCCCAACGGCCCCCGCACGGTATCACTGGCCCGGCTCTTTCTCGAGGTCCAAAGCTTTCTAGGCCCTCAGCGCCCGCAGCCGCTGCTGCAGGGCGTCCTCCTGCTCTGGCGTGGGCTCGGTGGTGGCGTTCTCCTTGACGGGCTCCTCCTTGGACGCCGAGGCGGACGCGAGCTCCTGCGAGAGCTCGACGCCGGCGTCGTCGGCCAGCTTGCCCAGCAGCTCGTGCACGGCGTCCTCAGAGACCTGGACCGAGGTCGACTGGGTCATGGCGTCCTGGTAGATGCCGTTGGACATGGCGTACTCCTCGTTCTGGTTCTTGAACTGCTCGAGGGTCACGAGGGTCTGCAGGGAATGAAAAGCGTCGCACGTTAGCAACTACCTTTTCTACAGCAGACTCTGGGCAAAGCGGGAAGGAGAGTGGGCTGTCTGTCGCACCTTTTCCGGGTTCATGTTCTTCTGCGCCCTGCTCATCGTCCGCGACGACTGCGCCATCATGGCCGTCATGCGGTTCATGGCGTTGTTGGCCTGGATCTGCGCGACTGACAGCTCGGCCACGTCGGCGGCCTGGTCCATCTGCTGGGCGATGGCCTGCTTGGCGAGGAGCATGCGGGCCTTTTGGTAGGCTTGTTGTGTCTCGCCCTTCTTGAGGAGCTACAGATTCGGGGCATAATGTCAGTCATCTCGATTTGGTTCGCTCGTATCTTGCCTGGGCTGGAAATCGTTGTTACTGACAGTCTGGATCTGCTTCTTGAGGTCGCTGTCTGCTTTTTGCGCCTTGGCGGCCTCGCGGCGGGCTTGTTTGGCATTGAACTGCAGAGAGAGGTCGAGTTAGTATCGCGCTTGTTCAAGTCGCAACAGGTGCGAGTGCGCTGATGCAGTCGGAAGGAGGTGCGTACCCTCGCCTGGAACTCGGTCTGCATATCTCGTGCGAGTTGTCGTTGCGACATATTGGCGGTGGGATGAGGTGGTTATCGTGCGGGTGTGATCAGGTGGGGCTATTGCTCTTGGAAGGTCCGAGAAGTCGCAGTATGCGCGGAAATCGTTGAATACGCGGTTGCAGGTGGTTTTGCCAACGTCGCTTCGATAGGAGGTCGTGGTTGCTTGATGATGTTGGTCGTTGTAGGAGTCAAGTCTGCCGTCTTCGCCTTACTTGTCGCATGGATGGTCGGACTCGGCCCCGTGTCGGGTGCCTAGGCCACGGTAGTGGGGCAGGCAAAGCGGCACCTGCGCCACACAGAAATGACGTCTCTGGGCATGTACCTAAGTACCCAAGCAGTTCGATATGGCACACCGGTGTTAGTCAAGCCACAGCTCCAGCCTCGCTCAAGTCAACGGCATCATCACTAGAGTTTCATAAATGGAGAGCCGAGCGACAGTGCACAATGCACTTTCGATTTCATCAATCAATAATATTCTTACCAATACTTGCCGCAACTTCCTATTTCCTCTTGAGTCACATGAACATCTTCAGAATGTCTTCCAAGACAAAGCTCAACGTACAGTCCTTCCCACGGCCGCCTCTCTTGGAGAAGACACCGAGGCACCTGCAGATCAAGTGGAATGGCCATCTGATAGCTGACACAAAGGACGCATACTGGGCACTCGAGACTCATCATCCTCCGACATACTATCTTCCGCCCTCGTCTATCAAGGTGCCTCTCACAAAGACGGCACGGACGACTTACTGCGAGTGGAAGGGTGCTGCCACCTACTGGAGCCTTACCAACCCGGCAAGCTCGAGTGAGACGGTTTCGAACAGGATCTGGTCCTACGAGCGGCCGACCAAGGGCTTTGAGGCTATCAAGGACTATCTATCGTTCTATGCTGGTCCGTGGGACTGCTTTGTGGATGGTGAGAAGGTTGAGCCCCAGCCGGGAGACTTCTACGGTGGTTGGGTCACAAGTGACATCGACGGCATTGTCAAGGGCAAAAATGGCAACTGGGATCCTGTAATTTGAAATAGTATCGTAACAGTAATGACATAGTTCCCTCGGCTTCTTCAAGCAACATGGAACGCTTCGACGGTTGAATTGACAGCGAATAGCATGCATCAGAGGCCATGTATCTGAGGGTCAAGTTTCCAGCCTGCACAATGTCATAGTACCGAAAATTCGATGCCCCCAACACCACTTCAATATTATTCCTTACGGTCACGCAGATACAGGCTCAAATTTCACGAGTGCGGGGACAAGAGACCTCGTTGACTGCCTCGGCCCGCCCCAGGCTTCCGCCGTTGTGTCGTTCAACCAAAGTAATAGGCCCATTGTTCGCTAAAATACAGAAGATGGATTGCTTCGGGTACCTAGCTTCGGTGAAATATGTTTCGAAGCGAGGCATTTTTATGGTATCCATTGTGCTTGTGTTGGTAACAATCCTCAAGCCCTACTGGCTCTGTGCTTTTCGAATCCAGGTGTCTTTGTGAGGGTGAGACGTCGAATCACTTACATATTGTGATGATCAGGGCACAGCTTTATCCCTTTTGTTTTAAAAGGGCTTGGAATGCATTCAATACCTTGGGCATCAATCGTACAGAGCTGCCTAACGGCATCGGCGTCGAGAGCGTAAGTTTCATCCAACCCAAAAAGAATGTAAACTGGCTTACTGCCCGTGTGGCCGACCCCAAGTACATAAACTGTCACACTGGTCACCAATCTCCAACATTGAACTCTGTAATCACTCTGTCTCCGGGCCTCAGACACAGATTCTTCACAGAAAAGAAAAAGATCCTCGCCCTCGCCACCATGGCCATTCCCAAGAGAAGACGACAAGCGGATCATGACTCTCCGGCGGCGAAAAAGATCAAGACGAGCAACCCCTTGAGCACCTCATTCACTCTCAGTGCGTTTATGGGGGATTTTCTAGTCAACGGTGGGCCGATTGAAAGTGACAGAGACTCGCCACTGCCTTCCACAGTCCTATCCCAAAACGAAATGCAGAACAGTTCGCAGACCAAGCCTACCCTACGTTCCACTTTCAACATCATGCTACCCGCAACTCTCGGCGATCAAGACGACGACTCCGACGAAAATGCTCCGTATGAGTGGATGAAAAATCAATACGCTCACTGCGTCATACCTGAGCTGGGAGAGGAATACGACTTTGAATTCGATTCTTCAACCTTTCATACCCTGCGGGATCTTCACAACGCCCGCGTCCGCATCCGAAACGGAGAGTATCTCCCGGACTACATAATCGACAGTCTTGCAACTCGCTGGATCTCCTTGGAGGAGAAGGATCGGCCGGCGTCCGATGGCTATTTTTCCGATGGCGACATCTTTGTCGCCACTTCTCTTCCAATCACCGACCTGGATGATGGTCTTGAGGAGTTTTTTGAAATGCACTACTCATCGGAACTCTCCGCACCGCATTACATCCCACGCAGCAGGTATTCCGTTCACTTTGTCGGCGACCCTATGCGGAACGAGGACCGCGAGATTCAGAACGTTCACGTCGGGTCGGTCCTCATCCGCAGGAGCAAAACCGGTGACGTGATCCACATTGACACCGGTGCTGAAGGCGGCCGCATCGAGCGGGCAAAAAAGGCAGGACAAGTATTGAAGTCTTGGTTGGAATTCCAGAAGAGAAAGTCCCCCGAGGCCGATCTGGGTCCGGTGAGCAGCTCTGAGCCCTTGGTACTCAATGTGGACAAGGAGACGCACCCGAGTCTTCGGTCGCTCCATGCCATTGTCTCGGCCTCGCTTTTTCTCCGCCGCCAGATTACGAATTGGGGCGAGGTGAAAGCTTTCAAGCAACGATTCACGCCAAATTCCGCCGCTATGGCAAATTACGCTCTGCAGAATATCTCGGGCTGGCTTGGTCTGAAAAACATATCGAAAACTGGTGAGAAGCGTTCTACAAAGCCTACCAAGTCAACCAATACCTTCCAGGACAACTACGACAAGGGTGCTCTCTTTGGCCGGGACACGCCCTTCCCAGCATCCCCGCGCATCGCCTCTGCCCAGAGAGGTAAACCCTTTGTCTACAATGAAGATTCCGATTTAGACGACAGCAGTTCCGAGGGCAGCGACGAGAACAACGATGATGAGAGCCACAATAGCCTTGACAACATCCAGGGCACTGTTATTCACGATGAACCAAGCAACGATGTGGAAATGAATGATGAGGAGCCCAGCGTAGAGCAGCTCAGCAGTGAGGTATCTAATGGCACGAAATCTCACGACGAGTTGGCCAAGAGTGAAGAGCCCGCCAACAAGGAATCTACCAACGAGGACATCATCAAGGAAACGCCCACCAAGAAATCTGCCCTCAAGGAACCTGCAAGCAAGGAATCTTCGGCCAAGAAATCAGTCAGTTGGGAGGAGCCCGAGCACGAGGAAGTCATCAGCAAGGAACCGAACGACGAGGAGACCAACGACAACGACCGCACTCACGAGGACGTCAACGGCGAGAAGTCTGGCCATGACACTGACTTTCAGATCTCATCGTATTCGGTTTGAACTTGTGGCACAGGACAATTTGAAAACAAGAATACTGAAAGGATCAAGGAAGGCATGACGGTACGGGATGTGGATGACTTACCATTGAACCTCTGTCGTTGCTCTCCTATTGCTGGATGATTCACCAGGAGAATCACAGAAACGAGGAACACACATTGAGCTGGAAGATCGAGGCCGAAATATGAATCACAGGCATTTAGATTGAATTTCACATAGACCAAAAACTATCGTTTTGTTTTCTCGTTTCATGCCGAAGCTCTCCGTGTGATACATCTGCGGCTAAACTCTCCAGTTGGTCACTCGATGACAGTCTTGTGAGTCGACGCATAATGATCAAGACACTGAGCAACCTTGCCCAGGCGCTCATTGATAGAGCAGGCTGTATATGCATCGGAGGAGCACACGTCAGCCAGCGAGCCATGCAGAATACTTTTAGAGCTTGCGACATCAACGTGGCGCCTTGTGCAAAGCCGGCAACCCGAGTTCCAACTCGGCTCTTGGATCGGCGTGTTTGGTGGTGATGATGACCTTGCCCACCTTGGGCCACTTTACCCGCAAAATCGCTGACCACCACACGACGATCCCGTGCTGCCGCCGGGTTGGCCGTCTACAGCCAATGGACGAGCACAATTCAGGGCAACAGAGCCAACGCGAACGAGGACTCGGTTGGATTTTGGTTCGGGGATCGGGCTGTCCTATACCATGGCCACCCTGACATCTTTCGATGTCACAGTGAGCGTTCTCATGGTGGTCATTGTGGTGTGTTGCCTTAACCGTGCCGATATGGTCAGGCTTTCAGGAGCTTGGCAAATACGAAACACTACAAGATTTCCGAAAGCAATCATGAGACCATAGGCGAACGCTGACAGAATAACATTACAGATATGGTGATATTTCTTAACTCCGTTCCATCCTGCAAGCCTGTCAGTGTGCACGAAGAAAGATACGTCCTGTGTCTTGAGATTAAGATGCACATGTACCGACACTATAAGTCTCCGCTCTTAGGCAGGGTCTGTGTTCCTACATACAACCTTGCTGACGCCAGCAACGTTTGTCAGCGGCCGCTCCCGCTGTGACTGATTGGATGCCGCAGCAGGGACTTTTTGCTCCATGCATGCTGAGGCCGCTTCGTCCGCTTAACGCCGTTACGACCTCACTACGTCCGAAAGACCAGACCATCACAAGCGGGAGCCTGTGCGTAGCACCACAGGCCCTCAACAATCATTCTCCACTGTTAAGCACGTGTGCAGCCAAGCGGAAGCCCTTACTTGGTAGCTTGATAGGCGAGTTAGCGGAATGATGGCCGCTTGCAATGATCAACCTATAACATCATACAGGGTCTCAAGTTGGGATATAAAACCAACATTACCCGCGTCATTATTCACCTGTTGACATCGACACTCCTCACTCCTCGCACCCAGCGCAAGCGTTTCTTCATCACATTCTAACAAGAACAGCAGCAACAACACCACCGCCACCACCTCATATCAGACATCGTCATGGCCCTCTTCCAGCAAGTTCCAGAGCCCAAGACCGAGCTCGGTCGTTATCGCATCCTGTCCAGCAATGCAGGCGTCAAGGTCTCCCCTCTTGTCCTAGGTGCGATGTCACTCGGAAAGGCTTGGGGTGCTGCAACCGGAGCCGTAGACGAGCAGGAGGCCTTCAAAATTCTGGACGAATTTACGGATGCTGGTGGAAACTTCATTGATACGGCAAACAACTACCAGAACGAGGAGTCCGAGACATACCTCGGCAACTGGATGACTGCCAGGAAGAATCGCGATGTTCTCTTCCTAGCGACCAAGTATACCAATTCCTTCCGAGCGCACGAGCTTGGACCCGGTCTCTCCGTCAGCTACGGCGGCAACAACAAGAAGTCTCTCTTCGTGTCTGTCGAGGCTTCCCTACGCAAGCTGCAGACGACATACATCGACCTGCTTTACGTTCACTGGTGGGATTGGTCGACCTCCATCGAGGAGCTCATGAACTCACTCCACATCCTGGTCGAGCAGGGCAAGGTCCTATACCTCGGCATCTCCGACACGCCGGCGTGGGTCGTCTCAGCCGCCAACACATACGCCAAGGACCACGGCAAGACGCCCTTCTCAGTCTACCAGGGCCGCTGGAGCGTCTTGGACCGCGACCTGGAGAGCGATATCATCCCCATGGCCAATCACTTCGGCCTGGCGCTGTGCCCGTGGAACGTGATGGGAGGGGGGGAGCTCAAGACCAAGAAGCAGATCGAGGCGCGCCAGTCGTCCCAGGAGGGCGGGCGCTTCAAGCAGCAGAGCGAGGCCGCGCGCAAGGTCAGCGAGGCGCTGGAGAAGGTGGCTGGCGAGCACGGTGTCGACAGCATCCAGCAGATCGCCGTGGCCTACGTCCTCAGGAAGGCGCGGAATGTGTTCCCGCTCGTTGGGTTCCGCAAGGTCGAGCACTTGCAGGACAGCATCAGGGCGCTGAGCATCCGCTTGACTGACGAGCAGGTCAAGTACATTGAGGACCAGAACCCGTACGACGTCGGCTTTCCGATGAATTTTGTGGGTGGTGATCCCAGGGAGTCTGGTGGTTATAACTCCTTGACGGAGAGCCTTCTTGCCGGCAAGGTTTCCTTCGAGAAGCCACCTAAGCCAGCTGGCTACGAGTGAACGAGCTTGGAGTAGTCACGTGTAAGATTAGAGCTCAATTAAATGTCATATCTGATCTACAAGCATTCGTCTGAAACAGAGATGATGTGAGGTGCAGCCTAGGAATAAATCCTGTTTCATTGAATCGCCCGAGATAACTGCTCAATTGTCTTGGGACAATCTCCTCTAGGACGAACCTACCCTCTTGAGGCCTCAGCCACAATGTTTCTTTGAATTAACTGTTTTTTTATTGGTCTTCCTGCTATCTGCTTAGCTTAAGCAACTCTTCCTCTATAAGCTTATGTATAAAGTCACTAACGGCTTTATATATCTTCTAATAGTCCTCTAAGTTAGATAACTAAAATCTACCCTTTC
>JACBFG010000006.1:786545-850064 GCA_013435955.1 Diaporthe sp. HANT25 | reverse complement strand
TTATAGCTTTAGTATTAAAGACTATTAAGTCTCTTAAAGTAAATTATTACTTTATTTTAATTTATTTTTAAATTAGTATTAAATATAGTTATTAGCTATTATACTAACTTATTTAATAAAGATTTTTTAAAAGCTTATATAATCTTATAGTTTCTTTTAAAATTATTTAAAAATATTTGTATTAATATAAAGAATAAGAGATTTTATTTAAAACTATATTTATAGGATTTATTTATAAAGGAATTTTATTAAGACTAATTTAGTCTTTATTATATAACTAAATTATTAACTTTAGTTTTTAAGCTACTTATATTAATAGTCTATAATAGTACTAAAAGTAGTCCTTATTAGTTTTATTTATATAAGTATTATAAGGCTAATTATGTTTTTTTAGCTATAGACTATAGAAAGCTATTTTTTAAAGCTACTATTATTAATATTATTATTTTTTTAATACTAGGTCTTTAAGCATTTATTACTATATAAAGGGGCTGTGTATAACCTCGTGTGTATACGGATTAAGAACGAAACCACTACCTACCCTCTTGATTTGTACTATCTGCCTAGCGCAGTTTGTGGCTAGATAATCTCGTCTTGATTCAAGCTGCTGCTGTCATCCCCTGCGACTTGCTCCATGTGGTACGCACCAAAGCCTTCCGGGACAAACAAATTCGACCGCTCTCCAACGCATTCTTCACAATTTGTTTCCAATTCAAAGTGATGGCACAAGCGTGGGGTGGATATGTGTTGCCGGTAAATGCTCTTCTGGTCATCGTCATGATTCGGTACCTGGTCCTGGAGCATGTGGACTTCAGAATGTACAGAAACCTTGGCTTGTTGCTGGGACTCGGGGTTGATATTCGAACCAACAAAGAAGCTGGCTGGCGAGGGTGCTGTTTCAAGTAGTCCAGACGCGCCAGAAAGCTGTTGCCAGTTTGAACTGGGCGTGATCGCGTCCCTAGCATCATTTGAAGAAAATCCTGTGCTCGGACTGGCTTCTGTCATGTCTGGCACTGAATGCAAGCCGGAACTCCCAATCCGAGGGGGCATACCGCCTGGATGAGAAAAGACATTCGAGAGACTAGAGCCGGCGGGCTGGGTTCCCCACGATGGATTCGAGAAGGCGGAATCACCGCTCGCGGAAGCTCGCCCTCTTACGGCTTGCAGAAACTCGCAGTCCTTTTGCCTCCGTTTCTCACAGTAAATGTGGTTCGAAGCCTTGCGAATCTTTTTGAAAGTCTTGACAATGTACCGGTATCCGTCTTCGTGCGTGTGACGGGCGAGCTTTTGGAAGAATCGAGAAATGCTTTGCTCATTGTAGCACTTTTCTTGCACCTCATCTAGCTCAACTGGCTCCTCATAATCTTAGACGTCCGTAGTGTCAGTGACGTTAAGAGAGAGATATTGCGTGTAGCTCTGGCCATTGGGAAACTTCAGCAAGTAGATACTTACGGGGTTTCGGAACTGTATCATCCGTAGGAAATAGAAGCCTCCACAGAGCATCCCAGGTATCAACTTTCTCGCCTTTGCTCCTTTTAGTCAAGGAGTCATACTTTTCCTCACTGAGACCATCTTCTGGATCCTGCAGTTCTCCCTGACCGGTGCGTAGCTTGCACACATTTGCTTGACGGAGGTGTTCTTTGAGGTCGTCTTTCGTCTGGAAACACTGTTCGCATCTCACACAGCGGGGACCCTGTGTAGTCGGCATGTGGAATGATTTGATGTGACGCCTTGAAGTATGCGTGAGCTACAACAATGAAGGAATCAATGGGATTTCATGCTTGAGGAAGACCTACTTGAGCAAAGCCATATCTGTAAACGTATTGAGAGCACACTGATGATGCTTCCGGATGTTGAACCTGGTCGGATTTCGTTTTCTGTATGGACATGGCAGCTTTTGGCGGTCATCTACCCTGGCTCTTTTCTTGTCTCCTGACCACTCTTCAGGGTCGTCGAAGTCATCAGCGCCATTCCCATTGGGATCTTGATCATCGTTGTCTCTCTTCTTCCTACGGTTGCCGTGGCCGGAACCCTGTTTTCTCTTCCTGTTACCATTCGCACCACCTGAAGCCTCTTGATCACACATGTTGGGATCAGTATCGTTGCCATCAGCACATGGCGTGGTGCATGAGACATGCAACCTCCCACTGATGTCGAGTATATCGTCATGGGTTCGAATGCTTTCCAGGTACGCATGCGTGTACTGGACAATGGGCACACAGTCGTCTTCAACAAGTCCAATCCAATTGGACTTGACGACCAGATTGGCGATATTCTCAACAAGTCTCTCATACTGGGTCTCGGTGTCTTCTTCTTGCGAAGTGTACCTTTCTCCCACCGAGGCAAATTCAGAGTCAGAGTAAGAATGGTCTGGAGGTGAGGGCTGTGTGCTAGGAGTCTCGTGATCCGCGTCTGCCAAGACGGTTTCATGAATATCTTGGTCCCAGTGCTCAAATTTGGGATTATACAGAGTCTTCCAAGCTTCCCAAGCAGCAGGTACCTCGGTATCATGAGTTTCAACCAAGGGATATGCGTCAGCTTCCGTACCAAACAAGTCCACGCTGAGCGCAGAATTCTTGGACCATTGGCCCACAGGAGCTTTCAATGGCTGAGATTCTGCCACATGGCACAAGGAACACTTTCCTTGGCAGGAGCAAGGCGCGCTTGAAGTCACAAGGGGCGTGCTCGTTGGTATGGATGAAGCGAGTTCGGGACCTGCTAATATTGATGAGAATCCAAACTGCCAAGAGTGTGTTACGACATGAATGCCAAAATGAGTCTTACCGAGCTTCACATTCTTCTCTTTGGACAAGGGCATAGACCTGACTGGTAGTAAGGCAGCTCTGCCCACCTTTAAGCAATTTCGATCGGGTTCCCAGGGTGTGTCCACGTCGATGTCAAACTCTCCGAAAGAGGATATACCAGAATCATTGGACCCCCGATGATACCTAGGATTCAGAGGACTTTGTCCACGTAGAGTAGCTAAAGTCATGTTCTGAGCTACTGGCGGATGCGAGAGTAAATTCTGGACGCGTTCTAGGAATGCTTGCGTTCTGACTTCACGACTCAGGGAGGATGTATGCCCGTGGATGTCCCGACATTTTTGCAGTGTGGAACTGATGAATTCCACTGATTCATTTAATGCACGTTGGGAGAGCTGGGCGGGCGACATGAAAGGGGGGCTGAGAGCCATCTGCTGAAAGATTTGTCTCAAATTGTCAATGCTCTCGGATCCGTAGAATCGTGTCTCAATTTCGTCAAGCTCCACGGGAGGATCAAATTCTGTTCGATTGTCAGTGACCGTAAGCATTGCAAACTTCTTGTGCGGCGCCCTTCAGCTCTCGACGCAAATCTCGGCTCTGCTTCATGGACGACCTCACCTGGCCACGGGATCTCTCCATCCAAATCCGGGAAGAGTATCAACCAGATATCGTTCCATGTTCGGACTTTCTTATCAAAGAGATTTCGTAAATCTGCTTGGCATATACCATCCTCGGGATTTCTGTTTCCTGCGTTTCCTGGCTCACACATCGGCTGAGCAGTATGGTGATCCAGGTCGTCGAGGGTTGCGAACCAGGCCCCACATTGGCGGCACACTTCACCTGATGCTGAATGAAAGGCCTTTATGTGGCGCCTGGGTATTGATCAGCATAGACTCGAATGGAAACATCAACAGATATGTGATCACCTACTTGAGATGATTCACGCTCGGGAAGTCCGACAAAGCGCAAGCCGAATATGAGCGGACGTTGAACCTCATCGGATTCAGCTTTCTGAAGGGGCAACTAAGTGCTTCTCTACTGGCTCTGGCTCTGTTCTTTGCCTCATTCTCATCCATACTCATGGGAGGACGTGAGCCATCATCGTCGCTGTCACCTTCTTCGGAACCATTCTGTTCACAATACACTTCCCGCTTATTTTCATGACCGAGACTGCTATTAGGATTTGAAATCTGTTCAATAGATGAATTTGATGTGTCTTTGCTTGAGCCATGCGTCTGATATATGACTGGGGTTGTATTGAAGGTGGTTGAGTCTCCAATGTCGCGGGCAATTTGCTCCAGGAAGACGTTCGCGTAATGAGTGATTGGTACAGTGAGCTTTCGAAGCTCACTTTCGGGAAAGTGATTTGATACCACATTGCAAACGGTCTCAATCAATAAATCATAGGGATCATCCCGGACGCTTCGACTTTGATCGCTGTCTCCGTCTGTGAACCTGGAGAATTCGTGCACAGAGCTTCTAGAGGAGAAAGTACTAGAATCTCTGTAGATAGTCAGATACCTTCCGGCTCAACAAGTCTGTGATTACCTACTTGCTGCCGTATTCGCATGTAGACTGAGACGAGCCATCCTCCGAGCTGTCAGACGGCGCCAGAGAGAAAATTGGTGTTCTGCGAAAATATCAGCGCCTCACATCACCGAAAGGGACCAACCGCTCACGTACCCGCTGCCTTTTTGGCCTCCAGTACGCAGAGCAGGCCATGTATTCCGACGAGATGGGTCAAGAACGGGATCCGAATCCAAGTTCCAGGATCCGCAATGCAAGGGCTCGGCGACAGGCGCGGATAAACTTGGGCTAGGAGGACATGTGTCGGTCGTGGAACAAACGGAGAATATGGAATCCGTCATGAAAGACCTCATAGACGAAGTCGAATCGAGTCGGGGAAGCTCAGACGAATGAAGTTGGTCCCGTTGTACGTAGATCGTATCTGCTTTGGACTGCGGCCGCGGCCCGATTTCGTCACCCTCAACAGCCGCAGCGCAGACATGATTTGTGCCCACTTGCGCACATGAACAAGCATGTGAATGAGCCACTTCCGTAAGGGGCTTTGAGATCCCACCCAGCCGCAAAGCTGCCAAGCTCTTTTCGAAGCCGGCAATAGCGGACGCCACTGTTTGCTCGGGCGCCTTCTCATCGACATTGTGGGGACGGGATGTTGGGAAAGCTGTGTCGGAATCCATGGCTGCGAAGCTGACATTCACGCCACTCCTTGACTATACGCCCCAGAACGATACTAATGAGCGAAATCAGGTCTTCAGACCAAATGATTGGACTTCAAACTGAACGAAGACTGTCGAAGCTGCTTTTGGTCCCAAATTTGGTGAAGGATGAGACAACTGAAGTACTCAGAAACAGAGAAAGCGAGGCGCCGTGGATTTTATGGGAGGATGAGGATGTGTCTCTAGTAGAGCCCATTGCTGCCGACAGTCAAGGAGCTGCATCCTGCACGCCACACTTGACTACCTTCGCCCGACTACCCCAATAATGCAGCACTCGTTTGGTGGCAGCCAAGCTGTCCAGGTTTCCATTGGTGCAGATCTTGTCATTTGGCTGCAGCAACACCCTACTGAACCTTGGGTCATCAGCTGGACTGGGGTTTGCATGCAGGTTGTCTGTTGAGAAAGTGCACTTCTGCCATTCCATACAGGTCTGAATGAAACGATGCGGACTGAGGAGTCCCAGTTTGATACCATTCATCTGGGCAGCAACGACAGTTAGAGGCCTCCATGCATGTCATATTCACTCAGGTCGACGGCATAATTAGCACAATCAGACACATGGGAAGGGGAACGAGTTGCCAGCATCGGTTCTTGCAATGCTGAGTGAAGAAAGCGCTCTATCAGCAATCCGCAACAGTCTGGCACTATGTGATCCCAGGTTAGATTATACTCACAAGGCTCACGTGCAACCATAGTTGTGTGTAAAAAGTCGGATATTCACACTTATGAAAACGGAGTTTACACCGGTTCATAACTCAGTCGCCCACCTACCACTCACCCATAAACTTTTCGCACCTATCTAGACCTCATACCCAGGTCTGATACCCAGACGGGTGTGTGAACCTCTACTTATTTCAGTGCTAACAATCTACCAGTGTGCCCTCTGCTTTGCAGATGCAAATATCCGATTTCATATACAAAGTCACCAAATGGTATTCAGCTTGCCAGCCTGCCGAAGTCGGTGTGGCAGATGTCTACTAAGTACAATATTCAGGAAGATGCACTAGTATGGGCAGTGTAACCATTACCATAGCGGATGCTACTTGCAGACGCGTGTGATTCGGGCAACATGTCTGTAGTTGCTATTGCCTTCTTGATTTTGGAAGTGTGAGAATGTGCGAGAGTTGAATCATATATTGGTTATAACTCTCCTTGTAACTCTCCTACCAAAGACAGATTCCAACGTGTTTGCTGCCCACAGTTAGGCAAAGCAAGGCATTCCACATGGTTAGCCTCTGCAATTTTTTGGCACCTTGTGCCAAAAGATCAGACAAGGAAATCGAGTAGCACCTTGTCGAAATGCTCGCGAAGAAGCTGGGACTGAAGTGTCATCGAGTTTCTGACGTAGATATAGGCTTTGGCATGTATGAAGTCAGTCTTTCTCAACGCTCACGTGCCCTTCTCCATTCAGATGCCACTTGTGGAACACCTCACCCAGGGTTTGACCCTGAACGGGCTCCTAGCATTCGAGAAGCAGCATACTTCGACTACAGCCATTCAGAATGCCTTGCAAGCATGCAAATCCACGAAATTCACGTGATCAAAGACTTACTGCTACAGATCTCCTTCTTCGCTGCGACCTTCCGAGGGGCTTGGTCGCTTACGCAGCGCAGTGCAGCACAAAACCAACCACGCAAATCAGCTGAGGCGGCAGCCAGATCAGCGTACGCGATTACGGGTCCCTCAAACTTACGTCAGGGCGACCCGCAGTGCGTCAATCAGCTCGTAAGACACGAGGAGGCAAACAGCCAACCAGAGAGCCGCCCCTCCCAGCCCTCGCAATCAACGTCTGGCCGTTTGCCCGTATCTGCCGCCGCCGTCGTAGAGTTGGTTGAGCGCCTTCAATTTCAATGCCACTCCATTCCGTTCCGAAAATCCCGGGGCTGGGGGAATGGGAGGGGGGAAAGGGCGTTGCATCGACATGCGGCATTGGCATACCACCTAGGTAGGTGGCATTCAATCTCGCCAGGGCCAATTGAGCCGCTCTGTACCTTGATTCCGTGGCTGGTCAGTCGGCCCCTTTTGGCTAGTGGCCGGCGGACCATCCCTTTCTTGCCCAGCCCGCCCGCCCGTCCAGAACCCGTCAGAGCCGTCCACCTTCCGCAAAGGACCCTGAATAGGAGCGCGATGATACGGGGAGGTGGCAAACTGATGGGCGTCGCGTCTCTGGTCATCTTAATGACTTATTACTCAAACAAACTTCCGTTGGAAATTTGGCCGTTTCATGACCACCGTGCGACAAGGGGGCTGCGGGAGATCAGTTCAATTCCACGGCCTCGCGCCTTGTGCTCCGGTGGCGGCAACGCGCGCTACTCGGACCTTTTGAAGGGTTATTTTGGCTGAGGCCATCATCGTGCGGCAATGCGCCAACGTTGCGCGGCTGTGCTGTATTTAACTTTTTTGCCGATGGGGAAGAAGCTTTGCGAACCCAAAACGTCGCAATGAGTCGAGATCTCTGGGAAAACCTTGGGCGTGTCCGGGTAGATGGGATGGATGTTTAACGTTCGCACCAAGTCATGCCCCAGACAAGAACTTATTGGACTGATCGCCCAGTGTGGCAGATTTTCTTGTGCTTCGTAAGTAGATTGAGGGCGCGCTGGCAATCAAGGCCCGTCTTTGCTCTGCTTGTGGTTCGAGACTCCCCAACCTGAGTCGTCTTCGTCGTCGAGACATGTTTCAAATCTCTTGGAAACGAAAGGGGGCCCGGCTGTCAAGGGAGGTAGGAAGGGATGGTCCCAGAAGGCACATCTTCAGCACGGACGTTCAGTTCGGGGGGTTTGTTGTGGCCTCAGGCACGAACATGATGTTAGTGAACCCGCCCCCTTTTCATTCTGGAAGCCACAACGTCGCAAGCGAGCTGCGCAAGCGAGCTGCGCAGAATGCCAGCGAAACCTTCTCGAAGGTCGAAACTCCCCGTGGCGAACCCCATCCGACCCATACGACGGCTTCGCTTCCGGAGCTGGCAGAGTTCCACTCCTGGGCTGTCGTGCAGTGTCGTGCCAGCTCGTTGCCAGTTCGTGCCTGGCTGGCCCAGCGCAGGCTGTGGAGGCGTGGAGCCATCGCGGAGTCGCGGGTCCAACGGCGAGCGGGGGTCGGGCTGCAGGTTCCGGGGGCCCAGTGGCCATGACAGCGCACCACCGCCCGTTCGTCCAGGTTGTGGACTGGCGCTGGCGGGGGCGACTCGTCCGAGCCCGTCGACGGTGAGTCGGGGATAGTTGACCGCTGACTCGGCCCAGCCGATGTCCACGTCTTGAGGGTCGTGGCCCCGGGTCCGTGGGGACGAGCTTCGCTGGCGACAGAAGGGCGGTGTTTGATGTTCTCGTCCTGTACCGTCCTGTGCTGTTCTGCGCTGGTCGTCAAGGGGCCATCTTGGGTGTCGGTGTGCAGTGCTGGATGCTGGCGTGGACTGGACGGAGCATCGTCGCATGCGCAGTGGGTGATGAACCTGGTCCAAGAGAGGCGCGTAACAGGTCCGATGTGCATCAACTAGATAGTCTATCTATCTGAAAGCATGAGAAACGGCCGGAAGGCTTCGTGGTCCTGTGAAGGCATGATGGAGCTTCAATATATTCCCGAGCATCGAACTGACGGCAGTTTCGGCGGCGCAGCAGCTGGAGCCCGCAGAGCAAAGCACCGGCCAACCCGATATCAAACTTCCCGATCAATAATGAGATGGGAGGATGCAAGGGGGGCCCGCCAATCTCAGGGTCTTTTCCGCAATCCCGTATTAGATGTCGTGCTCGGGGCGGAAGGGAGGGCCTGGAAGGCGGTCGGTAGACGGTGGATTGGCGGACGCGGACAAGCGTGACAGCTGCTCCCCAGAAACCCAGATCGCTGTCCCGGCTGCGCATTCCGACTTCCCATTTGGGGGGCGGTCTCCCAAACGGGCAGGGCTCCGTTTATTATCGGAATTGGAAACGGCCAAGTCCTTGTGGGTGCTGTGTGTGTGACAGCTACTGTATTGACCTACCATTAGTTGCCAATGCTTGCTGTGCTGCATACATCCATCTATATTCATTCATTCATTCGGTCTTGGTCCCGGCTCGGTTGAATCGGATTGCGATCAATAATAAGAAGTGTCAGATCTTGGGTGGGATCGATCATAGTGACAGGCTTGAGATTAACGTTTGGGTCGGCGCAGTGTTGGTTGACTCAGTGGTCCATTTCTGGTCAGTCCGTCAGCCCACTCAGCGTCTGTGCCTTTGTGCCCGGGTCAGTGTTCAGTCTGTGTTCCTCGGCCCTCGTGTGGCGTCCGTGTGCGATCTCTCGCACTCTATTGGCCACCACAGGTGGAATAGGCGCAGTATTGATTCATTGATCTCGTCTTCGTCGACCTTGATCGTGTACAGTAGTGCTGCGCTGAGATGATCGTTCTCTTCGTACTTGGTCCGTCCCGTAAAACTGGCGTATGTACGGTGTCTGGCTACGCGTAGCAAGAGAGGGTCCGTCGATTAACTGGGTCGGCTGCAATCCTGCATCGTCCTTCCCTGCCTGTGATCCATAAATTGCTACTTCCCCTGCATTTGGGGGGGCCAAACCCACGCCTTGCCTCTTTGATCCACACTCCCCCGATCCATCTTCCGCCCCTCAGGGTGCCTCCACCAACCACACGCCAGCGTCGCACCTCCCTGCACATCAGCCGAGTCTCACCCGGGGAAGGCATGACCCACAATTCCTCAGGATGAATGCCTCAGGCAGTCTCCCTCCTGGGCCGGGCGCGGGCCTAGCTCCTGGTCTCCCTTGGCCAGGGGCTTTGACTGAGGCCCAGCTTGGGATAAAAAAGGCCACGTTGCCCCAACCTGTCCAGAGGTAAGCACAGCTCGCCAACATCACGCACTGCCTCAGCAATCCGCCCAGGCACCAGCCAAAACGCCTGTCGTTCTTTCCTTTCTTCCTTGTTTCCCTCCATACATATTATTACTGCCTAGCATTGTTGCAACCTGTCATTTTAAACGAGTTCACGAGAGAAGAAGCCACGTCTTCACCAAACCCGCATCTCTCGCCACCAAAGTACCCACAATTATGCTGAGACCTTAGTTGACTCTCCAGCACCTTCCATTCCCCATATCTGTGTAATTGTCCATCGGCACCTTCCACCTCAACCTCGGAACGTTGCTACTTTCATCAACCACACTGTCGACTGTCTGGAGTATCAAACACCTATCTCCACCACCAATACCAACAGACGCAGAACCTTGGACAATTCCAGTACCGCGGATTAAACGCAGGTCACCAGCCTCACATCACCGGCTACAACCTGCAAGCCCAGAACCTCCAGTTTGGGCAGATCCCGTACTTTCAACCACACACACAGATCTCCAACCACACCATGGAGTCCACACCAACACCGTCGCCCCTCGTCAAGCACGAGTCCATGCCTGAGTCTTTCCCAAGTCTCTTCGCAAGCGAATCATCAACACCGACGACGATGGACCCATCAGCACTCTTCTCGACCCCAGAGCCCGCGGACTGTTTCTCGCCTCGAGACCTCGAGACTCCCGCGCCTGAAGACGAAACCGCAGACTCATCCGACAAGAAGCCCACAAAAAAGAGGAAGTCGTGGGGTCAAGTGCTACCAGAGCCAAAGACTAACCTGCCTCCAAGGTACGACCCACCCAGTAGACAACGAGGCTGTCATACCCCCAATACTAACGGCTTGCAGGAAGCGGGCCAAGACTGATGATGAGAAGGAGCAACGCCGCGTTGAGCGCGTGCTCCGAAACCGCCGAGCAGCCCAGTCCTCCAGGGAGCGAAAGCGACAGGAGACTGAGGCGCTCGCGCAAAAGAACAAGGACCTCGAAGCTGCCGTACTGGAGCTTCAGAGGGCCAACGCCATGTTGCAGCAGGAGCTGAAGAAGGTCAGGCCCGACCTGGGCGGCGCGGCTGCACCAAGCAGCAACTCCATGACCCTGTCACAGCCCCTCTTCCCCTCCCACGAGATCAACGGCCTTCTCCAGCCTTCACAGGCCAGTATGGACCTGATCGAGGAGCTGGTCAACAAGTCCAACTCCACACCAAAGACCGTCAACCCGGCCTCCATCTCGCCCGCCCTCACCCCTGTCCCCGAGGAACCCGAATTCGAGCCCGCCAAAGAAGAGCTGAACACAGCTGCTCCGCGCGCTGCCGAGGCCTCCCAGACTGATAACTCCACCCCGATGACACAATATCCAGCAGCGGTATTGTGTAATGACCTGCAGTGTCAACGGATGGTGGAGATGTCTCCCTCTGGTCAGGCTTCGACGCAGTCGCTGCATCCAGCGCTGCTCATGTTCCAGCAACTCCTGTTGCTGGCGTACAGCTCTTCGACAACGCTCCTCTCCCTGTGGGAGAAGCGTCCACTGGCGATGATCTCAATGTCTATGAGAGCCTCCTCGCCTCTTCCCCCAACGCAAGCGATCTTGACCTCGATCATTTCTCTGGTGACCAACAGCATTTCGATATCGCCTTTGACGTCAGCCAACAGTTCGACGTCGACCAGTGGCTCGAGTCTAACCCATTCGACAACGGCGATGGCGCTTTCGACAACCAGCAGCAGCTCTCGCTCCAAGACCCTGCGGCTCCGAACCCTGCGCAAGATTCTAACCTGCAACCGACAGCTGGCGCGTCCACTTCAGGATGCGACGCTCGAGGCATTGCGGTTGAGTCTCACTAGGGCACGCGGTTCCCAAGGGGTCACTGAGCACGAGTCTGCCGGCGAGTTGTCGCCTCTGCCATCGCCGGAGCGTCTCATCGCTCTCTTGTGGGCGATTCGGACCACGGTCAGGAGTATTGAGATCAAAGACCAGATCAAGCAGAGGAGGGAACAGCAGAAGGGACTCGCGGGACCCCGGAACAATAACGCGTCGACCCCTAGAACAACACTTGTGTTTTCTGTGTCTGACAAATTAGCCGGGAGTAAAAGGAAATGGGTTGGTGGAGGTGGCTCCATCAAGGAGGACGGCGTTCAGGGCAGGAGGTTCCGTGATCGGGCGGCCTAGCTTATGCTGAATGCGTTGATTTATATTGAAGCTACATCTTCAAATAGGAATGAAAGATATCCTACCCAACAACACACACGTACTGGACTACTATGCTTGTGACTCTTCGTGACTGTTCTTTGATATGTGCACTTCTCCCACTTCTTCTCACCCTCTCTTCTGAAGGTGTAGTGAGTCGGCTGTTCGCGCTCCTGGCGGCGTTGATCTGGATGGCCGAATAGAGGGTCTTTCTGACAAGCGGTAGCAGTTCGTGTGCCACCATCACGAGCGCATCAGCTTACGGCCCCAGTACCCACCGACTAGCCATATCTCACGTAACCTCTTCCTTAGCTTGGCCAGCCGGTCGCCAGTGGTGCTATTCATCCTTCTGTCGATCCTCTCACGGTCTCGTCTCGTCAGATACCGGAAGCCGCCGGCTCCTCAAACCGATCTCCTTTCTTTGCGCGTGGCGTGGATGATGGAGCAGCAGGGCATGCATGGTGCTTTATCGTCCAGCTAGCTGTCTCGTGCAAGCTGTACTGGTTGTCTGTCGTACAAACGGGCTCGGTCCGGTGGTCTGGTTTCACGCCCGTGCCCGGCAGTGTGGCTGCTGGAAATGCAATGCATGAATGAAGTCTTGATACTTGATGAGCGACGGGTGAATATGAACACATTTTGGATATTCCCAAGAGAGAGCCTAGGGTACATACAACACAGCTTCTATCCCATGATGTCGTTTCGTGATGTGTCTATTTATTGCCCTACATTATACAAGACAAAGAAGAAGAGGGTATATGTGTATATCCCATGCCGTTCTCGGCCTGCTTGTGTGTTTCCTATTGTTTTATTTCCCCGGGTATAAATCATCCTCGCCTCAACTATACTTCGACATCCACCAACCACCCAGTATCCGCATCCCGCGGCGCCGCGTAGCGAGCGAGCGAGTGGCTCCACGTGCCGCCTTTCTTAGACTCTTCAGTGGCGTCCGCTACTGCCAAACGGAGTAGCTATCCGAATAATTTGGACGCCAGACTGCTGCTGTCGAGCTGTTAATCCGCTGGCATCGGTGTGCGCTTTTTCCCCGCTTGTTAGCAGGGCATCTCAAGGAGCCCTAAACGAACGTGAACATCTCCCCACTCCTTGCGCCAACTCCGTGCCCTCCGGCGTCTCTGATAACGCCCGCCTGGATTATCCGTGCGGGTATCAGTGACGACCTGCTTATCAAGAGTCACTCGTGCTGAAATAGTAGTTCTCCCACAGGTACTCGTAATCCTCCAATATCGTGCCAACAAACCCAGGCACCCTGCGGCGCACCCCACCAACCACGCCCTTGACGACGTTCTCGTACGCCGCGCCCCGCATGAGCCACCACCACATCGCACGGCCCCTCCGCGTCCACTCCTCCTTCTCAAGCGCCGTGCCGGTCCTCACGTTCCAGCTGGCGCCCGCGGTGGAGCCAGAGCTGCCACCCTCGCGCGCCCGCGCCGCGAGCTGCCGCGCCGCGAGCTGCACGCTCAGGCCGACCAGCCACGGCGCCCAGCTCGTGCGGCGCCGGCCGGCCTCCGTCCGCGAGAGCGCGATGGCGTAGACGAGCGGGGCGAGGATGTGCAGCACCTCGGCCGTGTGGGCCGACCCGGCCAGGCTGTGCAGCAGCTTTGTGGCGGGCTTGATGTCGTCGGCCGTCAGGACGCGGCTCAGCAGGTACGTCGAGATGTCGCCCTTGGCTGGCAGCGAGGGCAGGGTCAGGCCCGTCCGGGGCATGGCCCATTCCTTCTGGGGGTTGGGCGCGGTGGGTGGGTGTGTGGAGGCGTGGCCGTTTGGCTTGTGCAGGGTGCCGTTGCCGTTCATTTTACCGTTTCCGTTCCCGTTCAGGGCTGTTCCGTTGCCGTTCGTGCCGTCGTGCTTGACGAGGGCATTGTCCCCGGCCGCAGACCCGTTGGCGTGCCCGTTTTCCCCGGCGTGCTCGGACGGCTCCTCGCCCATGAGCTCAGCCAGCGCCTTGCCGTCGTCTTCCTCCTCGTCGCCCGGCTCGGGGACCTTCTCCCGCTCTGGCAGCACGGGCGTGACCAGCGGCCTGCTCCGCGTGATCTTGAGCAGGAGCAGCCGGCAGAAGGCCTTGACGGCCTCGATGAGCACGACGACGCGCCACCGCATGGCCTCGCCGCGGCGCTTGGCCCACATCTCGAGCAGCAGCTCCGTGTACTGCACCATCTGCAGGACGATGGCGACGCGCCGGTACAGGGTCGACTTTGCGGCCCAGAAGCGGGTGTAGCGGGCGTGGAGGGACCTGCTCAGGGTGGTCGGGCCCTTGGGGGAGGCGGATGAGGGCGACAGGGACGAGCGGAAGAGGAGGAGGTCATGGTAGAGCGATAGGAGTTGCACTGATGAGTGGATGGATTCGGTTGCGAGTTCGGCGTCGCGGAAGCGGCCTGTGTAAGGGGATGTGAGCACGAGGGACAAACGGGGGGCGAGGAGGATATATGAGATGGGTAAGTGTAGATGCGTACCTGGTATTATATACGTCAAGGAGCGCAGCGCAGACTCCAGCTGCGAGACCTGGCTGGCATTCTTGGTGACGAAATCATCGTACATGGCCAGCCATTTCGGCGGCAGCGCGAGTGTGGTGCGCAGATTGGCTAGGGGAGGCGACCATTTGGTCTTGGTATGTGCATCTGCCGGTGTCGACATGACGGGCAGATTTGAATCAAGTCATGAAGACAGACGAGGAATTTGAAGTATCTTGGAAAATAAAAGTGTTTTCGACCCAGTTAGCCCATCAATCAATCGCCCTCAAGGTCGAGGGGCGGGTGGTGATTGAAGACGATGTCGTCAGATGGAACGCGCGATGGCGCCCGGCTGGGTTGGGGGCTGGACCAGTTGACGTCGCCCCTGGTTGTGCCTCGGCTCCACGGTTATGGGTGGCTGTTAACGTTCCTTTACCTAGTTTGTGCGGGACCATGTTAGTACCACTCACATGCCGACTGCAAGCCTACTGTCCAGTTACCACGTTGAATACATTTGCATTTTTGCGAATTTCTTAGACGTATCCCGTTCTCTTCACAGTGAATGTGCTCGGCTGTGTTTATTGCTGCCGGCTGAATTGAAAAATCATAGTGAATAAAAGATTCGGCTCGAAACCTTCAGGACGACCATGGCCAAGCGCACCTTAATCCAGCGATAACGACGAGACCCATGTATTTTGTACCCAAATAGAATGGCGAGACTGTTGGCGGCGTCATTATGTAGGAACTCGAAGTCCACAGTCTTATTCACCATAGTTGCTACGTGCGTGGCTCGC
The DNA here is from genome assembly GCA_013435955.1 of Diaporthe sp. HANT25. Taxonomy (NCBI): domain Eukaryota; kingdom Fungi; phylum Ascomycota; class Sordariomycetes; order Diaporthales; family Diaporthaceae; genus Diaporthe; species Diaporthe sp. HANT25. The sequence goes on along the minus strand of JACBFG010000006.1, from coordinate 834,808 downwards.
CAGAACCATGCACAAGCATCAGCCGTTGATATTCCCCCGCGTACGCTAAAGCCATCACAGCTTCACCGTTTAATGCACAGCTGGTAGCGCCCATTCAACTTTGAGATACTTCATACCGAAAGGAAAGACGTAGTTCAAGTGCCGAGCGATCACAGAGCCTCGGTGTAGCCTCAGTCATGTCGTACAGGACATGACAGTACGACCCGAGACCAAAACCTCTCCTCATACCTCGTCAAACCGCCACCAATAGTGTGTCTTGTGCATCTTGTCAAGACCGTTTCCACATGTCTGCTAATACTATGCCCTGAACCACATGGAGATAAGTTGAGGGACTCCCCTAGACGTCGTTCTGTGCTGGCTGTTAGTGAGGACCTACGTCACGACATGGCCCTCGAAGTGATGGATTCTGATTAGGGAGGCAGGCCGAGCTGCTGCCAAACACCCTCACTATGACAGATTACAGGAAGAAGAGGATAAATTTCTCTTATTTGCATAAGACATGCGCAGCATGACCAGTGTTGACTAAATACCACCAAGCACAAGCGTGTGCCCGCGCCTCCATAACCGGTTGATTCAAGTAAAACGCTCCAAGCTGTCCCTCCCCTGCTGGTAAATATAAAACAATGTTTTCGTAATGTCATCAAAAAAGATCGCTTGGGTATTGTTGATATCATGTCCCTGTGGCCAGTGCCATCTCTCACCTCCACGGCACCTCAACAGGCCCGCCTCCGTAGATACATCCCAGCTCTTAAAAGTCACAACAATTAGCCCGCTCTGGGGAACTTCGTCGAACGTCCATCCTCGCATCTCCATAATTATCGTTCGTTTCGCAATAATCCCAAAATGGTTCGTCTCTGCTGATGCTTTTTTGAACTGTAAAGCTGCCGATTCATCCGGGTAGTCATTTGGCTCGTCAACTCTGCCCGATCTCATTCTGCTCACACCGGAAGAGCCAAGGGAGACCACTGGCTGTCTCGACAGCGTCGCGCGGGAAAGATTCGTTCAAACAGTAGTGCGAGGCTTGAAATCATCATCGACATCCAGCTGCTCGTCCGAAATCAGAGGCTCCGATGGTCCGTCAAACACAGCGGGCTGGGGCTTGAACTCGTCGCTCACATCAAGCTGCACGTCATCCATCAGTGGTTCCCCAACGGCGGCTGAAGAGGCCTCACTGACGGTTGGGGCCTTGCTCGAGATGGTCTGGTCGTCCCGCACATCGTCCTCGTTGGTACGTGCAGCCTCGGTAGAGGATGGCGCCTGGGGAGCACCAAGCTGCCTGCTTGGCATCGACTCGAACGGGGTCTCGAAGGGCGTCTCAAAAGGCGTCTCAAAGGCCGTTGGGACCTCCTGAACGGGCGTGGCATCCTCATCCTCGACCTCCTCCTCAGCCTCGGCCTCGGCCTCGGCCTCTTTCTCCTCTACCGGCGGCTCAGAGGTGGGCGAAGCGACGGACGCCTCGTGGTTCTCGCCTGGCTCGGCCTGCGGAGTGCTTGGAGAATCAGCTCCGGCCTCGGCCTCATTGGTGGTGGATTGCTCCGTCGTGCTGGCCGCAAGTGATCCCCAACCTGGACCGCCCTTCTCCACGAACTGGTTGATGATGGGCGACTCCAGGATCACAGCGCCCGAATCGCGGGTGTTGTCATGAGTGGGGAACTGATCAATCATCGCGCTCTGCTCGGGTGCGTCCTCATCATCGTGGCGCTGGATGGGGTACTGTTCCGAGAGGACCGAGCTCCGGCGCCGCTCGTCCTCAGCCTCAGCCTCAGCGTCATCCACGGCAGCGTCAGTGCCGTCTGCGGCAGGAGCCGACGTCTGTGCAGGTGTCGGCTCGTCTGCCGCGCTGATGGGCCCGCTTGTCTCGGCAGGTGCGGGAGCGGGTGCAGGTGCGCGGGTGGTAGGCGAGTCGGGCACGGGCACAAACTCCGTGGGCCGCCCGTAGAGGCTGTTAGTGACGGGGAGCCTGACCTCACTGGTCTCGACGATGCCCTTCTCGTCGATGTGGCCATCGTCCTTGGCGATGTCCGGGTTGAGTCGTGGGTTCATAGACCACGGCCGAGGATGGCGGCGCAGAGGGCGGACTCCGCCCCGGAAGAAGGGACTCATTGCTGGTGGGGAGGTCGCAATTGCAACGTGGGGGTGGTGCAGGTTAAGCTTCTGGGCGCTGTGTGATTGATGGAGCTGTGCGTGCTCTCCAGACGGCACGGGCGCTCAGACGCGGTGTCACCAACGGGATTGAGACTGAGCGATTGATTGATTGATTGATGGGCTCGTGGTGTGAGGTGTGAGTGAGTGAGTGTGTGATGACGACGGCTGGGGTCTGAGGTTCGGGATCGAAGATGAGCCTCACCCAGCCAGCAATCAGCTAAGAACCAACCCGGCATGGTTACAGGATAGGATTGGATTTATTAGTGAGCACCTGCAATCCTGCTCGGGAACAGGATGCAGTTGCGGGGCCTGGCTGGCACCTTCCGGTTCTCAGTTACCGATTGAGGCAGTCGGGCCACACACCAGCTGGGCGAGAAAAAGCCCCTAATGCAGGTCGAGCAAGGTTTGTGGAGCTCATTGTACCGTGTACCCGCCTTCCCGCTGCATTCTGGTTGGCGATACTTGTACCCCGTCTATCACTTCCCCATCCTTCGGCAGGTAGAGGCGAGCACCTGACGGGAAAGCCAGGGAAGTGACCAAGAGATTGGATGATGGGCTTGTTTGGGAGGGAACCCGAATTGCAACCTCGGAAGGGCACACACAGACAAGAAACCGGCTAACCCGTCCCGACCGTGATGCTTCATTTATCTGCTTCACTTGATTCACTTCACAGCACCTTATTCTTATTCTCTTACCACCTCACTTACTGCTTGGCTGCCATCAGTTGTTGTTTTAGTTCTTATCAGTCGTGATTGAAGCTATGGTTGTTGATTGTGTGATTGGTTCTGGTCCATGTGAACGCCCTCAAATGCCGTGACCAGGCAGCTTCGATGCTGCTTCCATATTGTCTCACAGACGGAAGGCTATTATGAGGCCAACGTTATCTCCCACTTCCGCTGTATGTTACATAGACAAAACGCCCCCACATGCATCATTGCTCTCCAGGAGAATGGGGTATCGTTTCAACAGTTGAGATCAAGCAAATCATGACATTCCTTCCCAAATGAACCCTTTCCACGGGTCTGACCGTCCAGGCTGTACTCAAATCAGACCTCTGGAACATCTGAGTCTCTCCCATACTCAGCAGACTAGTTCTCGTTGACCCCACAGGGTCCAGCAGCACCGACATCACTCGAGTCGTCGGAGTCCGCAGTAAAGTAGACCGTCGCGCCGTGTCCCGATGGACAGGTCGAATCTTTGTCGTCGCCCGTATCCCAGCCGGTGATCATGGCACAAGCGGTGCCAGCGAAGCCGGTGCTCGGCATGTAAGCCCACGCGTTGCAACCCTCGGAGACAGCATTGTAACAATGGGCACAGCAGTCTTTGGAGTCTTTGGCGGCGCCGTAGTAGGTGGTCTTCCAGCCGCCGTTGCCGGGAGCGTCCTTGACTCCCATGAACGATACCGAGGTGATGAAGTCAGACGAGTCAGCGCACTCGCTCGGGACCGAAGACTGTGAGGGGAGAAATTGTTAGCTTCTGTCCCGTTAAATGATATCTCAACATGTTCACAGAAGCAATGCGTAGCTGGATTGCCTTGGCCGTGCCCTGGTGGAGTGGAATGATGTCTCAGGGGTAGGGAATACAGAGAGAGAAGAGGTCGTCGGAGATGACGACTTTGATGGAGATGAAGACACGGAGACGGAGCTAGTAACCGAAGAACGCACTGAAGAAGCAGTCGCAGACGTGGAAGAGCTCATTGACACCGACGAGCTGCCGGTAGTCGGAGTGGGCGTGGTCGAAATGCTACAGAATGCCATCGTCAGTCAGAGACATAAAATAGATAATTGGGCAATAGAACTCAAGCCAACGAGCGCAGCTCGTCCTGAGCATAGAATGAAATACTCACCTAGGATTAGCTCCAGCCGAATGGTCCTTGTTGGCATTGCGAACCAAGACGCCGACGATAGTACCGACGAGGACGAAGACAGCAATGACGAGGGCGATAATAACGGGAGTCCGGTACTTGCGCCACATGGTGGGCTTTTCGCCGGCGTACACGATGGCCGCGCCGCGAGGGTCGCCGATGTCATCAGGTTGCACGACAGCGCGCGTGGACGACGCTGTGTCGTCGCATTCAAGCTGGTTCAGGTTGGCAACTGGCTCCGGCTCTGCTACAACGGCCAGTTCGGGAAGAGGATTCGCTATCGCCTCGGCGTACTGCGACTGGCGAAAGCGGCTCACCGGAGGACCGCCGTTCGGGCCAACACCGCTGCCGCCAGATGGGCCCTGATTCTGAATGCCGGTGCCGGAATTGCCATTGGCGGCCTGACCCGAGGTGTTTTGATCCGACATGGTAAGGAAGAGGTGATCGTGGACGAATGGCAAAGAAGGCAAGGGAATGAAAGGTATCTGAGGGTTGTTTGAGTGATGCCAGGCGAGGTAGGTTGCAAGCTGGGACAGCCGCAGTGACTGTCGTGATGGGGTGCACGAGTGTTGCAGATCCGAAACGAGGTGGCTGTGGGACAGCAAAAGATTGTGTGACGAAGTGTTGTTTGTGTAGTGAATGAGGGGACCAGTAAATTCTTGAGCCGGTCTGTGAAGCTTCGAACCTCCTTCAGACTGACAACGGATGGTTTGTGTGCCCAAGGAGTGGATGTGGTTTGTGAAAGGGATCAGACTTGGACTGACTGTCAGGGGGTGTGGTGTGGCTGGTGTGCTTTTTGGGCTATTTGTGCTAGGCAAACAATGAGCGAGTTTTGGGGCCTTGCATGTAGTATCAGATGGAGAAAAGATCATTGTCGAATCTGGTGCCAGCAATGGACAGTCGATGGGAGCCCTGTGCTATATATTTACTACTGATCGCCCCGGCCGCAGCTTCTTGAGCTACTTCACACACCGATATGCAGCTTCCTTCGCCATCTCAATGTCTTGTTCGAACTAAAAGTTCTTGACGAGGCACTTTTCGGGAAGTGTCTGCTCAAGTATGAACACTCCTGTTGAGCGGCACTCAAATATGAAGTAGGAATCAGAGATTTGCACCTAAAACAACAGAGAGTACACTGACACATAACTCGCTCATCCATAACTAACCAATTCACACACCTACCCAGATCTAACCTACCCAGACCCAATACACCCAGACCTAATACACCCAGACCTAACACACCCAGACCTAACACACCCAGACCTGACATGCCCAGACCTAATACGCCCAGACCTAATACCCATATAGGTATGTCACTTGGTGAACTAGCTACCTACGTATGATTGTGGGAATTCTATGGCATGGACTAATGCTGACGATGCACTGGTGTACCCTCCTTTTTGCAGGTGCGAGTCTCCGATTTCAAGAAGTGTGCTGAGACGATTCTGCTTACTGCTAGCAAAACAGCTGCCTCGGCCAAAAGACCAGAATAACCAATCACCATTGGTTACCTTCTAGCAGTATATAGGCTCAGTACTTGCCGTACCGTCACATGTGCATGGACAGTCATATCATCTGACTGTTGAGGAGGACATTATGGGTCTTTTCGATAGTATCAGCAGGATTAAATGCACATATTTCAACTTGCAATCATTTGGTGGGTATGCAAGCAGTCTCAATTGTTGACCAGCTTAGCTTTTTCCTCTCATACTTCACTGGGAAAGTCAAGATGATGTGAAATATGTCTTGGACAAAACTGTATTCTGTCATACTCTCCCTCATACAGGCATCTCCAATTTTCAAGTCTCACAGTGACTACTCACTACGTGCTAGCCCTTATGAATGGTACTTGAACTCTGGAGTCAAGTGTCAGTCCAAGTGATTGTCGCCGCGGCTCATGTGCTAGTCAACACTTGAGAACCTCGTTCAGTACCATCTTATCTTTCCGCTCTCACTGAGACATTGATATGATACGTTGAGTATAGTTGAGTAATGACTGGTTGAATATGCGTACTATGGCACCTAGGTATGTGAGGGGGAAATCGTATCTTAAATCCCAAATTGGTAGACTTCAAAGCCTGGAGGACGTAGAACACAGTTGCCATACCCGGACAAAGACTAAGCTTAAAAGCTATTCAAAGGTATAAAATATGACGTTAGAATCCGCAACTGGCGCCAGCAGTCCATACTCGCCCATATAACCCTTACATTCAATCACCAAAGTGGACTGTGTCTGTGCCTCTACCAGTCAGACTGGCACAGTCACCTAGCCTGCAGTATTATCAACATACTGTTGCAGAGCTTCATAGATTTGAGACTTCATCCTTGAGGTGAATGACTTCGTTAGACCTTTGTGCCCATACTGAGGCTTTATGAGCTGGCCGGCTGCAGAGGGTACGTCCTGCCACAATTGCGGCATCCAGCTGGACGGATGACAACCGTATCCCCGAGTGACAACGCCGCTTCACGAAGACGGAAACCTTGCAGTTTGGATCAGGCTCTCCTTTTTAGAGAAGCCTCCAGACTTCGTTGCCCCAGCTGGAGTCGCCACAATACGAATGCAACTGAGAAGGAGGCCATCGAGGCGCGTGTTATTGCTAGCAATTGTGATCTAAGCCACGACAATACGGAAACGCACTGGTCGTCATGATTCCTCAAGGAAGGCTGTAAATCAGATGTCCGGGCTTACTGGAGTATATCTGCACAGTGAGCAGGTGCCACTCGCCCAGAGGTCAACTCATCAACGGGCACTGGGCCTGCGACACTGAGCCCTAACTCGATGACTACTCGTGGGACCGCGGGGACTTCTGCACATAAGAAGGTTGCCAGGGTTTTCCAGTGAGAAAAACCACTCAGGTTATTCAGAGGCTTGAAATCGATTGATGTTGAAGCCATTGGGCGGGGAGACCGGACACATTTGCTCATCATCTGAGCCTGGAGAGGGTGAGACAAGTTAGGTGAATCACTTCAATGCTTCAGACCAGTGAGCAACTGTGAAGTTCCAGCCGTCATAGAAACTTTGCGTTTGACAATTGGATGGAATACCAACTAGACCTTGAGAGTATAAGTATCTAGTTTCCAGGAGCCGAACTCCCATCTTCGTAGCTCCAATCCGCACAACGTACAGGGTTCCTCCATCCACCATTGACAACCTCAACATCCCACTGCTTCCAAAGAGCGTGAGGGTGTAAATTTCTCGACTCAGATTGCTCCATTTCCATCTGTTTCCAGGACCGAGTTGTGACAGTCCGCTCCAAGCCATCAACCCTCCGGAGATTGTCTTCTCGCACCCGCCCCAGGACGAGGCTCCGGGTTCAGCGACGCTCACTCGTCCAGGTGGGGCAGTTGACAAAGAATTGGCTCGGTCATCCAGCCAACATTGTTTTCGCGAGCCAGTCGTCGTACTTATTGATCCTAATCTCAGCCTTATCGCCCTGAGGATCAGACAAAGGTGCTTCGAAGCTGCTCGACTGATTTGCTATGACCTCCTGAAACAAAATAGCGCGGGCCTTCGAACCTGGCGGGTAAAATTGCCCCAGTATGTTATGTAAACATGTAGCTGAAGTATTGCGCGCAAAATTACTCATGTCATCGCTATCCCATCTGGCCACACTTCGCAGTAAGTTATGCGACGGATCAGCGGTAGGCATAACAGAAGCCCCAAAGTTCAGGAGACTCTTCACTATGCCCAAAAATACCTGCAACTCATTATCTGATATTCCAGGTCGGCTTGATGTTGCTACGACCAAAAACTTCAAGAGATTGCCTAGCATTTTACTTGGCTCATGCTTAAGGATTAGAGTGAACTGTTGAGGTGCTTGTCGCATCACTATGACGGTCTTATCCCGACGGATAGTATCTTCGGACAGGTCAAGTGCAGCGTCGAGCGTCTGAACGAATTGGCTCCACTTCTGTGTATATGAATCCGTCACTTTCGGGTTGATGGAAGGTGTTTGAGAAGCAACAGCACGTTCAAGGAGGCTGAGTTTTGGCATTAATGATAGCTTTGGGATTCCAAAAGATTAGTAACAGACAAATTGCTTTCCAGAAGTGGGGAGACAGCTAACCAAGTAAAGATGGGTATAGTTGCAAGCTGATTCCACAAAGGAATATCGATCTGGGAGCCTGATTACGCCCGGGGCTTGGATACGATGCATCTTCCTCTGCATATGGGAAGCAAAAAGATCGGTTGTAACAGTCTGGCCACTGGATAATGTAACACGAGCCGGTCTCCGCTTGGATGAGAGTATGTGTTGGTATGCGTGGACGTCCGATTCTGTGGAGCGAACATTCTTCCGGAGATTATATTCCCTTAAACGTGTCTTGTACATTTTGGCTCTGAAAACAATCAGTCTCACTGCCAGAGTTTTCTCTTCTCAGGTAATCACCATACGATGCAATAAACCCAAACTCCGATGCCATGACTTTCATGACTTCTTGGAGGGTCATGCCCTCATCTAGGTACAATTGACGGATAGTTGGCATATGTTTGGCCCATTCATCGGACACGGCCGGTTTGGCTGTGCCTCCAGCCATGATGATATCTGCGAGGAATGAGTGAGGTTAGAAACTATTGATGAAAGCTTAGGGAAATTCAGAGACTCAGTCACGCCAGGGTGAATGGCGATTTTAATTTGTAAAGCGCCGAGTGGTGACCCCACCAACGTGCATTTCGCTACTGCGATGTTACGGAGCAACTCACCGGAAACTTGAGTCAGCAAGTCCACATGGCCTGAGAACTACACCTACAGAGTGGTAACGAAGGTTGGTTATAGCTTTTACTGACAAATTGGGCAGAGTGTGACCTAGTGGGTCTAAAATTACCAACAGAAAAGATACAACACCGTTCCAATGTCACCCTCGCGAAGGTATGACCTGCAACGATCGCCCTGCGGTTTGATCTAAGCCAGATCAGCCCTACTCTGGATGGACCACAAGACTGCAATATTTAGTTATTTTCTCTAAGGAAAAAAGTACATCTGCTCCTTCTGCTCATCTCGACCTTGCAAATGCATGGCCCCATGCTCCCAACCCTCAGACGCGTAATGGACCAGTCCAGAGGAGACCACTCACTCTTCATCAGGCGCGGCGTCCCACGGCTGGCGGACGGTATCAGTGTTGTGGCTAGCCGCATGCGTTTGAAGCAAGCGTTCCCTCTTCTTCCGTCGTCACCAGATGGCGCTCAAAGACGATCAAAATCTTGCGACTCCTCAGAAGACTGACTAGTTGCGCCGCGATGATCCTTTGCTGGTCCCAAGTAACTAAGTGTAGAAACGAGCCGACAAAGATGCTGTCAACCTTACCCGGGGACTTCGAAAAGAAGTTTTCTGTTGAATATGTCTGCCGAAAGAGTTGCGCTTTCAGCGTTCCACAGTCGCCAAATAGCCCGTACCTGCTGAGTTCAAGTGATGTGCACGGTATACTTAGTAGATTCCGAGTTTCCAGGTTTCAATAAATAGCCTTTGGAATACTTTGGCGAGGGGAAATAAATTCAAATGTCCCCAGCGACCATATTGACATGTTTACACCTCTTAACAATCATGTATCATGCAGTCTCACAAAAGACTGAAAAAGCTTTGGCCAGCATAAGCGAGACCATACTTCACCCACCCCATCTTGCCATGTCCTGCTGTGGCATTCTCATAAATTCACTAGATATGGCCTAGAGTGTACCCTTCCGCAGTATTCACTGTTGATAGCCCATTCAGAATTTGCATTTAAATTCATTCTGTAATTAGTTACGGACCTCCCCACACCTGACAAAAACCACCTCTGCCCTGGTATCACTCCAGCATCTTTGACCAGACCTCTATGACACCAGACCTCGATCCTGAAACATTTTTCTTCGTTCTCCTATGTCTCCACCATCAATTTCAGATTTCAAAGATGCCTGACAGATATTCTGCCGGCACTCACAACGCTCACGCAGTTGTGGATGACGGTAGCATATTTCAAGCCTATCACGATTGTTCTACGGGTAAGCAAGCTTGCAATGGTAGATAAACAAGGGTTTTGGCTAATAAAATGGGTTCACCACCTCTGTAGGTCTTCCTCCCACGAAGGATGGACTGATTAGCACCAACCACCGTCCTGCCTCTACGGAGGCTGCTCAGCCCAAGAGTACAGCATTTGGGCGTCCACGATCGACTTTTATTTCTCGGATCAGCATCAAGAAGACGAAGCTGCGTCAAAATCGAGGCACTCATAAGTTCAAGAAAGCTATCAAACTTGCGTATGGCATCCTCAGTCCAGAACGCGCGGCACAGACACAGGGAGGCTCCAAGCAAGGCGCTGGTGTAGACAAGGATACTGTGACGTCCGTTGGTCAACCGGATCAGTACCAATCTAGGAAGACGAACCAAGAGAATTTTGAGCTTCCTAGGAACGTGCGTACCTATCCTATACGGTCTGCTATGCATGGTTCCCGGCCACGGCGGGCAACGGACTCCGCTAGACATGTCCACTTTGCTGCGGAGGTTGAACAATCAATTGATCAGACGCACGAGATTCCGAGACGCCCGAGAAATTATCCTCTGCGATCTGCTTTGCGTGGATCACGACCAAAGCAGGCGAAAGACTCTTCCAGACATGTGCACTTTGCTAGTGGAGCTCGACGGATGCCTGGGCCTACTGATCCTGAGATGGTGTCATGACATTCAGAAAGATTGATATCCGTATGTATCCTGCAAATGTTCACATGAATCACCTCTTAGGAGTACCAAGTTAACATCAAAGTACTGACGACATCCAGGGATTCCGAGCCCAAGCCCAGCATCCATGACCCCGAGTACATTATTCAGATGGGAAAGCAAGACAGAAAAGATGGCTGGTGATGGCGGTGGTAGCGTTCGACTAGAAATCACATAATTTTGAGGCTGGACCACGCCAAAAAGATCACTCAATCTACCTACTTACCGCAAAGTGAAGATGCACATGGTCTTCAAAGCCTTCTCATCGTATATAGGTGCCGTGAGCCCCTGTCATTATGTATTCATCCAAGAGGCTGTCCCAGAGAGATCATCTTATAGAGATATGTAGAATTTCTGGTTCCTGTGGTCAAGATGTCGAACATCGTGGTCTGTCACACCGTGCTCACTCAGCTGGTATTTCGCTGTTTGAGAAACCACTCTTCATGGATTGCGATCCAAGACGGAACTGGAAGGACTAATAATTTGCTCAAAATGCGCAAGTATTGAGCGAGATTACCCCAGGGAAAGCAGATCTGGGGGAGCGATCCTCTTCGCTACCTGGCCAAACTAAGCCTAAATAGACAGCAAAGTAGCTCGGCTTAGGAGCACCCTTGAAAACTTGCTCGCGCTTATGGAGAGGCGTAACATAAGCTGCATATGTCCGAGCCAGTATATATGACCGGTGTGCGGCAGCACAGGCCATACAATTCACGCTAACAGCTCAAGCGAAAGGATTCGCAAGCCTGCGAGGATGCCCGTATCTTCGTCATGGAATCCTATGGACTCGAGAACATACATAGGCATGATATCGGCACATATGTTTGATATTTGGAGTATTTGTCGACATAGACATGCTTCCATTCTGAGATGAGGCCGACGACTGGGAAGATGAAGCGCAGCCTCTGGCCCTTGCTGGCTCTTGCTGCAGCAACACCAAAGGCTTGTAACGCGACCAATGCTGACGACAGGCTGCCGGTGATACCTACGACTTCCGGAAAAATAAAAGGAACCATCGACCCAGCCCTCCCTAATGTTCACCAGTATCTCGGAATCCCTTACGCCGTTCCACCTTTAGGCGAACGGCGTTGGCAAGCACCGGAATTGCTCAACCAACCCGACTCGGAGATCCAGGCGACGCGTCTATCGCCAAGCTGTCTGCAGTATCTGGACACGCATTCGCCCAACCCTCTCCTCGAGAACGTGCTCGAGTTCAATCTTCAGGGGTTGAACCGAACTGGATCCATCAGCGAGAATTGCCTGACGCTCAGTGTGTGGGCCCCTGCCAACACGACGGCATCAAATGAAGAAGTACCAATCCTCATATTTATATACGGCGGAGGCTTCGGCGTCGGGGGCCAGGATGTGCCATACCAGATACCCGCACAGTGGGTAGACAGGCCCCCAGACCACATCGTGGTATCATTCAACTACCGCTTGGGTATATTTGGCTTCCCCAACGCGGCCGGTCTCCCAGACCAGAATCTCGCCTTGCTCGACACACGTGCGGTGGTGGAGTGGTGCCGTGAGAATATTGCTGCTTTTGGCGGCGATCCGAGCCGAATGGTTCTGTGGGGACAATCGGCAGGCTCGATGATGGCTGATTACTACGGCTTCGCATATGCTGATGACCCAATCGTCACCGGCCTGATCTTGAACTCGGGGACGGCCTTCACTCCTTTCTTTACGGTCAACGACACTTCAAGGTCGAACTTCACGTTTGTTGCCGACCATGTTGGTTGTGCTGGCCTCGCAGATGATCCTGGTCAGCAGCTCTCATGCATGCGGGATGTCGACGGGGGTGTGATCAATGACTTTATTGCGAACTACTCGGAGACGGACGGCTTCCCAGGGCTAGCTTTTGTCCCAGTTGAAGACGACGCTCTCATCTTTTCCAACTACACGCAACGAGCCGTGGATGGGCTTCAGGCAAAGATAGTAAGACTCTCCAAGTTTCTTCACCATGCATTTATTTCACTGTCGCTAAGAGGTGACACACCCGAAGCCCGCTATCGTAGGCACCAATGCAATAGACGGCCTCATATTCGCCGATTTCACAGCCGGCGATCCAAACGGTCCAAACGTAACTGCTGGCCTCGAATGGGACCTGGTTCTCTTCTCGTGTCCCGCGACCAGCACGGTCCGTTTTCGGCAGCAGACTGGGATCACGGCGTTCCGCTACGTGTATTACGGCAACTTCACCAACGTTTCCCCGGCGTCGTGGATGGGGGCGTATCACGGCTCCGAGCTCCCCATCCTGATGGGCACGCACCCGAACTTCCGTGGCAACAGCACCCCTGAGGAGTATGCGACCAGCCATGCGTTCCAGGATGCGTACGTGGCTTTCGCGAGCGACACTGAGAATGGCCTGAAGTCACAGAATTGGAAACATTACACAAATATGGGGAGTGGAGAAGTTAGGGGATTTGGAAAGAACGGGGTCCCGGCGGAGGATGTTAGTATTGCATCCATGGAGGCACTGTGCGCGTGAGAACCAGCCGAGGAATTCATAGACGAGGGGTCTCGAACTTTCAAAGCGTACAAAACGCTGAATACACAGTGATATTGGGGGATTTAAGTATATTAGTACAGAATCATGGTATTCTCCTTGCGCACGCTTTTCATTCCAAGCGCGCGAATAGACTCCTCGCAATGCTGAAAGTTGCACTGTACCGTATCTTATGGCCAAGACAGAACCGAGTTCCCGAGAAGATTGTCAAAGACTGACGTAGCTCAACGAAAATTACACAACACGTTGACAGAACCACGACATCCCAAACAAGTCTTGGGTACAGATGTTGCCAACAACCAGTCTGGTGGTATAGTTGATCTCGTGAGGGGGTCATTGATCCACCGACGAACAAGGTTTGCCCTTATAGGATTCAAGACGGGTAACATCCAAGTCGTGCTCTAGAATATGTACTTCACAGATATTAGTCGGGCTTCTCTCAAATATACCAAGGTCTGTCGAATGTTTACACTCACAGGAAAGAACAGATATGGCACCTCCTTTTCATACTGGGTCCAAGCAGCCCCGTACTTCCTGCGGCATCGCTCAATGTCCCTAGTAGCACGGTGGACGATCATGATCATAAAGAAGACAAAGTAGAACCAAGGAAACGGGCTCCTGGAAGCGGGATGGTCAGCACGCATTACTCCGATCCGAAAGTTCAATGCCAAGAAAATCAGAACGACTTACTTGAACCCTGTGATCAACCCCCATGACATGGAGAAGAACATGTCAGGAACATAATTCGGCTTCCGGACAATTCCAAACCAGCCATCCACCAGAATACGGTCTCCAGCCTGTGTCTCTATGGTCTTGGGGTTCTCGATGACGGTCCATGGAACCTGCGGAAAGGTGTTGCGCTTGATGAGCTGTCCCCTCTGCTGCTGACGGAACGAGTTCTTCTGCCCGTTGGAAGAGTCCCACATCCAGTACATGAAGAGATATACGACGACAAGGACGGCCAAGGCGTAGCGGTTCCAGTGGTATTCCGACGGATCGTTGTTCGCGAGGTAAAGAGCACAGTGGCAGTAGGTGAAGGGCACACCCGCCATGTTCCAAAACGTGAGCATGAAACCGAGCTTCTCGAAATACATGTCCCTATGTACAAAGAATATTTTAGTGGGATGAAATTAGGACGACATGCAAGGGCTGGGAAATTTGGTCTTCACTCACCATGATGTGATGATCAGCTGCTCCCCCTTGGCACAAGCATTGGCGTAGAGGAAATGTGACAAGAGGAGGAACCCAACCTCGCCCGAAACATAGCCGTAGTCCTCGTATTGTCTGGCAGCGACAGAGGCGGTGATCAGGAAAAGAATGAACCACGGGATCCTGACTTCATAGAACATTTTGAAGTCAAGGATGCCAATGCGAGGGTTCAGTTCGATGCCCATGAAGAAGTCATAGAGAGGGTAGCCCGTAGGGCGATGCGTCCGACCCCTCACGATGGCTTGCACGTAGACGATAAAGCTGTTCAGGTAGCCGGAGATAATAGCCACAGTCATGATTGGACCGAACTCGTCGATGAGGGTGTACAGAGGGAATACCCCGGTCAAGTGCATCGCAGCAGCGATGGCGAGGGTCGCATACCAGCTGGTGTAGGCTGAGCAATAGTACGGAAGCTTCTTTCCGCCCTCGTGTCGCAGTGGTCTGCCTTGGCTCATCACTCCGGGCATGTAGCAGTACCTTCCAATATTTCAGAATCTGCCAAGCCAAGGGGAACGGGGGATGACAACATACATGACAGCCTCGGCAACGAAGAACGTCCAGAAGACCGCCCAGGCCTTAGCGGTCGGGTAGGCGCCCTCATAGACGAGGTGAGCTAGGTGACGGCCAAACTCTCCCCAAGTCTGACCAGCGGCCGGCAGAGGAAGTTGGCCATCGTAGTAAGTCGCGCCAATCCACATGTACCACATCAGCAGTGGAAAACTGATCATCAGCGCTGTGACGCCGAGAGAACCACCGAATTCGAAGTCGTCGGATTCGCCATCGGTATACTGTGGGACTTGTTTCGCAACTGCCGCATCTGCCGACTTCTCCGTCGGTGCGTTCCGACTCCTGCTTCTCGTAGCGCCCATGTTGACAGCCTCGGCGAACAACTCTGGTGGCGTCTTCGAATACTTTGGCTGGATGAATGCGAGATGATAGCGGCCTTCTATCTTTGTTTCCGTCCGACGCAGAGAGGGAATAGTCGAGAACTAGAGTGAATTGGTCTCTACTGAACCAAATCTCTCGAGGAACGGGCGAGCGGTCTGTATTTATTTACTGCTCCGAGTGAGATTGGTCCGGTATATCGGCAAATCCAGGCCATAGTCGCCCGCCAGCAGGGTCATCCCTTTCTCACGAGACCTGTCTCGAAAGTCAAGCTTCATTTCCGGAAGCAAGATGGTCGCAGCAGGAACAGCTGCGACGCGGCATATTGAATCCTGCCCGGAAGTGGGAAATTCAAAGCGAGCTTCGTAGAGCTTAGTTGGGGTTACACCTCGGCACCTGTCGATCGACTTGACTGGGGCCTGAGAAATTCAAAGCGAGCCAATCGCTGTCAGCATGGCAGGGATCCACGTTCCTCTTCTGGCCCAGCTGCTCTTGTTCTGTTCTAGCTGGGCTCCTTTTCCCTTCTGTCCCAGCGCGGCTCCTGTCTCGCGCCTGGTCCCACCCGTCTTATTCGTTGACTCCGCCCCGGCAGGTCAAAGCGATTCGCTGAACGAACCTCACTCCTTCATCAAACCATACCCACGCCCACGCCTCGCGAATCGCATGGCTATCGGGAGCGGTGCTGCACCATGCCACCGCCCAAGAAGCAACGCACGAAATGCTTCACAGGGTGTTGGACTTGTCGATCTCGTCGGGTCAAATGTGACGAGTAAGTGAACCTCTCTATCGTGTAGCTAAGCGACCCGCCGCAATCGGGAACCCAGAGGCAGCTCAACATGTTCTAACGTAGACGCCTCATAGAGAGACGCCATCATGCTTGCGTTGCCGTCGGATGGGTCTCCAATGTGAGGGTTACGGCATGAAGCTGGCCTGGGTGCCATACAACCCCAACGAAGACAATGACGACCAGGACTTTGTTGATGATTTACCCCAGGATCGTAGGGCATCCAGACGCTCATTGGCCCCTGTTACTGCTGCATCAGTTGTCGGTCGTATCAGTTCTCCGGAGCTTGATGCATCATTGACACAGATTGATGAGTGGTGTCCTACGGAATCTTCTGAACTGAAAAGGGGGGTCTTCTCGGTCTTCCCGATCATCTCGTGCAGACAACAATTCTCAGAATCCGATAGGGCTCCTATTACGGAATCTGACCGAGCTCGTCTCCAGTCGCAAGAATATGGCTCAGCACCGGCAGATACTCCTGGCGAGCTTTCTGTGACCACCCTGGCGGACACACCAGGCCAGACCACTTCTGCAATTGACGAAACCCGGTTCCGGTCTGTCGCGGCCCAATTCACTTCTGACTCACCCGGTTGGTCGAGCCGCAGTGCTTTCTTAGACACTATCCCCGCAGCTCAACTAGACACAGCCCTTCAACCCGACTATCAGAGTCGTGGGCAATTGGGCAAGGAGTCTGAGAATACTGCCCAGAGTACGCCTCCTCAGCGACTTATTCACGCTCCGCCGCGCCACTTGGATGCGATGCCCATGCCGTCCAAGCAGAAGCGTCTCATCCACCATTGGATCACTTTCACCAGCAGGAAGATAGTTCTCCTCGACGAGCCGCACAACCCATGCCGCACAATGATGCTTCCTATGGCGCTGAAAGGTCTTGTCTCCAAGGCGGGTGATTCCAATGCCGATGTCGCTATTTTCCATGCCATCTGCTCGGCAGCCGCATATAATCTCTTCGAGCTCAGTGGAAGGACCACAGAACAAGATCACGTCCTGGCTTTAGACCATGACAGCGAAGCCATCCGCCATCTCCGGCACAACTTGGCCCGGGCCGACGAGCACCAGGACCAGTCTTGCGCGATGGCCATCATGGCATGTATTGCAGTTGAAGCTGTCTCAGGTACAACTCAACGCTGGCGTACGCACGTCTCCGGCGGCCTGGCCTATCTTTCAAGACTGCAGGCCCGTGGTGTGGATGAGACGGCCGTGTCAGCATTCAGACAGCACATGGTGAAGATGGCCATCCTCTGTGACTTTCCCGTGCCTGACGATCTCAAGTCTTTCTTGAAGGACGAGAACGGCTCTTCGAGTGGCCTTGAATTCACGTTTCCGTATTACGGGTTCTCCAAGTCCACATTGCAAGCCCACGACCGTATTAACACGCTGGCCAGCGCATCTCCGAACACGACGCCTGCCACGGAAAAGGAACTCGATGCCCTTGAGCTGCAGTTGTATCTCCAGTTCCCGGGTCTCCCACCACAGGTGTTCAGCTCAGAAGCATCCAAGCTCCACGCTTCTGTGGTCCACCACACGTCCACTGCGTTTTATTATGCTGGGTTGGTCTTCTTCCAGAGGAGTATTCGGCATTCAACTGTTGCTGCGGTGCAAGAGCTGGTGGAGCTTGGGGTGCAAGAATTGGAAAACATCGAGGCCGTCGGTAAAGGCAAACTTGGCTGTATGATGTTGTGGCCAGCTCTGGTGCTCGGTGCCGAGTGCAACACCGCCAGCTCGAGGCAGCGGATGCGAGCCTGGTTTCAAAGTCAGCGGAAGCTTGGCTTCAGGAACCTCGTTGTCTTGGAAGACCTCATCACCTCACTGTGGAGTGCTCGAGCTGGGCCGGATGGTCAGGAAAGAGAGGTCGACTGGCGTGATATGATTTCACAGCCGCGGTTTGATGTCTTCCGGCTTTGATCTAGGGGCTTAGAATGGTCAATCTAGTGCTCGCTTTGTCACAGTGGGAGTCTACCGACCTTGTGGCTCTTGTTCTTGGCCCAGGGCCCGAAGAATCGCAAACAGCGCAAGCCACCTGGGTTTTCCTGTACCAAGAGCGACATCATAGTGACAAGAAACGACACCACTGGCCACCGGCCAATGACAGCCATTGATTTACCCGAAGCAAACTGGACCTCGTCTCGCAGGAACATGCCCTGATAAAATTGTTCAAGCCAACAACTGTCTGCCTGTTTCTTCTGCCTACTCGCAGACAGACCAAGCTCGACCTCCGCATAAGCTGGGCTTCACAGAGACTCGATTCTCTTGACCTGATCATACTTGGGCTCCCTTCGAGACCTCATTACTTCGTTCCATTTCCGTATCACCCACTATTTTTTACGGTGTTATTTCACCATGGAAGCTCAGCCCGAGATCCGTGTTCGACTTTTCTTACTCTCTACCTCCATGTTCCAGTCCATGGACGACAAAGATTACCTGCAAACCTTCGACCTCTTCTTGACAGCCCAGCAAGCTTACGATGCCTACCACCGGGGACCAAAGCCTGCGCGTGGATCAGTACAGTCCAACATGATCGAGCACACGTTTTCCGACATCGTTGCCATGGCGGCTGAAGCCATGAACCTTCGGGTGTCAGCCCGTCGAAGCATGTCAATCAGTAGTTCTGAAGGACCATGCCTACTCACACGTGAGGTTGGAGCTGCCGATCTCACCATGGCGCTTTCACTTGCCCACAAATCCCTGGCCTTCTCAGGCGTTTCTGATATTCAACGATTCTATGGACACTACTGCCGTGCCATCGCGTACGCCAACATGGGAGACTTCATGACGGAGTTAGACACCATCATACCTGAGTCAGAGCATGCTGCCATGCTCGCCGATACCGTACCCAACTGGAACAACGCAATCAGATGCTACAAAAACGCCGCTCAGGACGCCTTCTACGCCGTCCACCTCGCCGCAGTCTCCGACCTGCATACGCTGCCCGAAGACCGAATCGAGACCATGCAAACCCTGCGCGAATGCATGTGCGACAAGCTCGGATATCCTGCAGAGTGGCATTTCTACGAGATGTACCGCGCCGGGCTGGCAAGACTGCAGCTGCCCATCCTGGGCCTCTGGGAGGGCGACCCAGCTCTGTCCGAGTACTGGGGCCCTCACAAAATGACCTTGATGGCTCTTTACCGGCGTGATGATGAGTCCTACGGAGCAAGTGACGCGGTCATGAAGGACGCGTTCGCCGCGCACGATATCCGATGGAGGCACGACGGGCTTGGAGAGATCGTCCTTGAAAACACTCCTGAGGAGCGCATGCACCCGACTTGGGTCGTGCCGGATGACACTCGTGCGGGTTTGCGGGATATGTCCCTCGAGAGCGACACATTCAACATGGCCTTGCGTTGAGAGGGGAGGAATGGAAGCTGTGACGCCGACGTCGAATGGAAAAGAACGAATTCTTTGACGCGGTGGAGTCTGGCTCTATGAATAGGAGCATACGGGTAGCAACACCATCACAGAGACGGTCAGTGCGTTCGAGCTACAGACCAGATCCACGGGCTTGGAAGATTCTACGAGCACCAACGTCGGGAGGCAAAGGGCTTCTTACATTCATATTCTTACGCTGTCCGGCTTTGGCAGACACGAAACGACACGAATGAGCGTCGATAATGAGACTGGCAGGGCGGAATGGACAGATCTGCGGATACATAGAGCGCCCCAGAGCCACGTGGCAGATAGACAGCTCTCTAAAGATGAGAATCAATGCTCTATCATATGGAACCAAACGCATGTTGAATGATTGTTTTAATTAGGGTAAGCCAGTGCTGAAAAATCTTTGAGACCATGAAAGCTGTATTACATCGTTAGAAAAGGCCGCAAAGCTTGAAGGTTTCCGAAGAGATATTGAACAAAGTTACTCATCTATCTATATCGTGGCACACAAAAGGGTATTTGGACCAGGACTGGACGTCTAAGATTGTAGATAAAATCACAGGCTGATTCTATAACTTGTGAGATCACGAAAGGCCAGTATCAGACTATCCACGTCTCGAAGCCGGCGACCCCATCGTTCACTTCCTCGCTCAAGGCGAGAAGCCGTCTCATGTCCTTCGAATTCACTTGCTGTCTGGGGAACTGGCTATTTGCTTAAGGATAGGGAAACCGGGCCAAGTAAGAGTCGTTTCTTCTTGTTAGCCGAATACGTAGCCCTAGTGAAGAGTCACTACAAGTGAATTCAAATAAGCACTTCACTTCGTAGGGTTCCGCGCCAGCCTTCCCGGGGACGCCTATATAAGCCTGCTTACCTCTCAATCTAAACTTTCTTTCTTCTGCTTTATTCTCTTTTCCATCATCAATCCTTGAGCTGAATTGAGACGGTGTCTAATTCTTCTGTGGTAACCAGAAGTATCATAATCACAACTCACGTTGACAACTTGGCTTTGCCTTCCTCACCCATCCCACCTTTCATCTCTTCTCAAATCTCACGAGAACACACCCATCACAAAACAAATGAATTGTCATACCGGATCTTCCGCCAAGTTTTCAGCTACCAACATGCCGTCGCAATCAGTCGCTGATTCTGAGACGGCTGCTCGCAGCAGTGCGTACACCCCTAAGACACTCAGATGAATTTTAAAATGTCGCTAACAAATAGTTTCACTCACAGCCACTGAATCTCACCAGTATGAGGCCAGCGGTGCTTCAAGACAGCATGATACTTCCCGCACTCAAGACGCGAGCACGCGCTCTCACGCCTCTCGAGCAGGTGGTCCTAGTGAGCAAGCCTCTGCCGCGCCTTCGATCCCAAGTTGGCTCTCCAAGCTGCCGTCCGAAGTCTCCGGCTACTCGAGTACGGAGCCTTGTGCCCTCATCAGCCCTCATCCTCAGCCGAATTCAGAACCACGGCCGACCCGGCTGCGTCCAGTTTCAGCAAGATCTTCAAGAGCTGCTGACGACCGAGTAGTTTCACAGACTGGTGTGGCATTGTCTCAAGATGGCCAGGGAGGTGCAGAGTCATCTATCAGAGGGTCAGCTGCGCAGTCCGAGGCATGGGATGATAGAGGGACTACCGTGTATGGATCGAATATCTCGCAGCGATCCAACGAGCGGCAGACTTCAACGGCTCATCAGACGCACCAGACGCCAATGGTCTACCGAAACCCTCTCATGCAACAGATGCCTACCGTTTCACAGTTTACTGGAGCCAATGGTCGAGCACCGGTCGTGAACAACTTCCATTACAGTTACAGCCCAGTCGACAGCCGGCAGAACATCACAACCAACAACCAGAAGTATCACACGGACAACAGCTATCGTCAAACCACCAACGCCCCTCACACCGTCTTTACGGACAATAATCAGCGACACATCGTCGACAATAGCCGGCTTGATTCTATCACCCAGTCGATGGACACGTTGCGTCCCAACTCCAGTTACACTCCCACCAACGAACGGGCCAGCGCACCGAGCGAGTCGATCCCTCTCCGACGCCCGATCATGAAATGCAAGCGAGGTCTGTTCCTCAACAAGGGAATCACCACCCACAAGCATGTGCCGTACGACCGTCCTTGTTAGGTGCAAGGATGCCGGACCAAGCACTGCGCTCGGGAGGTGGATGGAGAGAAGATCTACTCGGACTTCTGCTCGGCTCACTCGTGCCGTTACTACTGGCCTGAGTTCTGTCACTGTCCGAAGTATCCTGAGGACAGATACTGTTCTTGTCATGGGGAACAGTGAGGCGAGCTTATGGACCTTGAGGGAAGTAGTTTACAAGACGAATCGGCGAGACGGAGGCTTAGGCAAACTACTTGATAGGAAGGCTGATGGTCAGCCTTGTGTGTGGGATATCTCTAAGGAAGGTCGGCGAGATAAGTCAAGGCTTATGCGTCGGTTGGCGTTTGAGCAGGTGTTTGGATCGCGTTTCGATCAGAGGGGCAAAGATAGGAGGATAGAAACACTTTGATTCGGGAGTGCTCAGGAAATAGGCTTGGCTGAGTCTCGTGAGGAAAACTCAACGTATTCGACTAGCTAGCTGCCCTTGGACAAAGAGGATCTCGGCCGATTCTGAGCCGGCAAGCAACTATTCTCGTGAGAGCGGATGGCATGCTGTGGGTGCTCCGGTGGGTTTGCAGCTACCGATTTAAAGACTTTGAGATAGTGCTCCATGGTTATCCAAGGATCTAGCTTGGAACAATTCATTAGCTTCACAACACATTGTATCCGCGGTGCTTGATGACATTTTGAGTTCATCTCTACACAGTATACGTAGAGGGGTAGGAGGGAAGAACAAATTACAATGAGTATGAGCGAGACTATTATATTGTAATTGTTTTGTGGCTCTACCTACAGTGTGCAGAGACGTGCATGTAGGTAAGTACGACTCCGTATGTGATACTGGGTATGTCATGTACTTTGTGCTACAAGCTCTGTGTATTCCCTCTGAG
Organism: Diaporthe sp. HANT25; assembly: GCA_013435955.1. Lineage (NCBI taxonomy): Eukaryota > Fungi > Ascomycota > Sordariomycetes > Diaporthales > Diaporthaceae > Diaporthe > Diaporthe sp. HANT25. The sequence continues at coordinate 812,322 of JACBFG010000006.1, read as the reverse complement.
ATCGTGATTTTCACCGCATGAAGTCCAACTATCCAACGACTTCTGCTTCAAAGCCGAACTAATGTGCTAATTCTAGTTGCGTCCTAAGCAATTCATGCCACCTTAGCACGTGCTCTGCAACCCCTCCGCCGGTAGAAGATGGGCGACTGGAGCTCGGAAAGAAAGCCGAATAGACGGTCCCGCCCCGGTCCCGGCGCGATCTACGGTTCCAGACCCACTGCACGCTCCGGAGCTTGATGGAGGGGCAGAATGAGATCAGTCCACACTGTTTGCCGTACTTTTGGGATCTTGTGTAAACCAGCAAATAAAAAGTACACAGACCAATTTCTAGAATCTCCTTCAAGGGTCTCTCTCTTGGTATTTACGCTCAGCGCTAGCAAGTGACGATCGACAATCAATCATCTTGCTCTAATATCATAGGATATAGCAACCACTATGGGCCTCAAGACATCAGCGGCAAAGGCGAAACCACTGCCTCCAGGTGTGTACACTCCAGTGATCACCATTTACAGTGATGCGGCCGACCAGCCTGTGGACCTGAAGGCGATGTACGCCCACGGCCAGCACCTCATCAACAGCGGCATGCACGGACTCGTCTACCTCGGCACAAACGGCGAGCTTGCCCTGCTCACCGGGCCGGAGAGACAGGAGATCCTCCGCAATGCCCGGAAGATGGTAAACGACATGGGTCTTCCCGAGTATCCTATTGTTGCGGGAATCTCGGCGCAGAGCACCGTGGAGACGATTCAGCTCGCCAAGGAAGCGGGCGAGGCCGGGGCCGGCTGGGGCCTTCTGCTCCCCCCAAGTTATTGGGCCAAGGCACTGCCAACCGAGGCGCTTGTTGCTTATTACCGTGACGTTGCGGATGCGAGCCCTATACCCATCGTTATTTATAATGTAAGACCTGCCCCAGACCAAAATCCATGACTGTACGAGCACTGTCTAATTGTGTCACAGTTCCCAGGGGTGACATCGGGCGTCGATTTGGATTCAGACCAACTAGCGGCGCTGGCCTCTCACCCAAATATTGTGGCCACAAAGCTTACTTGCGGAAACGTGGGAAAGCTCACGAGGCTGACATCCAAGTTTGAGCCTCCTCACTTTGGTGTATATGGTGGAAGCAGTGATTATCTGCTACCAACCCTGCACGCAGGGGGCAATGGCTGTGTCACCGGGATGGGCAATGTCTTCCCCAAGTCCACATCCAGGATATACGACTACTGGGCGGCTGGAGAGCTGGAAAAGGCGAGAGAGCTACAGGACCTTGTTGCCAACGCAGAGTGGGCCTGCAAGAAATCCTTAGCATGCACAAAATATGGTACCTGGTGGTACCTTGGGAAGCAGCTGGGGATAGAGGATGAGAAAAAGTTCAAGATGCGAAAACCGTATCTTGAGCTGAAAGATGACGTCAAGAAGTGGACAATAGAGACATTATCGGTCTTGGAGGAGACGGAGAAGTCCTTGCCTGGCCGGCAGACAACGAAATGAACACATACTTCAATGGTTCGTTAGGAGGTCTGAATTAGAGAGAATCTTACAATTACTTTACTACGGAAACATACGAGAGACATGGAATAATCGAGTGGGTCAATCGAATAGTGTGTACGTGGCCTCCTTTTGAAGGTAATAAACCGTTCAATAACTCCCATTGGAAGACGCGGGGGTTCTTCTGTATCAGCATGCATCAAAACTTCGAAATGGGAGGTAATGCGACTGAAGAAAATAAACACATGCTCTTCAGCGACACATGTAGACAAGGATGACTATGGAAAACGCGAAATAATTGCTCATTTGAGTCTATGTATTACTGATAAATTCCTCTGCGTCTCGTACGTAAACATACTTGACGTTCCTCCGATGGTAAGTGTATGCCACGTGCACCCCGTTCCCTCCCTTTCCGTCCACCGCAATGCTGGGGTAACTCAATTCGCGGTTGGTGCGCTCTTTTGAGTTATTCGTCATGCAGAATCCATCACCATCCTCGAGAACTCTGAACTTCCAAGTCTTGCCCTTGTCCTTTGACAGCGCGACAGACAGGTCCTTTCGTGGTGTTCCCCAAATGGCAACCTTGGTCCCCACGCCTGGTTGATTGCTCCTCGTATCCTCTGCGGGTGTGATATCATCGTAGAGGCCTGTCCTTCTCTGCATCTCGGGACTGGCCCTCGAGTCGTTGAATATCATCACGATGTCGCCACTGGGCAGAGCCGCTGCACCGATCCCTGAGTTCGGATTTGGTAGCGAAGTCTTCTCAGGGGCACTCCAATCAAGTCCATTCTCCGAGACGGAGCGGTAGACTTCATCAGCCCACCGACTCCTGAAGAATGAGACGTAGGAAGTTTCGCCCAACTGCAAGATATTCATATGCACGCGCCCCACAGAGTCAGGCACTTCCTTCTCGAGCCAGGTTCGACCCCCGTCCTGCGTATACAGAACCGCAGAAACATCGTCGTTTCCAACCCACCTGAAGCCAGGCGGCGTGCGGCAATACCAGATAGGTAACACCCACGTTCCTCCGGGTAGCACTACCAAAGGCTGACGAACAAAGACACCCTTCTTTCCTGGGAACGGCTCAAACGGTGCAGACCACGTGCGCGCATCATCACTGGAAGTGCGAGCGATCACGACCGCCTCGTCCTGGTTGCCGAGAGGCTGAGCGGTGTGGAAGAGCCAGATGGTCCCCGTGGCAGGGTCCCGGAACAGGACTGGGTTCTGCTCGCTGCGCTCCTTGTCCGCCGACACGCGCACCGGTTCCGTCCAACATGAGTTCGGTCCAGGGGCCAGCCGAGAGAGGTAGATAGAGATGTCATGTGTGCCCTCCTGGGTCCCGCCGAACCAGACGCAGAGGATTGTACCGTCTGGGAGCTTGAGAAGATTGGATGCGTGGCATTGGACTGTCGAGGCTGGTATATCATCTACTCGAACCAGCGCGGGACTTTTTGTGTGTGTGTCTGATGAGGTGGTGGCGGTGGTCGTGGTCGACATGGCTTCTCTTTTCGTAGACGGGTCTAGCAGCGACACTTCAGTGAGAAACGCAGGCGGTGGGTGACTTGAGAGAAGGCTGATTTGCTTGGCTGATCACTGTTGTCACCAATAGAAGACCGGGGTACCTATCTCTGCGGCCCAGACTTCCCACATAGGCGAGGAGGCTTTTTGAAGGGGTGTAATTCACAACGCCTAACAGCACAGCTCCCGCGCCCGCGTGTCTTTGGGGGGACACGGGATTCTCTCCGAATTCTCTTGGTGGAGTCGACTCATGTCCAATGCTCCTCCCCGCACTCACTATCTACCCCGGACCTTGGCATATCCGGGGTTGAATCTGGGGAAGTGGAGTAATATCGGGTCTGGATTCAGGCCAACGACTCAGGTTGAGGGCATTAGGCTTGTCAGCCCTCTTCACTTGCGTGTTCGCACAAGTTTCCGGGCCCCTTACCGTCCAGACTAGGTGAACCAGCGAGTTTGAAAGTCTTTGTCAATCCGTCTATAACCTCCTTCCCACATCTGCAATGATCTGGGTATCAATCCGGCCCTTTGTAACATTTTTGATAGCGAGCTTTGACTCGACCATACATCTGTGCCCATAGGTCCTCCTTTTATCACGCAGACAACTCCATTAACAGCGAAATGGGTGGCGGCACGTCGATATGGGCGTCTCCTGAGTGGAAGAGCGACCCCAAGGAGATCTTCAACTGGAAACTCTGGTACCTAACCACCACAGTCGCTTTTGCTGGGTGTTCCTATGGCTTTGATCAAGGCAACATCGGTGGCGTCCTGACTCTTCCGAGTTTCAAGAGAGCCTTTGGCCTGGATGTGCTGTCTGAGACGGAAGCTGATGAGAGAGGTATGTGCACCAGCAAGGGCTGACAGCCAAGCACTCAGACCTATGCTCTACAATACATTGGAGATGCATATGCTAATTAGAACATCTTTGCAGCCGGAAACATTGCCGCCATGCGTTCGTATACAACCTCCTACCGATGAGTTGGACTGGATCCTGACAGTATAACACAGTGGCCGCGGGTGGCTCAGCCGGTGCATTGATAGCAGCACCCTTCGCCGATTTCCTCGGCCGCAAGAAGTCAATGACGGTCTTCGCAGCTCTCTTTCTTATCGGAGCGACGATGCAAGAAATTGCCCACCTGCCTACATTTTACGCGGGCCGATTTATAGCCGGCCTCGCTATAGGGGGAACGAGCATGTTGGCACCCCAATACCTCGGCGAGAACTCTCCCAAGTCGATCCGTGGCTCCCTGACGACATCGTACAACTTGTGTATCATATTGGCTCTCAGGTTAGCCCAGCTCCAATTTGCATATCATGATATCACTACTAACTGAATCGTCATTCAGCTTGGCTTTCTGGACGAACTACGGTGTATCCTTGTGGCCTACATCGAGCAACCTGCAGTGGAAGCTGGCTTTGGGCATCCAGATAATACCAGGAGGCTGCATGTTCCTGATGTTATGGTGTAAGTATAAAAGCATTGCTTGGAGTGATAAACAGTTGCTAACTCAGAACAGTTGTCATTGATACACCTCGAGCTTTAATCGCGAAAGGGAAGAGGGAAAAGGGTCTCACGAACCTTTGCAAGCTACGAAATCTCCCATCGGAACACCCATACGTGGCTCAGGAATACATGGAAGTATGTGCTCAGGTGGATCATGAGCAGGAGCTTACAAAAGGTGATTTCCAATCCTTTGGCACCATCACTGCATATGTATAGGAAAAGTCTGTAATGTCTAACACTATTCAGGATCGAACTACTGGGTGGTCATGAAAGACATCGCCACAATCCCAAGCAACCGCCGTCGCTTTTTCCTCGCAACCTTCCTTTTCCTATTCCACAAATTCACTGGCACCGACAGTCTGAACTACTTTGCGCCGGAAATTTTCGAGATGATCGGGGTACAGTCGGGCTCACTGTCTCTGCTGACCACCGGTGTATATGGCCTGGTCAAGCTGGCTACCACCATCATCTATGTCGCCTATATCGTAGATCGCGTTGGAAGAAGGAGGCCGCTTTTGGTGAGTATGCCCGTCGTTCTTCCGTAAAAATCTAGACCTAACAGAAACACAAAGGTCGGCGCCGTGCTGCAAGCGACAGCCATGCTATACATTGCGCTGTACATCAGATTTGCGAACCCTGACTCTACCGGAGGCACACCGGCTGGCGGGATTGTCGGCATCATTTGGGTCTACATCTATGCTTTCGGATGGTAAGTCAATTCTCACATCTGTCAGCACTCGTCTTCTAATCTCCTCCTCATAGGTCATTCGGATGGTCAGTTGCACCTTACGTTGTGGCGGCCGAGATCTTCCCTGCACGTATACGCTCTTTCTCCATGTCAATTTGCTTCTTCATCAACTGGATCGTCGACTACGGAATTACCAAAGCCACGCCGAGCATGATGACCCATATGGGCTGGGGAACATTCCTCCTCTACGCCGTCTTGACTTACATCGGCGCCGTGTTTGTATATTTCTGTATGCCGGAGTTCAAAGGCCGCTCCATCGAGTCTATGGACGACCTCTTCCAGCACTCTATCTGGTCCATGTGGCGGCACGCTTACCCGACCGAGGAGGACAAGGTCCGCCACGACGTACAGGAGCACATACTGCACAAGGCACAGGACGAAGAGGAAGGGGGGCCAGAGACCAAAAAGTCTGAAGTCACAGTCGTGCATCAGGAATGAGTACGACTTCGAGGCGGGACAGCCTTCCCCGTTCCGGTCGCGCAGGAATGACAGGCGAAATTTGCATGTAATCATAACAATTTGAATAAATATTGGACATACAGCCAACGGCTGGATGAGGGATTATAGCTCGAGTCAGAGGTCAGGTTTGTGGTCTGATCGAGCTTATTCCCGACTCGCTTCAGTGACCGTTTCTGTTTGGACGTCGATGTGACCGGACACCCCGTTCATTGTCTAGTATGAATTGAACCCCATGCTCGTTTAGATGCAGTTACAGGGAGAGGAAAGATTGCGACGAAATGGCACACATAGAAAATCCAGGTCAACCCTGGGATTACTAACTCTAGCGATCTAGTAGGCTACTCCCACTTGGGCAGGGTTCCCCAGCGGGTGGAGACCCAGCAATGTGGAGGAGAAAAGAGGAGTCCTCCGCCGCATTTGGTCCCACACAGGTGCTCACAGGACGCTGCAACTGCTCCCCCTCATTCCGTCCATTCGCGACTCGTACCTGTTCCGCGCATGTGTGAACTTTTTCTCGCGTCGCATGCGAGGGAGAATGGCTCCAACCAAGCGCACCTGGGACGAGGCGAATGCAGGTCCCGAACTCGATGCTGCCAGTTCGTTGCAAGGTAGCAACGGTAGCACTGCTGGCAGAAATGGGCCGCAGCAATCCCGTCCCCTTCAGAATCAGGGGGCCGCTCGCGATGCGCCGTCGACGTCTCCAACGGCGGCGACATCCGCCTCGACGTCTCAACACATCCCCATGATCTCGCGCAAGATCCGAGCATGTGCCAGTTGCCGCAAGCACAAGGTAATTGTTTGGCCACACCCCTTTCCAATTTCAGATTGGGCCTCATGAGTTGCTGAGTATCTTGCTGTGCAGATCAAGTGCATTATGGACGAGAATACTGGGCCACCCTGCAAGAGATGCGCCGAGAAGAACCTTGTAAGTACCTGGTGCATATATTGGGTCAAACAAACATCGTTGATTCCTCTAACACGGAACGTTATTATAGGGCTGCGTGTTGAACAAAAGTATTCAAACTCTCATTAACGAGAGGTCAAGGTAGGGGCTATGAAAACATTTGAATTCACGAAGGTTTCCCCTGATTTACACCAAGACGAGCACCCAGCAGGATGGCAAATGATTGGTCACTGACATTACTGAAAAAAAAGATCATCTCTAGCAATGGTTCACGACTTGGAGATGATCCACTCGAGTCTTGACGAGGTCTTGAAGACCCTCCAACTACCTCAATTATCTAAATTGGAAAGCCCTAGGCAGATTCTCATGTCCCCAACCTATGAGGAGCACGCGGAAGCTCGCCTTCCCGACGAATTCGGACTGTCTCGAGATAGTTCTCCAAAGCCTTCCCCGGAAGATGACCACGAACTTCCCAAGGTCCCCATCAACTCGGTATACCAATTGACAAAGCTAAGGGCACTACGATCTCCAGATGACATTGGGAGGGACGACGCTCCGAGGCATTCTACAGTCAAGTTGAACGACCTTGTTTCCAGAGGAAGTCTATCTCTTGAAGACGCTGAGCGTCTTTTCACCCTGTACAAGGATCACCTTGACCCTTTTATGTACGGAATAGGCGGGCGGTATGAGACGCTGGAGGCGCTCCGCCACGCCAGCACCATCCTGACTACGTGCATCTTTACTGTCTCAGCGCTGCATGATCCCCAAAGCAACAGCATATATGGAGGTACGTTATTTTTCCTGCTTATAGCGTTGAAAAATAGTCTTGGTTGACACTTGCGACAAGTTTGCTACAAGGAGTGCCGGCGTCTCTTAGCCTCTTCAATGTTCGACCGCCGCATCGACTCAGACTACTTGAGGGCGATGTGTATTGCTTCCTACTGGCTGTCCGACATCAGCTGGGAGGTTTCAGGCTGCGCAATAAGGCGAGCTGCTGAGTTCAATCTCATCAGACATTTCAAGAAGGCGACAGAGGAAGGTAACGAAGAATCAGCGGATTACGTGCGCCTCTGGTACGTGCTGCACATCTGTGATCAACATCTCTCAACACTATATGGACGACAACCGATCATCAGGGAGGATGTGTCAATCCAAGGCTGGAAGACTTTCATGGCTCACTCTCCTCCTAAAACTGCATCGGAAGACACAAGGTTAGCCTCTCAAGTTGCGCTGGTGAACATCATCCATACTATCCGCGATTTGTTTGGTCCGGACACAGGCGACCCGGTCCCCCAGGTCTACTCGATGCAGATTACACAATTTGCCCGCCAGCTCGATCAGTGGGTGGGCCATTGGTCCGGAGTAGTGACAGGTATGTTAAGAAAGCCCTGCAACGTCCGCGCACTATGGCCATTTGGGTGTTTGACTTACACTGACGGCAGACCACCACGAGCGGATTGGGACTTTTCCTCGCAAAGGAGTTCTTTTGCACTTCCATTTCGCCAAACTTCATCTGTACTCCCATATCTTCAGGGGATTGCGTAAAGGAGACCCCATACCTTCCTATTTCTTGGAGCCGGCTTCCTCGGCAGCGGCAGCAGCGACATCTATCATCGACCTCCTCATAGCGGACGCCGACATCCAGCCAGCACTTGCGGGGATGCCCTCTTACATGCATTCAATGTCAGCTTTTGCATGCATGTTTTTGGCCAAACTTGCCATGATCCACGGCGACCAGTTGATTGAAAGACAACAAGTGATGGATTCAATAGTGAGGCTTGCAGGTTTCTACCGGTCGACGCCAGTAGGGAAATGGCACTTGGTGAACCTCATGGCTGACGGCCTGGACAAGATCGTGGAGACGCTGAGGGCAACTGGGACGTCTCTGTTAAACCAAACGCCTCGCATCGACCTGGCACCCGCTCAGACCGAAGATGGGGATTTCGCCAGCCTAATGAACCCTGCCTTCTCTGGCGATTCTGCCTTCAGCTTCGATGCGAATTTCTTGCTTGATAGCAACATGAGCCTCGGGGCTCCAGAGCTGATGTACTTTAGTAATGGGACCAATATGCCTGGGTTGATGGACAACTTCAGCCCTGAAAGCTTGTAATATAATTCGCATAGGATGGAGTACTCCATGGTTCCCATATACCCAATACGTGTCTTCGTAGTATCGTTCAATGAATGTGAAACTTCATTCTACATTGATCCTAGCGGAGTTACACTCGGACTGAGACAATGAACATCTACACATGGGCCAAAATCCAAGGGTGACTTTCAATATCTTTTAAGTTTCCCTCGGGAAGAAGGCGCGGCCTATCGACTTAAGCTTGCCGCAAATTCATTAACAGTTTCCACCAATGTCTGGTCCGCCTTCAGACCCAGGTCTTTTGCTCTTGACGTATCAAATCTAGCCGGCCAGCTACCGACAATAGCCTCGATTTTTGGATCTCTCGTCTCCTCGATCAGATTCAGAGCTTGGATCCCTCCCACCCTTTCAAGCGCTTCTAGCATACGATGAACAGTCACAGTGATTCCAGGGAGGTTGGTGACCCTGCTCAAGCCAAACTTCTCGCTAGGCACGTCCTTGATCCGGATCAAATTCGCGACGACGGTCTTGGGGCTGCAAATCCACATCTCCAGATCGCGAGAGACAGGGAGGATGCTCTTTTCGCCCTTGAGCGGCTCGCGGATAATGCCGCTAGCGAAAGAGCTGGCCGCTGCGGATGGCGCTCCCGGCCGTACGACGACCGTGGGGAGCCGGACGATACGTCCGTCGAGAAGGCCGCGCCTCGAGAAGTCGTTCAGATATGTTTCCACCATGAGCTTCTGGGCACCGTAAGAAGACTGGGGCAGTGGGTTTGTAGACTCGCTCGTGATCTCTCCAGGACCGGTGGGGCCGTACACGGCCAGCGAGCTCGGAAATATCACAACAGTGCCCGGGTGATGCACTCTTAATTGGTCCAAGATTGCCCTTCCAGGGGAAAACGAATTAGCTTCTCGCATACCATAATACGGCTCAGAGCCAGCGAAGAAGGCGGCCCTACCGGTGACTGTCCCAGTTGACACGCCAGCCCAGCTCAAGGTTGGCTTCTGCACCGCCAGACATCAATCCATGGAGGAGGTAAACCGCCTTGAAAGGAGTCGACAGGAGAGACTCCACAGCGGAAGCATCAGTCAAGTCGCTGCTGGTGGCTGTCACGCGATCCACATGCTGTGAAACTGATGCCGGGACTGGTGGTTCTGTAACATCAGTCAAGGTCAAGGTGATGTCTGCTGAGGATTCGAGCAACGCTGCTGCGAGGACCTGTCCGATGAAGCCAGCTGCCCCGGTGATCAGAATCGCCTCTTTCTGCGACATTGTGCGAATGTGAGTTGATAGGGTACTAAAGATTTTGTATGAGTCCTAAGATTTAAAATCTTTCCCAGCAAAGCATAGATTTTTGTCTACCAGGTGCCATACGCTAACCTGTAACAGACGTTACGAGCAGTTGTTGTCTTAGTCATCCGACGATCTACCTGGCCTGCATTAAAGGGCCTAGCTTTTCCCAATTTAGTGATCCCCTTCCAGTGAATCCAGGGCCGGGCGCTCTTGGCCCGAGGCACTCGCAAAATTGCGGGTCAAAGCCGAACCCCTCATGTTAGGGTGGCCGGTCGTTGTTGTGCTTCTGCGGGCCGTCGGAGAGAATGCCGACACGGGCATCGGAACCGAGCGTCTCACCAGGACGACGCAATCCCGGGGCGAGCACGGAAATACAGAGACCGGCGAGGTCCACATCACGGAAGACCAAGATCGGTGAGGAGTAAACTACTGCTTTTCTAAATACTATATTGAATAGCATCTCAGATACTAGTACTGGCCGCGGATCCTTGGCAGCAAAAAGCTTACTGAATCGGCCGCACTATAATTCTGGTGTGGCGCTGAGCACAGCTTTTCTGCAGCAATATACAACTCTGGACGACAGACAGCACAAAATGGAGTACACAAGGTGAGCGATTATCTGTGGTCCAACGACAGCATTTATATTGATCTTTGCTTGCCTCAGACTTGGCAAAAGCGGCCTTAAGGTGTCCAAGATAATTCTTGGATGCATGTCCTTTGGTTCCAGTCAGTGGGAAGGATCACCATGGGTTCTGGATGAAGAGGAGAGTCTGAAGGTCATCAAGGCCGCCTGGGATGGTGGCATCAACACATGGGTAAGTCAGAATTGCAGTCAAATTTAGCAGACGATTGGTCCCTATGTGTTCGTATGCTAACCATCTGCAGGACACCGCCGATACGTACTCAAATGGTAAATCGGAGATCATACTCGGAAAGGCACTGAAGAAGTACCAAATTCCAAGGAGCAAAGTTGTCATTATGACAAAGATATTCAATCCTGTCATGGATGATAACTCTAGGCCGGCATCCGTTAACGATGGCCCCTTGGTCAATCAGATGGGTCTGAGCCGGAAGCATGTCTTTGAGGCTGTCGACCGGTGTTTGGAGAGACTCGGCACAGATTATATTGGTACGTATCATCTTGCGTACTGCTAAGTCCATGTTGGGCGGGATATCCTCTTCCACGCCTCACGGAACGACAAACTAACTTTGTGGAACAGACGTGCTTCAGATTCACCGACTTGATCGAGAGACAGAGCCTGAAGAGATCATGAGGGCCCTGCACGAGGTTGTCGTGAGCGGCAAGGTGCGCTACCTTGGAGCCTCGAGCATGTACACGTGGGAGTTTGCCCGCCTCCAGTATACTGCGAAGCTACACGACTGGACCGAGTTCATCAGCATGCAGCCTTTCTACAACCTGCTGTACAGGGAAGAAGAGCGGGAGATGCTCCCCTTCTGCCAGGCCACCGGAGTGGGTGTAATTCCGTGGAGCCCACTGGCCAGGGGTATGTTGGCCAAGCCGGTGAACAAGGATGGTAAAGAATCGGAGAAGTCTGTCAGAAGCACTTCGGACTCAAAGACACAGAAGTGGTTTGCGGACGCGAACCTTGAAATTGTGGACGCAGTGGAGAAGGTGGCCAAGAGCAAAGGTGTTAGTATGCCTCTGGTTGCGACGGCGTGGGTTCTGCATAAAGGCTGCTCGCCAATTGTTGGTCTGAGTAGTGAGAAGAGAGTGAAGGAGGCCATTGATGCGTTGCAAGTCAAGCTTACGGATGAGGAGTTGCAGTCATTAGAGGCTGGCTATAGGCCTCGAAATATCGAAGGGATGTAAGGGAATTTTCGATATTCACGTATGAATTTGTATACCCAATGAGAGTTTTAAACACTTGGTCAGAATTGGTAGCCTTCACTTGTTATCTGGCCTGAAACAGCAAATGAGACATGTATACCTGCACAAAGTGGTTGAGAGCACTTGAGGCTAACCCAACTGTGACTGGTAAGTCCAGCAGCAAAGTTTTTGCTCTCAGATATTTACGTGCTCATTCAGTTGAAAATTTGTTTCAAGATGAAAAGCCGTTGACTTTCGACACGCTAGTTTGGATGAAACGGAGTCATGGCCAGGCCTTCAATAGTGAGCATTACTCTGATGCTCACGAACGGCGGTCTGTATCCTCATATATATCCTTACTTCGAGTCTATGTATTATTTCTATACTACAGTCGTGATCTCTCTTGGCGCCCTCTCAGAGCAGGGAACCTATGAGCCGACTGAATCAGGTGGTCGACGTCCGCCGTGTTGAGCAGGTCTGGACCTGCTTGGTCCAGACTTGTCAATCCGGAGAGCTTCATGGAGATTTCGATTTCGTCTTTCAGGACTGTCGCATCATTAGTACCTATCAGCACAGTGAGTCTGGAGACTTCGCCTACTTTGAATTAGATGCTCGGCGCCTTGCTGGCCATACACCAGGGAATATAGGAACGGCCGTCCGATACCGACAGCGGTTGCACCAAGAGCAATTGCTTTGATGATATCTGTTCCTCTCTCGAAACCGCCGTCAACGTATACCTCAAGCTTGGAGAAAATCTCCGGGCACTTGAGTCTGAGTTCCAGGAGGTTCAGTATGGCTGGCTGGGCACTAAAACGGCGTATGTCAGTAAGTTGACAAATCTCGCGGTCGTGGGGCAAAACGTACGTATCCAAAGATCGACCGCCGTGGTTGCTCAACAGGATGCCGTCGACGCCGTATTCTACAGCTAGCTTCGCGTCTTCGACGTTTTGCACACCTTTGAGCACTATTGGCAGGCCTGACTCCTTCCTGATCCAGGCCAGGTCAGACCAAGCCAGCGACTTATCGATATACTGAGCCATGAGCCGCCCTATTCCTCCGCCTTTCTTGTCGTTGCTGGACGCGGCGCCGCTGACGGCAGACTGAATTGCAGTTTCTGAAGCGATGCGTTCATCCGCCTCCCGTTTCCCCGGAACTGGCGCGTCGACTGTCACAAAGATGGCTTTGATACCCAGGCTCCGCGCTTTTCGGAGGATCTCTGCGGTCTTGTGACGCTCTGAATTGACGTACAACTGGAAGAAGAATGGTTGTTGCTGTTGGCCGGATTGAACAATGGATGACAGCGGATAAGATGCATTGTTCGATATCTGGGTATGAAGTTTCAGCCTCAGTTTCCCAGTTGTGTGTAAATAGCAGAAATTTGGGTCATTGGAGGACTTACACATTGTATAATATCTTCCTGGCCGGCTGCTTTCGCCAGTGCCAGCTCGCCGTCTTTGTGTGCTAACCTTGCCATCGCGGCTGGGCTGATGAAAAACGGGGCGCTCGTCTTATGACCCAAGATTGTCCTCGTCAGGTCTGTGTCCGTGACATTTCTCAAAACTCGGGGCTTGAGCATAATACGCCTGAGGAATGACTTGTTTTGATGGTGCGTCACCAGGTCGGTTGCAGCGCTGCTGTAGAAGGCCCAAGTTTTACGGGTGAGCATTCTGCTCGCAACATCTTCGATATCTGCTGCGCTCAAGAGCGACTCGAGTGGTGGGATACTGGTCTCGGATGAGGTCGTTGGCGAGTTCTGATCTCGCGAATGTTTAACCTCTTCGAGAGCTCCTTGTGGCGGCACATCGCTGCTGGCTTCCAGGAAAGCGCCTTTGTACTTGTCGGCTGGTAAACTCTCCTCTATAATTCCGGGTGCATGTACTTGGTCGTATTCAGATGTTGCATTTTTACCAGCCACAGAGAGAAGAACTGATTGCGTTTATATGTCAGTCATCACGTTGCATTGTCTCTGAGTCTTTCCTGCCTTCTGAATGTCACAATCTCCTACATGAGTTGAGAAGAAAAAAGGCGATCAGGTGGTGATGTTCAACTTACTTTTGGCGCCTCCGGGGTGCTCATCCAAGAAGTCAGTGAGATCCCAGACCTTGGAATGTACAGCGACCCAGCAATCTTGTCTCGTGCTATGTTTCCTCAATTCCGCGCTGGATATCTGCAGTTCATTCGTCGTGTCCATTTTGTGGTGGGGTGGAGCTCTATCTGCTTCACCGAGAACGTTTCTGAAAAGCTGGGCAAATTGAGCTCACGCGGGTGTGGCACCTAGAATCTGGTCAAGTTTACTGCTGCTGATAGCGTGAAAGGTGCCTGTTCACAGCTCACAGGGAACAACCGCGTCCGTGCCGACCGAATTACCGGCTTGACGTTCGGTCGGCTTTCTGCCCGAACCTTAGAAGCCATCGGCCGAGCACGCCGCCGGGCTTGTACCGACTCCGCAGCCGCCCGGCAATGGGCCGAAATGCACCCACAGGCGGCCGAAGCCGTGCCGCTGGAAGTTAACTACACACATGGAATTTGAGTTTAGCTAGGCACATTGAATAGCTGTGTTTAACAATATTCTCCGGACCGCAACTAGCGTCTCGACCCTGTGAGAATGACCAAGCCTATCGTGCTTCACATCGGCGAGCCGATCAAGTACAACCATGAATTCTTTGAAAATGAGTTCCTCAAGCGATTCGACGTGAGACAGAACAAAGATCTTGACCGAGCCTCATTCATACAAGCTCTGAAGGACAAGAAATATGGCGACTTTTCAGCCATATTTCGACCGCATTTCCAATCAGGCGGGGAGATGGGACAGTGGGACGAGGAACTGATTTCGCTCCTCCCTCCCTCGCTTCGAATCTTTGCCTCAGCTGGTGCAGGATACAACTGGGCAGACGTAGATGCCCTAGGTCGCCGCGGAATATGGTATGCAAATGGAGCCGGAGCGTCTGATGAGGCCGTCTCTGACACCGGCCTCTACTTCATCCTCTCCGTCTTCCGGAACTTCACCAGGTCGCAACTTGCTGCGCGGACATGCGACCCGGAGGTGTTCAATGCTACGCACAAGCTCATTGCTACAATATCAGCGAACCCCCGAGGCCACGTACTTGGGATTGTCGGTCTGGGTAATATCAGCAAGAAGCTTGCCTACAAAGCAAAAATGGCTCTTGGGATGGAAATTCACTACCACGATGTGGTCAGGGCAACGGAAGAAGCTGAAAAGGAGCTGGGGGCGACTTTTCATCCCACATTGCACAGTCTGCTTGCCGTGGCAGACTGTGTCTCTTTACACACCCCATTAAACGCTCATACACAGGACCTGATTAACGACGGGGGATTCGAGGCTATGAAGCAAGGTGCAAGGATCATCAACACGGCCAGAGGGCAGGTGGTCAATGAAGAGGCTCTCATAAGGGCCCTGAGAAGCGGCAAAATATCTGCAGCTGCTCTCGATGTCCATTATGATGAGCCTCAAGTGTCGAAGGAGCTCGCCGCGATGGAAAACGTCACGTTGACCACTCATATCGGGGGCGGGGCATTGAATACAAGAATCAACTTCGAATTGAATGCTATGAAGAACATTCTTATGGTGGTAGGGGATGACGGGAGCTGCATTGGGGAGCCTTCGACTCCTGTGAATAGGGACGTAGTGAAAGCGTCAGCGTCTTAGAATATCATGTAAATCTGGCATTTTTGGCCAATAACTAATTGCAGAACATCACCCAATTTTGTCAAGGGATTTGATATCGGAGCTTGCTTTAGTGTTGTGCATTCGCAATGTTCTTCAACGTGAAATTTCATTGGAAGTCCCTGCATGGAGTCTAAGAACTTGAGCAAGCAACCTGCAGAAACTCTCGTCACACGCTACTCCTCGGCGTAGAACGTCATGATATATCTGCCGTGGAGAACGCGAGTAATCTGGAATGACAGCTGTTCCCTGGTCTGCCATGCTGACAAGAGCATAGACCTTGTCTCTGACATCTGTACACTGCCACCCCTGGAATATCTCTATGAGTGTCTGCAGCTTGGGTGTTGGGGTCTCAGGGTGCCTCCAGTGGGCCCTTTGCCAGACCATGACGAAAGCCGGGCTCCGCAGGACGTCCGCGACGAACGGGTGGTGGGCCAGGCAGTTTCTTTCCTCCAGAGTCTTCAATGTGAGGTACAGCTTATCGAGTACGGGCCAGTCGAGTCGTTGAGAGCCACACCATACTGTGATTTTGTTTGCGTGGATGATCTCCTGTATGACCCACATCCGTCTCCAATACGGTCTTTCACAGAGATCCCGGATGGCCTTGCCCTCTTGAGTGTTCCATATCGGGCGATCGTCATCGTTCTGCCGCTTCAGTAGCTTCGCGCCCTCGTTGGCGAGGAAATCCATTGCCAGGCGACTGTTTCCTGACTCACGACCCAGCCAGATGTAGACTCTCGAGGCCATCGAATAGATCTTTTTCATCAAACCAACTTGATGGTTGCGCTCATGCACATTGCTCTGATCAATGCAGATAGCGTCAATCCAGAAGAGTCGAGGTTTCTTCATAGTGAGACTTCGACAATGGAGGAACCACCACAAATTCTCTCCTATCTCAACATCATCTTGTCTTCCGATAGAAATTTTACGAGTCTTGGTCGACTCTCCCCAAGCATACGACAGAGCTGTATATTTTGGGCATGACTTGATATCCGAATAAACAAACGAGCCGCGTATTCTGCCCTCAGGAGTCGATTTCTCTAGTCGAAAAAGTCGAATCTGGCCTTCCTGCCGATTCAATGGCTGGTATGGCGGCTTGCCTGGATCTGTTGGAATGTATTCCGACGCCAGAGCCGACCGCACCGATGGCTCGTGTCCGACAACGTATCTGGTCTGTTCCGAATCTCTCCGCTGGGTCGAAATCGTCGTTTCAATGCTGCTTCTTCTTCTGTCCAGGGACTGCGTTTCCATCGCGAATAAGACTTTCCTATTGAGTTGCTCCAATCGAAAAACGCTTTCATCGGCAATGTCGTTGGGCTTCGCGGCAGCAACTTTGGACTCTCCAGAAATCGAGTCTCGTGGAGAAGGCATCTCGTAGTTATCCGAATTCGCGCAGTCCTGTGCGTAGCTCCAATCGCCGTAGGATTTCATTTTGGTCAGAGGACTGCTTTGTCTGGACCTGCGAGTACGGTTCGTTTCGTGGCATCTTCCAACATGCAACAAGTCATCGTGTGGCTCGCTGTGTCTTCTATAGAAATTCCAGAAGGCTTCTGAAAGCTTTCCGACGTGATATTCCTCGTGGCCAGGGTCGAAATTACGCGGCACCATAGCCTGGGCCGGGCCGGAAGCTGTAAGTGAGCTTTTCCATTCGGCATTCGCTTGCTGGCTAATCTCGTCTAATGAAAGGCGGTCCAGTTTTCTGAGGGAGCGTGGAGTCGATTGTGCAAAATCGTAGTTGTAGATGAAGCCGTCCATTTGCTGCACATGAGACTCCAGAGACCGTGGTTTCCGGTTTGTCTCATCGCAATGAGAGTAACGAGTTTTGGAGGGGGAAATCATAATTCGGCCCTCAAAGAAAGACCTCCAGTTGTCGTTATTGGCTAGTGATTCGAAAGGCTGCGAAAGACAAAAGCTTTCCCTTCGAATTCCATTCGTCTACCTGCCGTCAGCTGTGCTTATACCTGCCTGCATCGGTGTTACCGGAGGCTGTGCTGCAGACACAAGTGGGTCAATTCTACAAATGCAGCCGGGCTACATTCCCTTGCCTCGAGGCAGCCAATACGCGTCTTGAATTCCAGGGCAGCTTTTCAGGTGCGTCATCCCACGTCCCACGGCCGCGCCACAGTTTTAAGAAGTGGAAAAAAGCATGGGCCCATAGGGCCCAACGTCAGCCATCGTGCTTATTCTTCGAGAAACCCCAGCCAATGGTCGCCAAAACACCTTCCCGATTCACTCAACGGCTTGTCCAACACTTATCTTCTTTACGGCGTAACCGAGCCTTGCTTCCCCAGCTCGGAGTCAATAGCCCATGAATTTTGCCCAAAATGCCCTGTCTCTGGCGTCACTGAGAAATCTTCAGATCTTCACCCTCATCAGATCAATCTTCTAAGAGTTACATGGATTGCAATCATTGGACTTCTCCATACGTCCCTTGTCGGGTAGTCTTTCCCTGTCTGGTTAGGGTGGTAAGGCAGGCAGTTTGTCTGATAATCGTTGTATACAAGAAGAGCAGCACCATTGGGCCCGGAAGTTTGTTCTCGGCGCACCTCGACACACACACAATCTATATTCTTCATGGGCAGCTAGTTTCAAGTAGTTACCTGGGATTCACGAAGTTTTTCAATACTTAAAAATAGGGATGTAAGTCAACAGGTGACAGATCGTCAGGGAAAGCATGATTATTCCAGGTTGTTATTGTCAGCTAAGCTAAGCTGCTTGCTGAGCGGCTACGCAAGCAGCAACACCATCACTCTCAACCAACGCGGTCGTGCCTCCAGAGTTGTCAGACTGCTGGACAGTCTGCCTCACGGCTGTTGTGCACTTGGCAGTCACCCCATCCGCCGCAGCCGCAGCCACCGTCGCGTTAGCCGACAGCGCAGCAGTTATCGCCTTCTGGGCATCCGCCGCGTTCGGGTGAGCAGCGGCCGCCTTCGCTCCCAGCGTAAAGATAGTGCCCTTCGCGTTGGCCTCACCCTGCAGGTCAGCCTCCTGCTTGGTGATGTTCACCGTCTGTGCTAGCTCTGCGAGCTGCGCCAGATCTCCCTGCTCGGCCTGCGCTGCGACGACATCGGCTGATACCTGGGCGCCTGCCAAGTGGGAAGCGATCTCGGCTTCCGTGGCGTCGGCCACCAGCATGTTTGTCGAGAAGATGCAGCCGACTGGGTCGGCTGAGTCATCGCAGATGAAGCCATCGCCGGTTGGATCGCCGACCTATATACTGTTAGCGTTGTTCTCACTAGGCTGGAACGATGAAGCCCCTCTGCATTTCATGGGAGAACTCACAGTGCCAGCTGGGAAAGTGCCAGTCTGGATGGCCAAGTTGGGGTCCGCCCCGACAGCCTGAAGCTGAGTCGCAAGGTCGAGAACGACCTGCTTGTTGCCAGCTGCCTCGGGCGAGGCTGGGTCCTGATGCTGCGTGAGGGCAGCAATCTCAGGGTTGACGGCCGTCTCGTCACAGGCCTCGGAGGCACCGCCAACGGGAGTCGTGTTGCGCTCTAAAGCGCGAAACATGAGGGCATTCGCCATTCCCGCGACGTTGTTTGCAGCCTTCGCATTGGTGAAAGCCTGATCGGCAATGTTCTGTTGTAGGCATTTCAGATTCGTGACATTGCCCGCGCCGCTCTTGGCGCCTGCATCACCTAGCAGACCGAACACGGCGTTCTCAATCTGGAGTGGATTGTCGAGCTCCAGCATCGCTTGCGTGGCCTGCAAGATGGCCTCGTGGGAGTGCTCCTGTGGTGCCTCTGCGGCCGAAAGGCCAGTGAGGACAAGGATGATAGCGGCGGTCTTCATTTTTCGTACTGCGAAATGAAATTTTTATTCTAAGAGTAATAGTATGAGCAAGGCCGGCCTTTGACGTTTTGCAAGAGAAATTTGAATTGGAAAAGACTGGGGTCACGGAACTCTGAAAGAATGAGAGATGGGAAACGAACGAAGCATTGATGCAAGAGAGAGCATCTTCGGTGATTCAGAGGCTGGGAGCAACCGCCATGATAAGTAGGTAAGACTACGGAGGAGCAGTTTCAACCCCTCTACATGCCCGCCCAGAATTGTCTCATAGCTGCACTTTGTCAACAAAATCCTCTCGGCACCTGACGCTGATAACCCGGGGGCGCCGGCGAGACTCACTTTTAAGGAGGCTGCACGGGAGTATAATTGCAGATCCGTGTGACAGGTATTCTTATTCCGGGGACTACATCAGTTCTGCAGTGCATCCATCAATGATGAGATTCAGATGGGATGCATTCGGGAGCGGCCGTTAAGGTTCTGTGCTGAAGCATTTCAGACGATTCAGCCCTCCTTGGCGGGCTTGTTCTGGAACACCTCCTCTGTAGCTTTCAATGCGTCAGAGGATCTGATACATCCTCAGGCTCTCCTGGAGCTGTCGAGGACCATCTGGTTCGACCCTCTCTGAATTTAGACTGCGTTCTGATTAGGGGTCGAGCACTTGTCGTCTGATTTTCAGCCTCGGGCTCTTCTGAACAATCCGAGTACGAACTGAACGCAAATCTCAGATGATGCTATGGCTTAAGTCGAACCCACATCGCTATGAAGTTCGCCGTGGCTCTATTGAATTATGTACATCGGATTCATTCTATCTAGAAAAGATGATAGTCACCTCCATTCGCTCAAAAACGATCAACATACATGCCGAAAATCACAAAACGCATGATGCCTTTGCCCTCTTTTGCAATTGCTCCATGTCATATGGGTGCATGGTGGGTGTAGAACTATCGTTTGTGACATGACTCTTGAATCGTAGTGTATGGCGGTGAAGTGGTACTGTTTGAAGAACGCGACAGCCTTGTACTTGCGTCAGGAATGGATGCCAGATGACTCTGATTGTCTACACATATTCGTAGTTCAGAGTGATCTAATAATGCGATGTTGCCAAAGTGTGGATCTTTTTTCGAGAAAAGACGGGCTTCTAAAGTTCCCGTCGAAAAGGTTTGTGTCTTGAAGGCATAGAGCTATGTACGAAGGTGAAAATTTACACACAGAATCAGACAGTTCCCATCCCCATCTTACTTATTGCCTGTGTCTCATGATCCTGCTACGCCACCAGCCACCAGAGAAGTCCTTAGAAGCACCGCCGAACCAGGAGGGAGTTGACGAGGCGGAAGCATCCGATGATGAGTCCGTAGAGGAGCCGAACGAAGAACCATCAAAGCCTGCTTTTAAATCAGCAACAAGATCAAATTAGAATAGATGTAGAAAATGCTTACTTCCAGACGGCCGAGCGCCCCAGCTTCCCCACGATCCAGTAGGCCGCGCACCGGAAGCCTCGGACCCGGATCCACCAAAGCCGCCGCTTGTAGGAGAAGGCTCGCTGGACTCGCCTCCGTATGAGCCCTGCCCGAAGCTACCACTAGGCTGAGAGGCAGGTGCATCATAAGAGCCCGAGCCAGAAGCCCCGTTGGAGATTCCCGACGGAGAGGCTCCGACAGCACCATATGAGGGACTGCCAGTAGGGTTGCCGTAGGAGGCAGTAGCCGAGGGCGAAGAGTCCGATGAAGATGAAGCCGAGGTAGATTCGACGACAGACTCGGAGGTGAAGGACCAGCCCGGGATGCTGATGGTTCCAATCGTCCAGGTGATGCCGTCCTCGCTGGTCATGGACCCCTCAACGTCCGTGCCAAGGGCAAGTGTATCCGAGTAGGCCGTGTCGGCGCTGTCGAGGATGATGCTGCAGTTGGTCCATGTGTGGGCCGGGACAGTGCCGCAGTCCTCTGCGGCGCATTCGACGGCTGAGCCCCAGCCCTGGGCTTTCCCGTCGCTGGTGGAGAGCGTGGAGACAACCTCCCCGTTCACGAGGACCGTCTGAGTGTAGTTGCCGCTGTTGTCATCGTACTTGTCTATGTTTGTTGTGAGCTTGCGTTTTCATTGCCTGGTGGCTGTGAAATGTGACTCCCGAGGTCCTAGGGGTTGCTTACAGTGGAATGTGACGTGGGCATCCGCGTCAGCGGTTGAGCCATCGTCCTGAACAGGCATCTGTGAGTTGGCTGGCCGGAAGATAATGGTCAGCACTCAAATTTGTCAGAGACTCGCACGGAAAATAGAGCTGCCTACCTCCAGTCGACATGAGGGTGTATGCGTAAACGTTCCAGTTGTCGCTGGACCAGTTCTCCGCGATGCTCTGGACAAGATCGCCGTTTGAAGTTCCCATCCCGACCCAAAGTGAAAGGTCTCCATTGTTGTCGCTTGGGGCGCTAGGAAGGATGAGCGTGGCCCAAGACTCGCGGATGAAGGTGTCATCGGCTGTCGGACCAGTACTGAAAGCAGGGCCCATGGCAGCGTTGACCTTGGCCACGACGGCCGCGGCCGCGAAGGCAGACAACACCTGGCGGGAAGACATCCTGATTCTTTGGCTCCGTATAATGTGAAATGAAGATTGGACCAACACAGTTGGTGCTGCCAGCAGTAAGTGAATGAAATTGCTTGACGCAGAAAAGGAATGAATGAACGAAAGGCGGTGTTTGTGTGGGCGTTGAAGCTGGAGAGAGCTCACTTTCCAACGCCATCAGGAGTCTTGGCGACTTATATACTTATTCGGCCCAATCTTGTGGTGGCGTACCGGAACTTGCCATCCTGCATGCACTCCTTCCGGGATCATGACCTTCCTGGGCAGGATCTCGACTAGCAGGCGTGGAGCCTACAATACAATGGCTTCCAGTCAACAGATTCGAACTAGCGGCGTCACCAGCATCACACGAGCTGACGACCGTCTCTTCGTAAATGCGATCCCTCATCTCCATATTCTTTCCCAATTCGTGATAAGTCCTGCAGTAGGGGCGGCTTAGAAGGCCCGTTGGGCGAGTAGTTGAAACGGAAAATGCGTGTTTCAAGGGTCCCTGTAATCTCGCTCAAATCTCACGACGGCATCGCGCCGATTTGAAACGTAAAGTGGGCCCCAGACAGACGACCGAATGTACGATTTGAGGAACTTTCAATCGGAGATTCGCGATCAAAGAGAATTATTTCCGATAGCGTGGCAGACCCAGGAAAGCCCGAGGTTTCTGGTCCGATCAGTCAACGTTGAATGAACCGATCAAGACTGGATTGATGCGAAGGTCAGATGTACCGTGTTTGGCGGCCATCGAAGTCTTGACTTTGACCCATCTTTCTCCATCCAATGGACACAACGCATTTCTGTTTCTATATGAAATCAGAGATTCGCACCTGCAAAAAACAGAGGGTACACCGGTACATAACTTGCTCGCTCACACTAATTTGAACAACACTACACACACACATACACACACTTACACACACGTAGATATTAGGTCTGGTTATATTAGGTCTGCGTATATTAGGTCTGGGTGTATTAGGTATATCCATATTTGGCTGGGTATGTCACATCTGGGTATTGGATCTGGGAAGGTATGTGAACTGGCTGTAGGTAAGCGAGTTATGTACCAGTATACCCTTCGTTTTTACCAGTGCGAATCTCTATTTTCTTTTCTATAGGTGCGAGAACGCGATTTGATTATCAAACCAAGAACATTTCATCACGCGTTCAAGCACCCCAGCCCACAAGACCAGTAACCAATTTTCTCGGTGCACTAAGCTCCTCCTTCCGCGCCTTGAGTTCATCAACGTCCCAGTTCGCCCACAGATACTTACCTTTCAAGAATTCACCCTCGGGGCTCGTTACCCAATTTACAAATTGTCCAGCCAGATCAGCTAGAGGAATGGTCAGCCGTCATCACACAGAGGCGTAAGTGCATTCAACGCTTGAGTGGAAAGCAACACTCACGCTCGTCAGTAGGGACTTTCCTTTCCATAAGCTTGGACTTGGTCAACATATCCGACTCCACCACCCCAGGGTGCACATTGTAGAACCGGAACGACGGGTTCTCCGCCTGGAGCGTCTCGACCACGCGCGCCGCGCCGAGCTTGCTCCCAGCATAGCCGGAGAACTCAGGTAGCCCGGGGTTAAGGTGGGCCGCGGCGGCCGAGATGTTGACAAAGACACCACCGGGAGGCGCGGAGGCGAGGAACTGGCGCGCGAGCAGGAACACGCCCTTGACGTTGACCTCCCAGGCCTTCCACCAGTCCCCGGTGAAGTCGTCGGCGCTGCCCTGCCCCCCGGCGCGGATTGGCTCCACGGTCGGCAGGTAGCCCGCGTTTGCGACGACGACGTCGACGCCCCCTGCGCCGCCAGCGGTTGAGGCGAAGGCCCGGGCGACGTCCTCCTCACGGGACACGTCGCCCGAGACGGTGGAGATCTTGGTCGCGGGGTAGGAGGCCCTCGTGCGCCCCGCGACTTCGTCTAGGGTCGCGGTGCTGCGGCCCAGGATGATGATGTGCGCGGCGCCTGCTGCTGCGAAGGCCTCGACGATGCCGATGCCGAGCCCGCGGCCGCCGCCGCTGACGAAGATTGTCTTCCCCGCTGCGGATAGCTCGGGGCGGGTCGGTGAGATGGAAGGGTAGGTCTTTTGGTGGTATGTTGAGGTGAAGTTTGTTTCCCAGAGTGGTTGCGACATTTTGGTCGTCCAATGATGTGAGGGGCTTGTGAATATTGTCGCGAAATGAGGTTGATGACACGATCAGGGAAGGAACATCCAGTGCAGAGGGCACAGGGTGAAGTCATATTTATCAGATGTGCTCAATAGGGGATAGGACTTAACGCGAGGGGACAAGGAATTAAGGGAAGGACTTACGGTCAACATGTTATCAGCTGCTTGCATGTGGTGAGCTGTATGCTTGGTTATTCCCACCAAAATGCTCCACCTCTACTTATGATTATTGGCTACGCAAGGTGGCTCCATAAACTCCTCCCACCCTGCATGTCAGCAAAACATCTGACACTAATGCTACTCAAGCCACTCGAGGGAGCACATGTCTCTTTAGCTTCAAACGCGGCAAACATGGCGCTCATGGTGTGCCAAGGGGAGGGGGTCTGACGCGCCCTTTTGAACTTGCAAATCTTTACGTACCAGATGGGGTGTTGGTTCACCTCTAATTCGAATTAATGGATTTGCTCATACACGAATTGGCCGCAGTGAGGCAATCTTTTTATTGATGCTCTTTAATCCATTTCTGTTTCTATTCCTACATATTCAGATCCAGAAGACGATCCCAGAGTAAGAAATTCACCTCAAAACGTACAACTTACCACGTAAGCAGCTTGCCTTCGTTATCCCACAACTTCCCCCCATGTGAGTCCTTCGTAGCAGCATCGATAATCCGCACAACACCATCACAAGAATCGTCGACTTCTACGAACGCCTTCTCGAGACCTAGTACTAGGCGAGCGCTCGCATTGCCCATCTCTGTCTGGACGAAACTAGATGAACGAGAATCAGAATATAAACATTCATCATCAGGTCAGAACATCCCAAGGAAAATGCTTACCCAGGGTGTATGACAAAGGCATTCAGAGCGTCCTCTTCCGCATTGATCCTCTTCGTGAGCCAGTGGACGGCGGCCTTGGACGGCGCGTATGCCGCGTTGGGGATCGGAGCCTGACCCTGCCAGCCAAAGGTCCCATTAGCATCGTATTGACAACATTTCGCTGCTCCCGCCCGCACTAAACAGGTAGGTAGGTAGGTAGCCTTACCTCAAGCTGTCCCGCCGAAGAGCCCATCGTGACCCATTTCGGCTGGGAAGACTTCCGCAGCAGCGGGAGCGTCGCCTGGTACAGCCAGACCACGCCGAAGACGTTGGGGGTGATGTGAGCCTGCAGCTCCGCGGCCTTGACCTCGGACACCTTGGGGAACGACCTGGCAACGCCCGCGTTGGCGATGACGAGGTCCAGGTGGTCGATGCCCTGCGCGGAGAGCTCCTCGACTGCCTTGAGTGCGTCGGTCTCGACGGTCGAGTCGATCTTCACGACCACCAGGCGGCTGTGCTGTCCCGTTGGCAGGTCTGCGAGGGCCTTTGATGTCGGATGGCTTGGGTCACGGACGGCGGCGACGATGGTGTGCTCATCCCTGGCGAGGTAGCGCTCGACGAGGCCCTTTCCCAGACCTCTGTTCGCGCCGCTGATCAAGACTGTTGTGGGGGCCATGATGGGTTGTGAAGATCGGGCCGAGGAGTGTCAAGACCGAGTTGCTTCTTGACATTTCCCATCAGGAAACACGTATTCACAGATCCCATGAGTTTAGCCATTTTATAAGAGGACGCAAATATGAAGCTGGCCACTCCCGCATGCTGAGAAATCCAACCTGTCATTCCCGCTTCTTGAGGTGTCGAAATCGTGTTGATTTTTGGGCCTCGACGGAATCCTAGCTAAGTCGAGGCGATCTGCCCTGCAAAATATCCT
>JACBFG010000006.1:719239-776996 GCA_013435955.1 Diaporthe sp. HANT25 | reverse complement strand
AGCAATGTTTTTTTTTTTTTTTTTTTGAAGGTCATGCAAAAGGTCTATGATCTCTCGTGCGTAATTAATTATCAATCAGTCTATGGATGTCGACGGCGAACCTGCCCTCCTCAAAGCGCGTCCCCTAGTCGTCACACTTGTCCCACCGCCCACCGATGAAGGCCCGCTCGTCTCGTCGCTGTCGGCATCACTGTCCCCGTCATCATCTTGATCGCCGTCCCTACCACGGCTAAAGATAACCTTCCCTCCCGAAGCTGCGCCCTTCTTTCCCCTAGACGACCGAGCCCCAGCGCCGGCGTCATCGCCGTCCTTGGTGAACTTGACCCTCGGCGCGGTGTTCTTCTTCTTCCTCCTCGCTTGAGAAGCGATTCTCTCCGCCGTCCGACCACCCTCCTCCCGCCCGCCCAGGAGCACCATCTCGTCCACCCGCCGGCTCAGCGCGTCGAGCGCCCCTTTCCACCCTTCCCCGCCGCCACTGCCAGGAGACCGTCCACGCTCCCCAGCAGCAGCAGCAGCGTCCCCTCGTCGTCTCTCCGCCTCTCTGTCCAACAACATCCCCAAAACATCCCGTGTGTCGAGCCCCGCGCCGCCACCTCGTTCCCGGTCCCGGTCCCGCTCCCTGTCAACGAGCCCCATCATCATCGCCTCGCGCCGGTGGCTCGCGTCCGCGTCCGCCATCTGCCGCTCGCTGTCGCGCCGCCTCTCCCGCTCGACGAGCCTCAGGATACCGTCGCCGTCATCGGTATAGCCGCGCCGGCGGTGGCCGTGGCTGTGGCTGTTCCCGTGCCTCCTCCTGTCACTCCTCCTGCCGTTGTCGTCGTTCAAGTGGTAGTGTGTGTGCGGCTGCTGTACGCCGTAAGGATCGGTAGCGGCGGCGGTAGCCACAGGCAGGACGGCCGTGGTGGGCAGGGTCTGTGCAGTCTGGACGGGGGCCGTGCCGCCCTCCTCGACCTCCTCGACCGTCCCGCCCGGGTCGATCGCGTCCGGGCCACCGGTGGTGTTGCCGTTGGGCCCGCCGTAGCGCCAGGGGGAGTTGCGCGAGCCGTCTGGGCCATAGGCCCAGTTGGGGACGGTATTGGTGCGCTGTTGGGTGGGTTTGTCCCCTTCGTCAGCGTGGGCTTGAGACGCAGCTTGTTGAGAAGGGGAATGGAGTAAAGGGCACTGTGAAGAATAAGGAGTACGTCAAGGGGTGTGAACAGGAAAGACGTTGCTCAACGTACCCCAGGGCCCCAGTACTCATCCTCGTGATGCACCGTCGGCGTCGTCCCCACGCCGCAGCCATCTCCACAGCAGTCGCCGCCGTCATCGCACCGCCGCCACCGCTGCCTCTCGGGTGGGTCCCCGATCAGCCACCGCCCGAACCGCGGGAGTATGCACCGCCGCGGGGACCGGGCACGCCGGTGATGATGGTGATGCCCATGCCCGTGGCCGTGGCCGTGGCCACACCCACTTCGCACCCGCTCGCCGCCCTGGTAGTGAAACCGGCGGTAGCCGTACCTGCGCGGCTGCTGCTGCTGTTGCTGCTGCTGGACCTGTGTCTGCAGCTGCGGGAACACCGTCGCCGCGCCGACGAGTCCCGTCCCTTGTACGATGCCTCCTACCACACCTCCTCCAACTGCCGCTCCTGCTGGTACCCAGGGAGAGTAGCCTGGATATGTGACCACGCCTCGCGGCCATCGCAGCCACCTCCTGGCGCGGCGGGGGTGGGGGACGCGGTAGTAGGTGCTGTCGTCGCTGTCGGAGGAGTATGTAGAGGCGGAGTAGGTGGAGTCTGTATCGGAGTCCGAGTGGTAATGGTGGCGGTGGTGACGATGTCTGCGCCGCCTATGCGGCTGGAAGACCACGGGGTCGCATGGATTTGTTCTTGCGAGTTCCATGCAGAAGGTTTCCGACGGCGTTGTAGGGGGTTGATGTCGCTGTAGTATCTTCTAGGTCACGCTCCAGTGCACTGTATACTTGTGTCGTCAAAAGGCTCGAGGGCGTGTGTTCGACCGGACGGCCGTGTGCCTCGACGCGTCCGCAGTGCAAGATGCTGGAGCAAATCCGACCTGGCGTTCGTTTCATAGATCCACGACACCCAGCCGCTCGGCAAGCTGACGAGGACGCATCGAGCAGTGTCGTGCGGTTGACAAACACATCGTCGAATAGCCGGGCGTACCGATTTGTGCGGAGCGAAATGTGCCTTTCCTCCCGCTTTCAGCGTTCCTGCTTGGCCTGCCAACCTCTCCGCCCTGGCCTAGAGAGAGACCAGTGCCTCTGATAATCCCATGTAGGTGTATAGAGAGAGGGCGGTGTGTTCCTTGTTTGCTTGTCCCATGTAGACAAGTACGATCCATCGGCCAGGGCGAGTCGAGCTTCACGCCTCTTCATCTGAACTTGGCTCAATACGGAGAGAGGCAAGCACACTCTCCCTTTTTGCTTCGTTGTTCCTTTGAAGTACTAGGTTGGGCATCAAGTCAAGCCTAGCTGTCGAATCACACGCTTGGCAGCAAGACTCCATATTCGGCGCTGCCCAGGCTGAATCTGAGGATCAAAGAGCCTGTGCTGTTGGGGAAATCGCTCCCAGTCCATCTTATCTGACCTCAATCCCCTCTGGCGGGATGCTGATGGGCCTATTTATATGTGCGTGTGCCTCTTGACCCATTCCTACAGCCTAACATGGTCGTCCAGGCTCTTACGGGCGCACGAGACATCTACCGGGAGGACGAGAGGTAACGAGGACGGATGAAGGTGGTACAGCCTGAGGCCATGCAAACTTCCAGGCTCGGATTATTTGAGGGGATGACGGGTTGCAATATGACGAGTCAGCAGGAGGAAACGAGTCAAGAGAGGCAGCAACGCTCGTTATCTTGCTGTTGCTTTAGCCCTGTTCTAGAGTTTTGGAAGCCATTCGAACCAGAATACCACTCGGCCGGTTCCGTCGAGCGCAATTCTGCAGGCATCGCATACTGCCCGATTCGCATTTCGTATGATGATCTCATATCAACGGTGTCTACCCTCTGCTCTCACTCGTCACTAGTGATAAGAGAGCTACGGCGCACTGCACGCTCGCTGTGGTAGGACGTGGGGGTTAGGATTCACTTCCATGTCTCTGCGTCCCTGATAATGAATATGCTTGCAGAGTCCTCAGTCTCCATCGCTGGCCGCGAAGACTTTCTCACCAAAGCTGTGATTTGAAAAAAAGGTTGCGGTGCGACTTGCATGGTGTTGTTCACACATCCTCAAAAAACCATAACGGAACCGCCATGCTGAAACTTCAACTTGAAGCTGTTTCCAAACCCTTTGGACACGCGTTTTGGCGCGACGGACACCCTCCTCCGGCGGTTGGTGCTGTCAAGCCGTCCCATGTCACCTCAGGCGCGGCCAAAAAGAAACTTCCGGATCAACAGCCTGTGACCCGGAAGGCTTAGCTCCCTCAGAGGGGACCCTATAGGTCGCTAGATAAACTTCGAGCTTCTACCGGTGTGGACGTGGCCCGGGCTTGCGGGCAGTCTGCAGCTGGTGGAGATTGCTCGGGGAGTTGAGCTCCTCGGCGCGACATGTGCTGAGCGTCCGCGGTGATAACACCGGGAAGTCAGTGGCCACAGAAGCCACTCCCGCGACTAAATCATGCGAATTCCACAGGCGACAGATTCAAGTGCAAGTTGAGATGATGAAGGTTTCGCTAAGGGTTGCTGTAGAGAGGGAAATGTGATGTTAATGACGCCCAACGTCCCTTGTAATATCCGTGGCATGTTTCTGTTGTGGTAGGGTTTGTGGGACTGAGGATATAACTCGAGGTGTGTCTGCCTGCTATAATAAGTGAAAAATCAAGAGGTGATGGCATAAACTTCGTCACACACGACCTCGATGAGGTTTCAAGCCTCGATGGAATGGTCTGGACCACGGCGTGGAGTTGCGTGCAGTAGTGTCCTGCAGACGGGGCAGACTGTTGTATCCAGCCCATTGGGCTGGTGCTCGGCCCTGACGAGGTAAAGGAGGGTATCAGCATGCGGAGCCTGAAGAAGTCAAATCAGGCAAATCGACTGGGTGCCCTGTTCGGTCCGGCACAGTCGCGAGGGGAGAGCAGCTTGGTCACATTACTCGGCTCGATATCTGCCGGGCGTGGTAGAGATTGAGTGCGGTTGTCTATAGGGCCAGCGACACATGGTTTTTGCTGGGAAGACAAACTAATGCCACCCCCGTCACCGGTCCAATGTGCTAAGGTCTGATGATGAAGGGTAGGCCTTGGTGAGCGAGCATAAGACCACTCGGATGCCTGATCGGCATTGGAGGTCGTCATAGGGAAGACCCCTGTGCGGCCCTGTCTGCAGCCACGGCCCTACCGTTAGATGGGCCATCCGTGTTTGGAGCTATTCCGGCTGTCAAAAGTTCCATGGGGCCCCAATGTGAACAAGTGCCAAGGTGGTGACCTCGGACGATCGTCAAACGCGACTTGCACAGGTTCCTGGCAGCCCATTTGTGCTGGGTCTGGAGCTGGGAGAGAGGTGTAGCACGAGACACCACGAGCGGCGTTTCGAAAAGCCCGCGGAAATGACCGAATGGCGAGGGGTCGTTTCATCAAGCTCCGTGTGTGTTCGGGACTCGAAGAGGTGGAAGGCTGCCGAGCGTGCAAGACTATTGGACGGTGAGGGCAGGGTGCATGGGCACATTCTACGCCGTACCTGCGGATGTGGTCAGAATGACGGCCATGCTGCCAGGATGGGATTGACGATCTGATATATATGTGGCTGCATGTTTTTGGCAGATGTGTGGTGGACAGTACCGAACTGGCGGGTTCCGGATCGGCTAAGCACATTAGGTGGAAGCCATCCACGGCCATTGATCAACCTTGCCAAACCTGGGCTACGGGGTGGTTCCAAGAGTACAAGAGAATCGGGTGACCAGTGGTATGTATTATGTTCTCGTTGCGTTGCTGTCGTCTTGGTCGTGGTTGGCGGACCAATTCTCGGGCGGTTTCGCATAGGTTGAAGGTCGGACAAAAGCCCAGCCCTGTCGAAATTGGGAGGGAGCCGTTCATCAACCAGCGACAGCCAGCGGCGGCGACGGCAGCTGGAGTCTCCCTACAGACTACTCTCCGTGGTTTACGTGCGCCGTGCGGTACCTGGTTCGGAGCTCTTGGGTGGCCATGGGTCAGCACACGGGAGACACGCCCTGCTCACCCTCACCTGCTTCACCGTGGTGTCGTGCAACGGCGCACGAGTCCAGGCAGAAGCGAGGATGTCGACGCTAGGGACTTACACCGAGGCTCGCGTGGGCAGACTCCAACTAGGCCTGGGGGCGGTAGGGAGGTAGGTCGCTTCTGGCCAACGTGAAGAACTCAATCACAGTCTGTGGAGTGTCTACACAGCAGGGAGTCAAGGTGTTGAGGATGAGAAGCAGAAGGAAGGCCTGGCCGGTGGGAAACAAGCCAAAACGGGCTCGGTACCTCAGGCAGATACGTGTGTCTGTGCGGTTATCAGCAAGAGATGTTTTTGGATCCGGAACACGTACCCAGACACCCAGATAGACTAAACTGGTCTGTGCTCTGTTCTTCTGTGCCAGTGTGCCCCGTGCTCCTGTGCTCTGGATTCTATCTGGACTTACCGGAACATCAGCCGAGCTGAGCTTGGGGCACAGGCCACGCACTTGACAGACAAGCTCGACGCTACTCTGCGAATAGGCCCACTCCCAGCTCCCGCCTCTCTTTGCCCTGCGACAGGGCGACAGAAGCCCACGCGTCGTGTACTGCAGGCGCAGGCAGGCCTTGAACGCGACGGCTCGCGACGATTGTGGTAGTGATGGTCATTCACGAGCATTGATCCATTTAGTATGTGCAGAAGGAGCCCATATTATACGAATGGGACTGAACTGGTCGACTACGACGTAGACACACACCCCACGGTAGACTAGTGGTACGTGCATTGAAATCTCAGTCCCTGGGGGTGGGTTACTCCGTATTGTGCCTAGGCTAACCATGGTCTTGTGCAGCGGCCCCATACCTGACATTCCCGCGCCTGCGGGACAAGTCGCCGGGTCCACTTTCGCATTTAGCCATTCATTCTCTGATCCGTTTGTCCCCATCCATCCTATCCATCCTGCCCACTTGTGACCACCGGGGGGAAATGCTATGCTGACATGTGGGCCTGATTCAATCTGTCAGAGACAAAAAAGCAAAGGAAAAACAGGCCAACGGGATAGGGAAAAGGAAAACCAGAGAGGAGCAGCGGGACAAGTAGGACGAGGAAAGGAAAGCCCCAACAAAGAGGATGAATGATGCGATGCGATGCGATGCATGGAAGACAGGCATGCATTGTGCCTCGGTGAGATGTGAGATGAAGGTGTCTCTGATGGTGTGCTGCTTTTGCCCGCCATGCCCCCCCTGTGCAACTCCCCAATCGAACGGCGCAATCAGAGCAAGATACACTACACACTTTGTGTCTCACCGGTCCCCTCCTCGACCAGACTTTGCGGGCACCGCCAGCCCGCTTGACCGGCGAATCACCACAGGGGCCTGAAAAGCTTATCCCCGCCCTGTTCTGGACCGAGCCTCTCTGTATCCCATCTATACCTATTTCTCTCTGTCTCTTTTCCCCATTCTGCTCTCTACTGCGCCAGCCCTCTTAAAAGTGCATACGTGCATGCGTGGCACAGGCTCGCAACCATGAGAGAAGAATGTCGGGCAGATGCGGGACTGGCGGGACTGGCGGGACTGGCGGGAGTGCTCAAAGTCTCGCGCCTCGCGTCAAGCCGGATGTCGTCGGCAGGTCGGTCGGTTGCGCAGCGCAGATATCGAGGCAGGTACTAGCCCGTGTAGACCTGTCGAATCGCATCCAGCCCCGGGCATCGACAACGGACAGACAGCGATGATCGCGTTGGATAGGCGTGCAGCTGGGCCGACCGTTATTAACTCGTCGTCAACGAAGGGCTGAAAAATTGCCGACCACTGCAAGGGGTGCCTTGCAGTGTTTGGGGCCCAATCTCACTCTCAACGTGGGCGTGATTTGCCCTGTTTCGACTCCTGATGGGGCAAGGCGCCATCGGGCTCCCATCTGAGACAGGACAGGGCCTCACCCCGAGTCTGAGCCAGCCCCATTCATTACAACCCCAATACTGTTGTGTAGTATACACCCAGTAGGTATGTAGGAACGAGTGATCATCTACTTAGTGCCTGTTGCACACGACAATTTGTTGGGCTCATTCCAGGAGGGTCTGCCAGTCAATTAATCAATCTGTCTGCCAGTCAGTCTGTCGGGACTGGACATGACGAGCAAGCCAACCCCAAATGGGGCTGCTTCTTGTGGGTGGGCGGGAGACCAAACGGCCAGACTACCGCAGCGGTGGGGAGGAGCTAGCCACCTAGCTGCTTCCTTCCACTGCAAGTGCACGGCAGTGGGAAAAGTACAGCCCAAAGACAGGGCAGGTTCCCTCCTCCCCCTGCTCCTGCCAGTAGTGTGTCAGGAACTGATAAGGCCGCCTGATTGGCCCGATAGCGGGTCGCATGGCTCTCGATCAATGGTACCCACTTTCGAGTCCCAGGTCGAAACATGACACCTCGACTACATACTTGTCTACTATATATCTCGGTGACAGAAAAATGTCTCCCGTCAAGTTTCTGAAGTCGGCTTTCTACGATCCTTCCGGAGCCGGCAGGGTTAAGACTATGGCACAAGGAGGGACACAGGGCAATGCAGGGCAGGGAAGACACGGCGGGGCGGGGGTCGGGGGTGGGGAGAGAGCGTTGAGCAAGAGGATGTCTCTTCACATGCTGCTGGCTGGTGGTGGGAAAGCTTGACGGTCTCCGGATGCTTACCTAACAAACGTCGACGGTCTGGACCTGGGCATGCGACTGGGGCATGATTGGGCCGGCGGCTCATGAAGGGCCCACATCGCGTGAAGGGCCTGCGCTAGCGCACAACGCTAGGCATGCAAGAGCTGTCAATCGTGCCTGTCCTGTCTCTTCCAGCCTGCAACCTGTCCAGCCTGCATGTCTATCGGACTGCTGGGTAGAGGGAAGGAAGGGGAATGACTTACAGTAAAACAGCAGGTACCGTATGTAGTGCGCAGCCATACCCCACGCTCACGCCTTCCCTGGTGTGCCTCCCGTCTCGTGTGCTCTATCGTCAGGAGTCCCCGCCGGCCACGATGGTATATCAGAATCAGAATCATCCCCACATTGCCAATAGTTCTGATCCAGTTATCACCACCCCCAACAACGTGATGTACGCTTGAAGCTAGCAGTCTTGGAAGCCTTCACCTGCGCATTCCACCAGCAGCGTCGAGCAGCGAGTACGGCATGGAGAAGCAATGTACATATCAGTCCCCTGCATTCTGTCCTGTCCCCAGGGCTGGTCAGCGACACCATGCTGCAGGCTTACACTTCACCAGCAAGCAGCAGGCTCCCTGGCTCCGGCACAAGCGATAACCGTCGACCGTCGACGTCGACCGTCGGCCATCAACGGTTGTCACTCACTCACTCAATTCAAATGCTGGCTGGCCGGCTGATCCCTCCAGCCGATCCTGACTGACAGCATCGCGTCACACAGCCGGGAACACCAGCCCAAATCCAGACCAAGAGGTAAGAGGCCGGCTGGGAAGCCGCTACTAATTCACAGACAGGCATCCTGGGGACGTCAAACAACGTTTCCCCCCTGACCTGGATGACCACCAACTTCTACAGTGCTCCTGTTCAACTCAATACCGCAAGCATAGTAATCTGGCATCCCGACTCGAGTCGGCCCTGCTCGGCCACCCAGTGACGAGCATCTCACTCCCAAGCTCGAGACAGTTCCCGCCCGTCCGCAGGTGATAGCGTAGGGCCAGGACGGAAAGCCTTCCCCGGCTTATTAGCCCTCATCACCTGGCGGGGCTAGCGCGCAGCCAGTCAGAGGTGCCGATTGCCTCGATTGTCTCGATTGTCCCAAGCCCACACCCATGCACATGCGCTCTGTGTCTGGCTGCTGCTGCTGGTGCCCTTCGGAGAGACACACACTCTTCTTGTCTGATTTTATGTTCGCGCCCCGGTGGCTCGGCTCGGCCTCGATCATTCAGTCGCATCAGCCCGCCAGTTCGTTCCGCAGCCAAGACCCGGGCAAGCCTGGCCCATTGCTGTCGGGGCCTTCGCATGGGGGTATGTGTATGCGGGCCTGCGTGTGCGCGTGCATGTGTGTGGGGGGATTGGAGATGGCAAGGGAAGTACTTTGGTGTAGCACAGGTTTAGCTGGCGTGATGCGGAAGAGGCAAGTAGATGATGGTCCAGGTACCGGAGGGAGTATCTGTGTGTGTGGCTACCCTCCTTCGCCTATTCAAGGAAGAGGTCGTCAGGCAGGTCGGAAGGGGGCAGCACGGGCACTGGGCATTGGCACTGGCACCGGCTCTGGCTCTGGCTCTGACACTGGTTCCTCAGTGCCGAAGCGAGCAGGAATCGCCCAGTACTAGTGGGCACCGCGGCGCTCGAGGGCTTGGCCAAACGTCCAAAAGTTGACACCCAGTATCGCGGTGCTCGGCATGGTTAGTTTTGGTCTTGTTGGACTCTGAGACGGAATGGGAGGGCGACAAGGCTCTTCCTTGGAGGCCCTCGACTCGGCCAACCCATCCACCCACTAACCCCGGCCCATCTAATTACAGTAGGGACTACCCAGTACCTACCGCTACATGTGTCCGGTGGGTGGGCTCCAGCTGCGATGCTGTAGACGATTTGCTTCTTGTGGCATTCGACCCTGCAGGGCCCGCCCGCCATCTTGCAGCAAGTCGAGACCTGCCCTCAACTCACCTACCTTACTTTCCTTACATCACCTCACCTCAACCCTGTTTCTTCTCTCGTGGGGCTGGGGTTGTGACAGGAGGCAGAGACATTCTGCCAAGCGGTCGACATATGTACGGACCGAGCAAGATACATAGATTATCCATGTACACTACCTCCAAGCCTAGGCAGCCTGGGGTAGGTGTGTGTGTATGTATGTGTGTGTGGATGCGAGTGTGTGGGCTACCGGTAGCTGGCAGCTGGCAGCCGGCAGCTGGAAGCAGCAATAAGCGACCGATTGCAGCAGTGACGAGAGCAAGTTGCTGTGAGGTACTAACCTGCCTACCACCTCTAGCGAACCCCCCCGCGCTCACCCCCAGGTCCAGGTCCCCAATGCTCCAGCCCAGTCCAGGTCCAGGTGTAGGTAGTCTAAGTCGCAGTCAAAGTCCCCTTCTCCCCGTCGGGCGATGGTCGCCAGTCCAGTCCCGTCTCCCTCCTCATCCCGCTCCTCCCTCACTCCCTCCCTCCCTCCACAGTCCACACACCAGACGCACACACACTCACACTCACACACACCCACCACCCTCGCCCCCATGCTGCAGTGTACGGAGCTGTACACTCACACTCTCGACACGCCCACGCCCCAGTCTGCGGCAACCCCCAATCCCATCCCATCCCCATCCCACCAGATTCCTGTTCCTCCTCCATCGAACACCACCCACCCCCCCTTTCGAGGCTCAACTCAAACACCACATTCTTTTCTTCCCGCTCCCTGAATTTCCTACCGACACCTCGACAGATTTGCATTTGTTCCCGACACTCAGCCAGTCTGTCAGTCTCTGTCCCTCTCTCTTCTCTCTCGAGTCTCTCTCCAGCCAGGCCAGCCTTTTCCTTTTGACGCCAGGCATCCTGTTTCGCCGTCTTCCCTCCTCCATTCCTCCGCGCACCCGCCCGCCTTTCGCCTTTGTCCCCACCACATCCGACAGCACCACAGCGCAAACACAGCACAGCAGCGCCCACCGACCCAGGACCCAGACCCAGACCCAACCAACCCCATTGTGTGTTTCTCACCCTCGCGACCGCGTCTTGGCCAAACCGGCGACCCAACCTCCCGGACAATCCCATCTCAACCACTCCCGCCCCCCCCTCCTAGTTGTAACCTCGACTCGGCCACCGCCAGCAACAGAGCACTTGACCACTACCAAACATTTCATTCCCACCGCATCGCGCGCGACCCTCGCGACCACCGTAGCTTCAAAGGCCCAGGCACCGCGACCTGCTCCACATTTTGACGTCTATCCAGTCTGATTCGATCAGCGCGATCGTCGCCCTTCGTCGTCGCCTCCCATAGGGTCCCGTAGGGCTGTGCTGCATGCATCGCGACTCATGTACGGGGATCCAAGCACTACCGCCGCCTCCTCTGGCGCGTCCCTTACTGGCCTGCAATCGCAATCGCATTCACTTTCCCACCCGCCGCGGTCGCAGTCGCAGTCGCAGTCGAAGTCGCAACCGCCATCGACTTCGTCATACCCCTCCGCCTCCCTCCCCCTGACCTCCTCGAGTCGCACCAGTCCCTTCGCACCCACTTCCCTGGCGCCAACAACCGCCGCCACAACCTACACGAGCTCGAACGTGATCGCGCCTCCCGCCTCATCATCCATGGCGGCCGTCTACTACCCACCGCATCAGCCTATCGGCCCACCCCATTCGGCAGCGACCCCATCGCATCCCTCGTCATTCGCGCCGTCCTTCGAAAGGGATGCGCCAAACCCCATCGGAACCCGTCAGCCCGCTGTTGACCATGCCGTCCTCGTCCAGCGACTGCCTCCTGAGACCTCGGAACAGAACCTGCGAGTGATGTGCATATTCTCCGATGAACTGCTCGACGTCAACATGCTCGGCGTGACACCAGAGCCCGACGGCAACTACTGCTCAGCCGTCCTCCGATTCAAGTCCTTCGACGGCGCTCAAGAGGCACAGACTATACTCAACGGGAAGAAGGGAATGCGTGTCGACCACCTCGGCCCCAGGGGTCCTATCGCTGGTGACAGGAACAAGTCTGGGCCGTCCAGCGGGGCGTCTTCGACAACTTCTCCCGGAACCGCCGCGACACAGCCGCCCCGGTTTGACGGTACCTTCTCGCCGCTTGAAAAGACGTCGCCCTCGATCAACGGCAACTATGTCACCAGCGACTTCACCGGTGCGAAGCCCAATTACAATTACAAGAACTTCTTCTCGCCACAGTCGCCCATCGGAAATCATCTCAGCGAGCAGCCTCGCAATACTGGCAAGAGCCTGATCAACGACGCCACCGATGATGACGACGACACCGGAGACATCCTCTCGCTCCCTCGCGCGTTCGGAGAGAACGGTTCCGCTCCAGCCCAGCGCCGGGCGACAGCTCCCCAGATCCCAATCCTGGAGAGAATGGCGTCCCTGTCTCTCAACACAGGCCCGGCGAATGGAGCGCCCGCGTCTCAGCGCGGGCATGGACAGCCCAGCACTTATCAGCCGCATTCGGCTCACCCGAACACAATGTCTCCTACGGCCTTGAACGGTACCAACGGGCATTACCAGACGGGCCCGGTGCAATGGCGCACACACGTTCCGCCTCCTGCAAACCCTGCCGACATGAACCCCCCTTGCAATACCCTCTACGTCGGCAACCTGCCCATGGGCAGTTCAGAGGACGAGCTTAAGGGCATATTTTCCAGGCAGCGTGGCTACAAGCGATTGTGTTTCCGGGCCAAGGCGAACGGGCCCATGTGCTTTGTCGAATTTGACGACATTTCCTGCGCGACGAGGGCACTCCATGACCTCTACGGGTATCCGCTCACCAACAGTATTAAGGGCGGCATTCGGCTGAGCTTCTCGAAAAACCCTCTCGGTGTTCGAACACCTCAGCCCCCTGGCCAGGGCCCGTCAGGTCCTCTAGCAGGGCCCAACGGGCTCATGAACCACTCGGCGAACGGATTCGCGTCCGCCGGGCCTCCTCCTGGACTCGCCGCGCCCCCAGGTCTCAATGGCAGCCGGACGACCGGACCATACCCTGCTTCTGCCGTGCAGAACGGTTCGAACCCGAGCTCCTCTTACCCGCCTGCGACCATGCCCAGTGGGTCGAGCGCGTTTGGCAACAGTGGGGTTGCACCCGGCTACGGAGGGAACGCATGGGGCTCGAACAGCTACTTCGCCCCTGCGCCGATTTCCGCACCCAACGGCATCACCTCCCCTCCACCGCTGGCTGGGGCCCAGAACGGATCTGCCAGCTTCAACACTTACAGACGGGGAGGCCAATTCTAGTGGCCGTCGGCCCATATCATACGCTGATTTGTGGTCACGTTCTTACTCATCTCGTCCCGTCTTGCTGAGCTTTTCACATTATATCTTTCGTCTTTGAACCTATGTTGGTTTTTGTTTGCGGCTTTGCATTGGCACGGGCTGCACCTTGTTGGATTGCGCATTCACCGCCGCGCTGTCCCATTGACGCACGTCTTCTCACATCACATGATTCCCCCTGGCAATTTAGCAAGCACGACATGGAAGGAGTTCACAAGGTTTTCTTTTCTCTACACGTAACTCAGGACGAGAGCTGTGGGTCTGACTCCAGATTGCACGGACATGATGAATGACTAGAAGGGGTCTCTGGCTCCTGGGCTTTCATCGAGACACTTGGTGTTGGGCGGTCCGGCGCATTTGGAGAAAGGGGAGCCGACTTACGACACCATCACCCAGCAGCGTGCGCCGGTGCCATCTACAGCATGGACAGAGTCACGTTGTGCCTTCGGAGACGATGCATTTTCATAGAGCAGGGTATGGAGTTTTGTTCGGGTTTCGCATTCTGGGATGGTTTGGTGCACAACACCGTACGCACACGCAAACGCGCTTCCGTGCGCATGCACGCAGGTGCTGGTCCGATTCCGAATCTTTGAGGCACGGCGAGTACCGCAGATCGGCAACGAGACACTGTCGGTGCAAGAGATGACATGACGGGAGGGGAAAACCTGCACGATAAAAGGAAGCGAAAAGCATTCTAAATACCATGGCATCATCATCATCATTATCATTCGTTCATTCAAAAGCAAGGAAAAGAGCTGCGGGAGGTTGGGTCTCAACTCATCATAATCTCTCAGGAAATCTCTCATCACACATTGCTCGGCGCGGGGGGGAAAACGCATCTTGCAACTCAGCAACTACTACACATCTATCTAAGCGCCACCATCCACGAAGTCCAGGGCTCGCATGGCCGGGGCCATGCCACCTAGGACTATTCCAACTTCCCATTATACCCCTTTTTCCTTTTCGATTCTTTCCGACTGGTTTGAAAGTCCCCGAGACAGGGCCTTCGCTGCGTCGGTAGCCAATTTTGCGCACACCGAACATCTATCTACACGCATTTCTCAGGCGCTATAATACAACGACGACTTGGTTCGAGAGCAGTATCGTTGCAGGCCGTGGCAGAAGTGAGGCAGGAGGGTTGGCAATGAGGGCCACCGAAGGCTGCTCGTCTGGGTGAGGCGACCAGTGGCGAGGACGAACTGTCGAATCTTATTTTTCTTTTTTCTCCCCTTTCCCATGGTGTGGACTTTTCATTCCATATTCAGATCACCGGACACATCTTACCACATACCCCTCCACGAAAGAAGAGCGTCTGGGATCACGCGTAGCGAAAACGGCGTTTTTTCCTTTTCTTAAACCTATCTTTCATCAAAGACGGGTCGGGTGCATCGGGACTGCTTCGGAAGTGGAGCCTTGCCAGCGTGGGATGTCAACATTGGGGGTTTGGCCTTTTGTATCTTTTCAGTGTTTACTCGGGTGTTCTTCATGTAATTTGGGTTGAGCGAGGAGGACAAGCACGAGCTTCGGGCAAGCAGGGAAGGGGAAAAGGTGTGGGAGGCGTGGTTATGAACCATGCTCACTGCCCAAGCCCGTCGTTCTGTGGTCCTTTCGCCTGTCAGCCCTCACAAGCCAGCCAACCAAACAGGCAGCCCGGCTTCGTGTCTTGTGTCATTGTTTACACACGCACACGCACACACTCACACGAACACTCACAACACCCTCCTATTTGTGGTGCGAAAATTATAGCTCTTTTTTTTCATCTTTTCTATAGACGGGGCGGGAGGGACATCTTTTTGGACTTATCTGTGTTGCTCCTTCTACCTGTTCGTCTCGACCGCGAGTAAAGAATCGAATCGAATGTTGCGTTGGTTCTGTTCTCACACATACACGCGAGATTTCCTCATGATATGGCTGTGCTTGTGTGAAACTTAGACCCAGTCTACCTTGAGGATGCCCGCCGGTTCCTCATCGGCTGCCCAGTGTGCTATGTCTGTCGGTGCTCACCCCCCCTAGCTTGAGCGAGTATGTATGTGTCCAAATTCTCCCTGGGTGTCCTTCCACCTGCGCATTGCAATCTAGAGGTTGATTCTGGGTAGACAGCAGGGTTTGATATATCTACGTGAGACTACCCGTGTCTGTGTGTACAGCACGATCATTACCCGTGCGGGATGAGAATGTACCATCCCGCCCAGGCACCCGGAGTGTTATTATGTGGGACCCCATTTCGTGACATGGCTGATGCAATGATGCCTAGTGCAGTAGCATGCCATTCAGAACCATCCCAGAACAGAAGCTCGACGGCAAGGGATCATGACAGTTATTACAGTTGCTAGCGGCTGCCGTCATGGCAGGGTCGTGAAAATTTGGTGCGTCCATCACTTAGTCCCCAAGAGGCAGGAGGTCGTGTATGTAGATTGCATCCGTGTCGTAGGCTGGGCGGGGCCGGCAGTTCTATGCTGTCTGTGCCGTGGTAGTAGACTGCATAGGTATCGTGGGAAGAACCAATCTAACCCACAGACGTCAGGCCAGGTGGAGGACCCGGTCCGCCGTTCTGGGACCTGTCAACACGGACGGGCAGCGTCGAGGCCTGGACGCGGTCTTATTCCTGCGCCAACTGAGCAGACCACGTGTACGGCAGTTCTTCCCTTGCATGTACACAACATGTAGTGAGTGTGCTGCATTGTCTCCTGATGGCCGATCAGGAAGTCGGAGGCCACCTCGTCTTCTCCCTCCCTCCCTCTCTTTTCCCACCGTCCCACTGTCTGTGCCTTTCTTCCTTCCTTCCTCATCCTCTCATGTCTCCACCTCGGCTGTAACCCCACGGCCACACCATCGGCGAAGGCCCTTGGCGACGCACGCAGCCGGCACGAAGGAAGGAGTGGGCGAGCCTGCAGGGCACTGTTGGGTTCGCCCAGGGCTGTTGTGGGTCCTCTTCTTCCTTCTCCCACGTGGGTGGGCCGCCCGCGGAAGGGGCGGCAGGCGGGCCTTGCAATCCTCGCCCCCTGCCTAAGTGGAATTCAAGACATGATCTACAGAGCACATGCATACAGTAGACTAATAAATACGCATGGGCAGAGTCTGAAAGGTGAGAAATCAAATCTATTAACGCGGGCTTGCGGCACAGACAGACATTGAGCAGCCGCAGATGTGTGTCTCCATGGCCCTGTCTATTCCATCCCAGCCGAGGTCGACGGTCGTCGATCGAGGAAAGACAGAACAGTACGGCGGCTCCGGACCTACTTGGACCTGCCACGACACACAAGTCTTGAATGTCCGGCTCGGGAATAAGTAGCGCCTGCATCGGTGAAGGATTGGCCACAACGCGCTAAATAAATACCCCTTCTCCATAGAAAGGCGCAAATCTTCGGGGCTGGTGTCCGGGTTGTGGCCCTCGCGTGCCGAGGATGGGGTTCGGCCCTGGGATTTGAAAAAGCGGACCCAGTTCTTTTCCCATGCTCGTTTTTTTTTTGATCCTCGGCCGGATCATGTCCTCGGCTCGGCACGGCGGCATCTAAGTGCTTATGTCGACCAGGGAGGGACTCGACAGCACAGATCATGGACCTGGTTGGCATGTGCAAACCGCCTTGGCCGCGGGTTTAAATCTTCGAGGGTGCGGCCCGGGCCTTTTGGTCGCGAGTCCGTGAGTTAGAAGCGGGACCGGTCATGACCGAGAATGGGCCACGAGATGAGGCTGTAGGCTTCATTATTATCATTATCAACACCAAAGTACAGTAGATATACCACCAAACCCAAAATAGAACCACAATCAAGTGCTTTTGAAACCTGAGCGCCAGAACCATAGACCATTAGATCCCGCTTTTTAACCTCAACACCTTGCCAAATCCCTTTTTGTCTTGAACATATCTTGTTGCCTCTCCTGATCAACCCGAAAACTCCTCAGAAGTCAAACCTGAGGACCTGGCCGTTGTCCTTGAACGCCGAGGTGAGCTGGGCCACCGCCATGGCCTTTGGGCCAAACCACTGTGAGAAGGTCATGTCAGTCATTTGCTCCAAGCAGGAAAGAGTCTCCAGAGAAGTCACCATCATGGGGTCTCAATAATAGTAACACGAAGAGCAAAAACAAACATGAAGAAAAGGGGGCGTAAAAGAACTCACCGGCGGCGCAGTCTCCCGCGAGATCTCCCCCTTAACCCCCATAAACTCATACCACCGCACCTCATCCCTAAGCCTCAACTTCTCATGGAAGCCCAACACATCCCGCGCGTCGTCGACCCCCCACTGGAACCTCGACCCGCTGGGCTTGAGGACGTTGGCGCGCTTCGTATGCGCCACGGCCAGGCTACCCACCGTATCAAACACGAGCTGCCCGCTGCCAAAGTAATCCAGCAGGCCGCGGATGACGGCCTCGGCCTCTGAGGGCGTAAGGTAAGGAAACAAACCCTCGGCGACGACGAGCGTCGGGCGGTCCGCGGGTATGTCGCTGTACCACCTCCCCTCGGTGACATTGAGCGTGCGCAGCGAGTAATCCCCCACGGGCCTCAGCCCAACTCCCTCAGCCTCGTCCTCCTCATCATCGACTCCGCTCATCATCAACCTCTCCCTCAGGTTCGACACAAGCGGCCGGTCGACATCGACCCACCTCACCAGCTCCGGGTCCCTGTCAACCCGCCGGTCACGACTATCAAGCCCGCACGCGAGGTGCAGCACAGTCACCTGCCTCCCCGGCCACGCCCCCAGGAACTCGCGCGTCCAGGCGTCGATCCGCGCCGCCCGCCCGGCCACGTACGCCACCCACCGGGCATCCGTCCCGTACGTCCCCTCGAGCCACCCGACGTCCTCGAGCCGCGCGAGGACCGCGCCCGCGCGGCGGCAGCCCAAGATGGGGCGGCGCGACTGGGCGTCGAGGGACTTCCAGAAGAGGGTGATGAGGAGGGTCTGCTCGACCTCCTGGAGCGTGACCTTCTCGCGCCGCCGCTTCTGGGCGCGGGACGACGAGGCGGTGCTCGTGACTGACCCGGGCGCCGAGACGGACGCGATCGAGCCGCTGCGGTCGGAGCCGCGGGAGAGCTCTGTCGACCTGGACCCGCGCCGGGAGTCTGGCGTGCGTATGTCGGTGATGGGGGCGTACCCTGCCATTTCTTTTCTCTTCGTTTCTGGGTTGGAGGGGGCGGGGATGGTGATCTGCGGGAAGATATATCGTCCGTGTGGGGTGGTGTATATGTCGGTCGGTCGACCCCTTTGGCTCTCTGCAAGAGGAGACTTTTTGAAACGAGTGACTGTAATTCAAGAGAACTGATGGAGAGGGAAAAGAACCAGCTCCCATCATCGCCAGGTGATCGAGCCGCGGCTGTTGGCTCGCCCTTATGTACGTACGTACACCTGCCCAACAGCCGTTGTCCCGTGGTGGCGGTGGGTCAACACAGCTCTAGAGCTTTTTGTCGGTTGTGCTCCTCGCCCCCCAAACATCGCGGCACCCCCATCCGACGGACGATCACCATGCTGACGGCGTGGTCTAGATCGGTCCAAGTCGCGGCTGCCTGACCGAGGCTCTGTCCTGGGGCCCCCCTTGGCCTGAGAGCAACGGTGCTGCTAGGGGGCGTGGGTCGCGGGCCCACTGGAATAAGTGGCCTTCCTGTTCGTATATATAACATATCAGCTTTGTCTCCCTCTCGTTTCTTGCAACGCTAGAAGTCAACAGGGATCTTTTGACCGGATCCGATGATTGAGGACTGGACATTACATTGCAATCGGAACGC
This sequence comes from Diaporthe sp. HANT25, assembly GCA_013435955.1. NCBI lineage: Eukaryota > Fungi > Ascomycota > Sordariomycetes > Diaporthales > Diaporthaceae > Diaporthe > Diaporthe sp. HANT25. Next base: position 758,222 of record JACBFG010000006.1, on the reverse strand, counting down.
GGCTCCTTTCATATGTTGCTCATTTCGTACAGACGCTGATACAGAGCTGGGAGGGACACAAATCCCCAGCCGAAGACAGGACAAGCCTTCCCCATATATACATGTCGACGACAACAAATAAAACAAAAAGGAGTATTACGCTCATGTCTGGATTAGATATGTGACGTCAGAAGGAGCCGTCCCACACTCAACAGCGCTCACACAACCGTCCGCCCTCGCCATGCCTCATCCCCAGCCCCGGACAAAACAAAAAGATCCCATCAGTCGCCCATAACGCCCGTCTGGCTTAGAAAGCATCGCAAGAAACAAGAGAAACGTGGACAAAATAAAAGACGCGCGGGTCTGATTACCCGATGATGATCCGAGCCCATGATTTTGAATACAGTACAAGCATCGCCAAATGAAACCAGGATAAAGAGATGTGTATGTGTGTAAGTGTGTTGAGAACAATCACTAGCCCAAATGCCGGCTCGCCCAGGTTGGACTTCTCCCTGGCTGCCGGATACCCAATCGTCGGGCTAGACGGATGTTCAGGCTGAGCGATGGTAGAGTTGTAGCAGCTAAGACAAAAAGAGATTCGAGTTGCCATCGGATCTCGACTCGGTCAGCCAATGCTACTAGTAAGGCGGCCTGCTGACGTTCCCGAGGCTCCCCTCGCCCACCCGGGAGTCGATCCCCTTGAGCAACGACTGCAGGTCCATGGTCGGCAGCGCCTCATCTCGAGAGTGGATGCTACTCCACGTGGATGACCGAACCGTGTCGCCACCTCTGCTCTTGACGCTCCGCTGCTTCGGGGCCTTGAGCGGCGGTAGCGAGTGGGGCGAGCCAAATTCAAGCGATGTCGCGTAGTCTTTCGTCGCGGTCTGCGGTGCAGGATGCGGGGCCCCGGCGAAGTCGGAGGGCAAAGGCGGGACGGGCGGGACCCCTTCGCTGTCCTCCTCGTCGTCTAGGATCGGTCCGGACTCGCTCGGCGGGTTGGAATTCAGCGGGCCGAGCGAGGCGCCGTCCGAGCCCTTGCGCTCACGAGACATGGACCGCGTTCGCGTGTGTGCGGGTGAAGACCCGTCAGTCTGGCCGCCTTGCGACTGCGCGGTGGCAGGTGGCGGGTTGAAAGACATCTCAGAGGTTGACATGTCGTAGCTAACGAGGCTGTCTTCGCTACTGCTGACATCGCGGGCGCCAGCCGTGAGCGGCGGGGCAGGCATCTCGCCAGAGAGGATCTTCTTCATCTGGCTGACGGATGTGGTGCCCTCCTCAGGGGTCGATACCCCGTCAGGGTTGCGTGAAAGACCGCTGCGGACACTGCTCTTCCGCGTCCTCGTCTGCAATGGCGCAAGAGTGCGTCCCCCGTCCGGTGCGGGTTGTGACCGTGGCCGCACCTCGTGGTTGCTACCGGCAGGCGTGTGCTGGCCCCCGTCCTTATGCCCGTTCGCCAGCGCGCCATTAAGGCCGAGGCGGTTGCGGTGGGTCCCGTTTGTCCCGGCGCGGGACCCGTTAAGCGAGGCTGACTTGCTGGCAGCCTGGACCGTCGCCATGGCTGATTCGCGAGACCAGTCGAACAGCATCGCCTCCTTGAAGCTCGACGGCATCTCCCTCTCATTGTCAGTCGGCGAAATCATGCTCCCCGCGGAGCCGAGGATGGGCTGGGAGAAGGTGCGCCCCGGTGATCCGGCCGGACTGGTAGGCGGCGACAGTGTGGCCTCTTGGTAGCTCGTGCAGATGCAGTCAACGAGCGACAGGCGGTCGTCAAAGGGGAGGAGTGCCTCAGACTCAGCCTCTTGCTGCGATATCTTAGATTGCTGCGAGACCACGCCGGGCATCCCAATCTTCTCTAATGGTGGCGCCGGAACCTGGACGCCGTCAACCCATAGTTGCTTGGTCCTCCGCCGGATGATCTCGTTCTGGATTGCGCGTCCAACAAAGGAAGCATCAAAATCGAACTTCTCCGTCAACACCCAGAAGTAACCATGGCACAGACTTCCCAGGCGCACCTTCTGCAGTGGGGTTTCGGCATCCTGGATGTCCTCTTGCAGGCGGAATACCATAGGCAGGCCGAAGCGGACGGCGTTGACTCCCAGGCGGTTCACAAGCTTCGTGAGTAGCACGTGAAGGAGAACGACGTCCGAGTCGAAGTCCAAAAACTGCAGGGCATTGTCGTAGATGGCTATGTGCAGAAGATGCAGGAACCTGCTTTTGAACTTCTTGGACGGCCGTTCCCGGTAAGAGGCAGCTGACCGGGCTCGTCGGGCGTCCGTCGGCGTGGCAGGCTCAAGTTGGCCGGAGCGCAGGTCATCTTTCGCAATCAGGTCTGTCTTTCTCGTCTCTCGATCCAGCCAGGTCAGAAGCGCGTCCACGTAAGCCTTTCGGACCTCCCCATCCGTGTCCTTGAGCAGCCACTGCGTGCCCTCCCACTTCTCAATGGGCACCGGGTATCTGGACAAGCTGATACTACCGCTCATTTTCACTTTCGGGTTAGCGATCTTCAGGATGCCCTTGACTGCCTTCAGAGCTGTAAGCTTCGCAATCGTGAGGAAGAATGGCGACTCGGAGTGCTGATCATCCGACGCTTTCGTGTCGGTGTCTGTTTGCTCGCCCTGGGCTGTCGAGTTTGCGGTGGGCGCATTCTTGGATGGCTTCAGCCGGAGCAGCAGGGCCGAGACCATGTCGATAATCTGTTCGTTGTAGTAGACATGGGTTGCCAAATCCCCCATCGTCTGTTGAATGCGCCCCAGCAGCTCCTTGCGCGCGCCGCCGGTCGGATCGCCCGGCATCTGCACCAGCCGCTTCATATGTTGTACAAGACCCAGCATAATATCCATCACACTCAATCCTATCAAGTTCACGTCCGACCTGAGCAGGGAGCCAATCATGGCCGTCAGCACAATGTGCTGGCGCAGCGTCTCCTCCTTGAGCTGTATCTGGATCATGGTGTCCATAGCAGTGACCAGGATCACGTATCGCTCCTGCATGGGCGCCCAGCGGGAGATGAGCCCAAAGAGGTGGATCGCCCACCCACTGTCCTGGCCGTTGCTCGTCCTGACCACCGTCTCGTCCTGCTGAACCCGCTCCTCGATGAACTTCAACAAGGCAGTGGTGGCCGTGTGCATCTGCTGTCTGTTGGGCACGACAAAGATCTGCTTCAGGCACTGGATAGCCAGGACGCCCGTCTCCTCCTCGGCCAACTTGTCGACATCACCAGCCGTGCCTGACAGAGCTATGGGGTTCGGATCCCCGCCGGTCTCGGTGGTGTGCACCGTCGCGTTGCTGTTCCTCCGCTTGAGCAGATGATCCGTGTTCACCTTCTCCTCCATATTGGCCCGCTGCAGCAACACGTCCAGGAACTCCTCGTTGCCCGTCCACAGGTTTTCCAGAATCATGGGTACTATGACTTCGAGCTGCCGCCCGGCAACAGAGGACAGGGCATCCGAAGAGGCGATGCTCTTGATGGCCTCCAGGCCGGCGTTCCTCCATCGCACGGCTACCGGCTTGCTCGGCTGATTCTTGCCCTGTTGCTCCCGGGTCGAGGCCAGGGACGCGTACTGCTGGATCACAGCCTCGTACTGGCGGAGGTAGGCCTGGTCGGCAAACAGGGAGGAGGCATCGTGGTTGGCGCAGAAGGCGTCGAAGGTAGGGAGGGAGGACTCGACCAGGGTTATGTCATTTGAGCGCAGGATCAGATCCAGGATCTTGAGCACGAATCTGGCGAATAGGGGCAAGTCCTTTGGGCTCTTCTCGATCAATGCCTCGAGGATCTGGAGGGTGACCTGGACATTGCTGTGTGCAGGGTCAGTGTCAGCCTTTTTGTGCGTTTATATATGCACATGCGTGTTCATGTGTGCGTATGTGCGCGTGGTCGAGGCTGGAAACATACCCGATGCGCTGATGCCAGACGTCGCTGGCGGTCTTCTTCTCGAGGAACTCGCCGACCTTGTTGATCTTTGTCTTGCGGGAGATGAGGTAGAAGAGCAGGTAGCTCAGCTCGCTCGAGTTTGGCTTGACGTCTATGGTGGTCTTGTTGGTGCGCGGGTAGCACTTGAGCACAAGGACCTGGTGCTTGGGGCGGCACTTTTGCTGGATGGACTGCATTGCGCCGACAGCTGGGGAAGGCTACCGATTCGAGCTCGTATATCGGGAGAGTAGGGGCGTCCCTCGCTACCCTCTGACCAGGCACCCGTGGCCTCTTCGGTAGGCTTTATTTGTCGTCGGGCTGGTCGCGTATAAGGCGTGTGCGTGTCCTTGTGCGTGTGCCTGGGTGCTGTGCCGGAGATGAGGGCGGAATGCACGGCGCGTGGGGGCGAGATGCGAGGGATGCGATGCAGGAAAAGGAGTGACTGAGGATGGACATGAAGGGGGGGTTCAAGGGAAGGAAAAGAAGAGGAAGAGGGACAGGAAAACTGAATTGGATTATCGCGGCGTGGAAGTCGGAGGAGGTTGTATCACCATCTGGAGGGAATTAGAGGGAAAATGGGCCTCCCCGTACCGCAATAGCAGGCAATCTTACTGTCACGGGCGGGCTGGAGCTGGAATTGCGGATGGAGCAGCATCAAATCTGATTTCTGGGATTCTTGGGAGGCACAGACCGCTGGCGAGGCTAGGCTCTCGGGCTTGCACGGGCCACGTCATTCCAGGAGGGACTGGGCAAGGACGGGCAGGACCTGGACCCGGGTGCTTGCTGCTTGCTGTTTTGGGAGACTAATTCTCCGAGCTGAGCAAATGCTGGCATGATTTTTATTTCTGTTTTCTGTAGCGTGCCTGCAGACCACAGTACACAACTCACAACACACAACAGCCCATCGCCCTCAGACCCCCTCCCGCTCACACCAGCACTGCTTGCTGCTCTTGTCAGACCCAGATATAGATTGTTACTGCCGCGTCTCATGGTCCATCAGGGTCCATCAGGGTCCGGCTGACTGCCTGGCTGCCCCATCTGCCGCTTATTGTTCTTATTTCAGGAGAAGGATCTGGTGGCACAGCAGCGAAACACCGCAAACGACGTCACACCCGCATTTGTTGGGGAAATCTGGGAACGGCTGACTAGCAGACCTCATGGGCCATGTTGCCTGACTACCCAGCCATGTGGGCGAAAAGAATGCCTGGGGCCAGATGGGCCCTACGGTATTGTTGGTGGTGGTGTCCAAACCATGAGTGGTGGATCGGCTGCGAAGCTTTCCCCAAAGAGCTGTTTCCGTCACCTCGTCGCAAACCAGGGCAGTCCAGGATGAGCTTTTCCCGCTCGGGAAACAATCGTCATAAGCTACCGACCATCTCCATCTCCAGATGGAGCTGCAGCTTCCACTCAGAAAATACAACACGCATCCGTCCACTCACCGCAGCCCAGAAAATCTGCTAAGGTACAGTATTTTGGTGATCCCCCAGTCCCCACACCAAGGGTGACAGTTCAGCATCATCGTCACCTCCCATCGCCCATCGTCACATCCCACTGCTACCCGGCGCTAGCTCTGGCCCAGAGTTTGATCACAATCAGCATGCCTAGAAATCTCTGGGCGGCGATCGTGCCCGTGCTATCTACCAGCCAGGCTGCCCAAAACACTACCACTCGCGTGGGTAATATGACTTTTTGACCCCATATATGTATGTGACTATGGAGAGAATCTGCAACCTCTGTCGTTGTTTATTATCGGCGTGGAGGGCTTTTAGCCGCAAGCTTAGGACGGCAACTTACGCCCCGTGCCGCCGCCGGTCCAACTGGCCAGCTGGAGCTTGTCATCTGACCCCGATATACAAGCTTCATCGCCCTGGTTGGCCTTTTGCGGTATACCTGTGCAATTACTTCACATCATGTCGCCGGCTTTCAGAGATATGATTCCTTACTTCTCTACGCCACTCGACTCACTGTCACAACTCATTCCGGTGAGCTAGGACATTGGACCATGTCCACCTTCCCAGGCACTTTCTAGCTCTTAACAGCAGAGCACAGCTGGGCCGCATGTGGTAATCCCGGCCAGGTGGATTTAATATGTATGTGCGTGCGTTCAGTGAGTAGATGCGCGTGCGTCCGAGGTTGGTTTACCCCGGATTATCCGCCATTCTATAAAAAAGGATGAAGCAAGGGTCTTCATATTCCAAGTAGGTTCGATCATTACGGCCCCGCTGCGGCCCCACCACGGCCTCTGTCCACGACTTTGTTTAAGCACCACTAGCAAAGTTGTTCAGGGGATACAGAACGGATCAATAGTAAAGAAATCGACGTAAAAATAAACTTTTTACGGTCGAGGGCCGCTTGTTGATAGATAAGGCGGTCTGGCCCTGACCAATGCCCAATTCCATCCCGCAATTGCTCGGAACTGGTCATATATGCTTCAAGTTGGCTTCTGCTCCATCACCACCCACTAACACCACATATACGGCCACTATGTATTTACCAATAAGCAGACACACTCAGCAACAGCAGGGCCCGAGGAAGGGCAGGCGCCTGCGCGCCGCTCGTGCCTGTGACAGGTGCCGTATCAAAAAGTACAAATGTGACGAGGAGCTGCCGTGCTGCCACTGTGCAAGTAAGTCATCGATTTGACGTTCCTGGGCCTCGTCAAATGCGAATACTCTGTGATGCTAGCTCATGGGCTGTTGATATAAACTCATTCACGAATTAGAGGCCGCTATGCAATGCGTATACCAGAACGGTTCAGGCAAGGGGCATGACGTGTCATTAGAGTGAGTTGTGAAGCTGTCGCCCAAATAATGTGCCATTCTTCCATGCGCAACAGACTGACATCCGGGCTACAACACCGCTATCCCATTGCAGATGCATTCGTACCCTCGAATCACAAGTTCGAGACCTCAGCGCTCAGTTGAACGCCGTGCGGGCCGCCCTGCCTCTCCATGGGTCTCCCGTCCCTCCCAGTGCAGCTGTCTTCACTTCCGCACATAAAAATGTCGGCGATCTTGAAAATTGCCTCGACAACGGAGAAGGTTCTGCTGTGGACCCGCCTGACGATGCTGAGAGTTCAACGCTGTCAGTGACGCATGTCGGCGGGGATGAGCAGTACGAGGATCTCGTTTCCCCCGTCCAGGAGGAAGACACGGACGTCGACCGGCAGACCAAGGCGATCGAGTTCCACGGATCAACCTCATCCATAGCCCTGCTCCGAGACCTTCAGATGTCCCTAGGCCGTCTGTTTCAAGGCAGTCAGCGACAACAACAACAACAACCTGAAGACTCCACTACCCATCCCAGCGGTGGTGATAGCAGTGGGCAACAGCAACAGCCTCTGGACGTGTCCGCGGGCAGTGACGACCTCCACAGGCGCCTCAACCTCGTATCAGAGCTGCGCAACACGTCCTTCACCCCGCGGGCCGGCACAGAGGGCAACGCGACCATGCAGCAGAAGAACCTCTACGCCAAGGAGGCGCCCTACTTCATCGACGCCTACTTCCAGAACTTCCACTCCATTCACCCCTTCATCGACAGGGACATTTTCCACCGGCGGGCGGCCGACATGTGGGCCGCCGGGGACCCGGCCCGCGACATGTGCTTCTTCTGCACGTACCTAGGCCTCATGTCCCTCGGGGCGCTCGTCGGGGAGTGGGAGTGGGAGGGGAATCACCTGGGGGGACTGAGCAGGTTCGGGTGGAGCCGCAAGCTGTTCGACGAGGCGCTGGCGAATTTGGCTGATTTGCATTTCCCTGCTAATCTGGATACGGTACACTGCTTATATCTGTGTGCCAAGGTCTGCCAGAACGAGCTGAACCATAACATGGCCTACTTGTACTCGGGCTTTGCCGTGCGCATCTGCCTCACGTCTGGATTCAACCAGGACAACGGTGGCGGCGGTTTCAACGGTAGCAGTGATCTGTCCTCCTCGTTGCAAATATCACGCACCTGGTGGGGGCTCTACTCCCTGGAGATGGAACTCAGCTTCGCGCTGGGCCGCCCGGACACTCTAGGGCTCGACGAGTACCACGACCGGCCACTGCCGCCCGTCGACGACTCCGAGTCCGCCATAATCCCGTTGATGGTCGAATTTGCGCGCATAGTGCGCCGCATCGCCATCGGCATCTACCACTCCCGCGTGTCGTGGCAGCAGAAGCTGGTCCGCGCGCAGGGTCTCGAGGGCGAGCTGGACGGGTGGATCGCCGGCCTGCCCGAGCGCATCAGGCCTGCTTCTCCTTCATCGTTATCATCATCTTCTTCTTTTTCGACAGGCGCACTGGCTGCCCTGCGCCAGCCCAAGTGGTGCCGGCAACAGAAGATCATCACCGAGATCCGCTACCACAACGTGAGGATGTTGCTGTTCCGGCCGTTCCTCTCCATGCTGACGAGGAGCACCTCCGGCACGCCGACGCCTCACGGTGTGGCCGAGGCCGTGGATAAGTGCATCGCCTCGGCGAAGCGGACTATAGAGGTCGTTCATGAGGCCATGGTTGCCAACAGCTTCTTCCGGACGTGGTGGGACAACACGATGCACATCCTCTTCGCGACGGCAGTGCTGCTCCTCCACACGAGCCGGGGCGGGCAGGATCTTCAGCGGCCGGCGACTGCGGCCCAGGTAGATGCTGCTGTGGAGATTCTTGAGGCTATGGACGAATGTATGGTGGCGAGGAAATCCGCGAATATCATTCGGCGTATGTTGGCGCAGGTCAAGGGCCAGCCGGCACCGGATTCAGCGACGACAGCGGAGTTTGATAACGACAAGAATTATCAGACGCATCTGGACGAGTCTACTACGATGGCGGGTAATAATGGCTCAGGGTTCTTTACGAACGATGCTTTGGACTTTGTGAGGAACCTTTTGCTTTGAGATCTCAATTCCATGCTGGCCATTTTACTACTAGGTGAGCTACTGACGGAATACTTTCTACAGAATATCGGTTCAGATTTCTTATTTCCTAGCGATCTTTTCATCGGTGACATTCCCTTCGGAGATTTGTGAGTTCGGTGAACGCAGTGAAGAATATTTGGGTGATTAATATAGGATACAGCAAGATGAGGATTGAACCCAGCTTTTGAGACTGCAGGGACATCCAAGAACATTCAGGATACGATTCCATAGCATCTGGACAACGTCCTCCTTTCCTCACTTCTGTCGAAGCATCGCTGATACCTCTCCTCATTTCTGGTCTGCAGGAAACATAGGACTCCCCACGTATGCTCCATTCCGAATGAGAATTGTATCAATCCCCTCATGAGAAGCCGCTACATAAATCACCTTAGTAAAGTGCGCGTCGCTATGGTAGCTAAACCTCGAGTGCCTCGGCACATAGACCGTATCACCCGTGAACAGCTCAGCCGGGTGGTATCCCTCGACAGAAACGCCGAGCCGGCCCTCCAGGACCGTGAAAGAGTTCCCAAAGCCAAACTCATACGACACATCCCCAGGCTGATCCGGCCCAAGCCCGCCGTTGATGGAGATCAGCGACTCGGTGAAGTTGAAGCCGCCCGACGCGGCGGGGGTTATCAGCGGCTGGACGATCTGGTAGAACCCCGTGACGTTGCGGTTGAGGTACTTGGGCCCGCGGCCGTTGGCCACGAAGTAAGCCGTCCCGCTGTCGTTTCCCACGCCGTTGAAGCCATCATGCCAGATCTCGCCAACGGGCCTCCTGCCATCGACGAAATCCCTTTGGGGCACGAAGTCCGGCTGCGCCCACACGTCAAACGCCTTGAGACCTTCGAGGACGGTATCGTTGATGCCCCTGTTGGACCCTTCCCCCAGGGATGGGTCGTAAGGCGCGAAGTTGGGGGAGTCGTAAGTGTCCCCAATGAAATAAAACAGCTTCTCAAACCCACCCGGGAACACCGTCCCAAACAACTCCGTGTCGTGGTCGATGACTTGGAGTGTGTGATTCGTGTTGGGAGGACACGCCCCGAAATCGTGCTGCGTCATGACCCGGGCCTGTTGCTCGATATCACCTTCGCTCTGGGTCCATAGGTGGATCCTCCCCTTGACTGTGAAGAAGTTCTCATAATGTTTCTTGTGAAAATGCGGGTGGACGACTAGATTTTTGGAGGGCGGGGCATTGGTTCCAACGATGGTGAACTCGCCCCCGGAAGAGTTGGCGGTGACGGGAAAGCGGAATATTTGGTTGCCTGTGGCTACGGAGTGGGCAGGCGAGCTGCTGCGGATGAAGTAAGGCCTGAGGTGATCTGGTGGCGTTGCGACTTCTAGGTCGAGGAGGCTGATAGTGTCAGTAGAGGACGAGATAATGGGCTTGGTGGTGCCATCTTGGGGCCAGCAAGTGTCTCCCAGGAGGCATGACGAGAGGAACAGTAAGGGGGAGAGTAACTGTTGTAGGATAACCATGATGCACCAGTGTGATCATGAACATCGATGAGAGAAGACAACGCGAGTGCATAGGTCGAGATTCTGGTGAAATCTCTGGATAATTTGTCTAAGTGGCACTTGAATATATTCTTTTAGAGTAGGGAGTAATGTAGAAAAGTCCAAGCAGCTGCCAGAGGAACTACTCAATGCAACAGTCAAGACGGCAACAGTCTGGCCTATTGGCTCAGGGACAACAGACGCTTCGTGGTATCTCTACAGTTGAAGCTCCTGAACTTGATTTCGTTGCTATCTTCTCGCATCGCGTGCAAATTCCCAGGTGAAAGTTGCCGTTTCGTCTTGCTAGAGGCAAATCGCCTGCCTCGGATTTACCGAGACAGCCCAAATAGATGTAACTTGAATCGAATCGAGTTCGTAGCTCGGAGATCCCGAGTGCAATGCGCGGTCCACCGTTTCCGACTGCTTCCGAGAAACACAGGTAAATTTCATGCCTGTGGCTATGGAGAACAGCAAATACCGAATAGAGCAAAACGTCTGTAGATCACAACGCGCGGGTCAAAAATGGCCGCACTACACGCTTGCTGCTTTGCTTGTATGAGATGAGAGAGGCTCATACGTCTCAAGAATCGTGGAATTCTTCATAATGACTATTGGCAAGAAGCAGTTGCAGTGGGTTGTCGCCTATGGCGCAGAAATACTCAGGGCTGGTTTTCCTGGCATGATGACTCCTGAGGAAACAATCTTTTCAAAGCTCAAGTCACCCATCGCCTGTACCGAAGGCTTTCTGAACGAACTATTACCAGAGGGGACCAAATTGTTGCTTTCTCAGCAGTTAGGAGAAAACTCAACATTTCATGTCCCTGAGTCCGAGATTGCCTACACACAATCGCCTTCGGGTCTGAAGGCCCTGTGTGCGATTCAGGTGGAGGTGGCCGGCGACAATGGCTCTAAATACAGCTTTGGCCTCTTCTTGCCTGAGAAATGGAACGGAAGGTTTCTGTAAGTAGGACAGAATCCCCCATGTAAATTTCGATCGGACGTGCAGCCCCTTTATTGACATCCGTAGCGGTGTTGGAAATGGTGCATTTGCTGGGGGCGTGAACTGGGCAGACATGGTGAGTCGCTAGCTTTGGAATGTTGTTCGTGCCAGATTCTGACACGAGAACCAAGGCCGCAGGAGCCCAGTATGGCTTCGCCAGCATGTCCACAGACACCGGCCACCACTCCGGTTTTCAAGACGGCTCTTGGGCCTGGCAGAACCCTGACGCAATCGACAACTGGGGCCACAAAGCCATGCACGGCTCCGTCCAGGCCGCAAAGAGCATCGTCAGGGCATTCTACGGCAGTGATGACAAGAAAGCGGAAATATCGTCCAGCTACTACAGCGGCTGCTCCACGGGAGGGCGCCAGGGCCTGAAAGAGGCGCAGGAGTACCCTGACGACTTCGACGGGATCCTCGCCGGTGCGCCAGCCTGGTGGTCGAAGCGCCTGCACCTGTTCAACCTCGTCGCGGGAGTTTTTAACTTGCCTGTGGAGGCTGCGCATCATATCCCACCGGAGATGTTCCCTGTCATTGCTGAGGAGACTTTGCGGCAGTGTGATCCGCAGGATGGGGTGAGGGATAACATCATTTCTTCGCCCGAGACGTGCTCGCTGCAGCTGGAGACTTTGCTATGCGGTCCGGAGTCTGCTACGAGTAGGTGTCTAAATTCTGCGCAGTTAGAGACACTGCATCGGCTATACAACGACTGGACAGAGGCCAATTCAACTTTCATCTTTCCTCACTTGCTACCTGGGAGTGAGTGGGAGTGGACGAAACTGAGTGGCTCGGACAAACCCAACTCATTGGGTGTCGACTACGTGAAGTATTTCCTCAACTTTGGTCCAGATTGGGACTGGCAGAAGGGCTATAGTCCGGGTCTTCTTCAACTTGCTGAGGAGATGGACCCGGGCAACGCAACAGCCGACAACTACGACTTGGCTCCTTTCTTTGAGCGAGGCGGAAAATTGCTGCTGTACCATGGCCTCTCGGATCCAGGCATTCCCCCTGGGAGCACTCTATACTTCTACAACCAGATTTTGCAGACTCTCAAACCTCGAGGTATTGAGGTGAGCGACTACTCTCGCGTCTTCTTCATTCCAGGGATGCTGTAAGTCATGTTATCCAGTCCCCTACTTTCTGGCTTGTCATACGCTAACTATCACAAGACATTGCCAGGGCACTCCAGAAGCCAACGATGCCCCGTGGTACTTCGCTGGTGCCAACCAGCAAGCAGCCCTCAAAGGGCCTATCCCACACTCTGTTCCTGGCTTTGCCGACGCCAAACACGATGCCATGCTGGCCTTAATGGACTGGGTTGAGAAGGGCCGCGCCCCCACAAAGATCATCACCACGAAATGGGCCGATGATGATCCTCGGGGCAGGATTACCAGCCAGCGGCCGGCATGCATGTATCCACAGGTGGCAAAATTCCAGAATGGTGGCGGCTCGAAGGGCGGTCGCGTTGATTTTAAGTCTCCCAAGAATTGGGCGTGCGAGAATCTCTGGACTTAAAACAACGAAATTTCAGAAATATGGTCACAATCTGGTCTGCTTTGCCTGTAAGTTGGGAGTGTATTGCATGAGAACAGTCACGGCGCTTGCTCATACCCCAATTACGATTTTATCCAAGTACATTAAAGGTCAAAAAATGAGTACCGTGCATATACTTGTCAAGCGTCAAGCTGAACAGTACTAGTAGGAGAAAATCTAATATTTAAAAAATATCTTGCCTACTGTGGTTGACAGAATCTCTCTGTGAGCTTGTATCACGGATTTATACACCTCTACGGTATCGGTATGAATCATCCTCTTATGCTGAACCAGAAAGCAGGGCGTGTGTATGTTTTCTCTCGAAGTTGATCATCCACCCTCCAGATTTCGCACTTTGCCGTTGAAGCATCCTGTCTTACACGATCAATTGCTTCCTGCTCTGAGCGAGGCGTGCAGCGAGAAAGAACAACGCTCCGATCGTCATGGCGATGGCACTAAACAGGATAGAGAGACTATAATTGCCATCCTGTGTGATGAGAGCACCGGCAATGGGCGTTCCAGTCAACGCGGCGGTACCCATGATGGCCGAGGCCATACCGACAAATGTCCCAATCTACACACAAACACTCAATTAGCTCCAAGATCATGGTATCAGGGGAAAGGGAAGATCAAGATACACACCTGACTAGGATGGGGCGCAGAATGACCCAACGTGGCGATCATGATCCCAATAAGCACCCCGGACAAGGCCCCATAAGCAGCGGCAAGAACAATCAGCGCCGGGGTTGACGTGATACCAAGCCACGAAAACAGCGATATGGCAGCCAGAAACGCCGCGAGGACCATGACATTAAACGGGCCCATGGCCAGCGATGCAGCCCCTCCAAGAGTCCGACCGAGGAGGGAACCAGCATTCATGATGGCGAACATGTACGTGGCCAGCTCACCGGGCATGCCATTCCGGACTCCATACTCGGCCACAAAGACATAGGGAGTAAAAACTCCAAGGAACAGGAACACCATGGCGAACACCTGCAGCGTATACACAGGTATCCTAAACGCCGACAGCAGGATCAACGGGCCAGCGCGGCGGCCTGCGCTGGTCTTGGAGTTGAAGCATGTACACCCCAACAGGACAGTCAACACCAGCACCGCAACGATGCGCTGCGACCAGCGGAACCCAATGTCCGTGCCGTGGAGCAGCTTCCCCAGCAGCAGGGGAAATACAATCCCGCCCAGGGGTGAGCCCACCGATGCCAGCGCCATGGCCAGGCCTCGCTTCTGATGAAAATGGTGCGCCACGGCTGAGACGCAGGGTACAAATATCATGCCCGCAGAGATCCCCAGCAGGAAACCTTGGCAGAGCAGAAATTGCCAGTAGTGGTCGCAGAAGCTGACCATCAGCACGGCTAAGACGTAGGTGGCCGTGCCTGGCCATAGGACCACCTGCAGGCCGAACCTGTCGGCGAGTGGCCCGCTGACGATGCTGGTGGACAACAAGGCCCAGGTCTGGATGGAGCCGATCCAAGCTATTTCCGAGAGTGTGTGATTTCTGAGAACAGTCTTGGAGTAGTATGTCTCGTAGACGCCGTAGGAGGTTGCGTAGCCGAATGTGGAGAATTGTACGCCAAAGGCACCGAGGACGGTGAGCCAGCCCTGACGGCCGCCCTCAGCGAAAGTTGGCGGTGGTACATTCTCTGGTGGTGATGCCCTTGATATCAGCGGGGCACGCTCATCTGGCTCGGAGGCACCGTTTGCGGTTTGATGATGTACGTTAGGCATTCTCGCTCAATAAATTGAAAATTGAAGGAAACTTCTGGTCATAAATTGCTTTCGTGTATGGTGAAAAGAGAATGTGGCATCCCGAAACTGGAAGAACGTTGCTCTGAATTCGAATCTGCTATTCACTATGCAGCAGATAGGATGTCGGTTCTAAACTATAAAAGATAAACACCAGGCATTGGAATTGAAAGCCTAGGAACTCATCACCAACGTTATATTTGAGCCAACAAAGGCAATTTGGGACTATGCCTAGCCAAGGCAAGCTCGGGACGAAGAAATGCGGGCTACGTGAAACAACCTTCGCGGCCGTGACTGATGGGGATCGCTGTGAACCGGAAACCTGGACTTTGCATGGTATACAGAGAGCTGTCTGACAAACCGAGCCCGCTTCGGAACACTTCCGAGGGAACATCTGTTTCCCAAACAAAATGTTCAAGACCGTCAGTCGCGGGCTCGGAATACTTCAGACCACAAGTGTCGGATATCCCGAGCCTCGCCGTCTCGCAGCCTCGCAGCCGCGCATTCGGGATCACTCGTAATTCGCAGGCGTGATTCATGCACAACACCGTGAGTGACTTCCGTCACCAGGAACAAGACTGCACTTAGGTACCAGTATTTCAGTTCTGAGGTCTCACATATGCGGGTGCGACCAAGAGAATTGAATCGTATTACATAAGACCTGCACTTGACAACACGGCAACACGCCTACACACATAACGCCCAACATGACAGTCATGACCAACCACGTCGACGATCTCCCCATAGTCTGGAGAGACCACGGCGACAAAGCCGCCTACGAAGCAGCACGCACAAGGGTCTTCAGCACCAAGCTCCCAGACCGCTACCCCACCGCCGTGGTGCGGCCGCGGACAGACAAGCACGTCGTCGACGGCATCAGGCTCGCAGCCGAGCTGGGCGTCCGGGTCGCCGTGCGCTCGGGCGGCCATAGCTGGGCGTTCTGGAGCATCCGCCAGGACGCGGTGCTGATCGACCTGGTGGACTACAAGCACGTCGAATATGACGAGGCGACCAGGATCGTCACGACTACGACGAGCGTGACCAGCTCGGAGATGACGGCCTTTGTGGCGGAGAGGGGGAGGTTTATCCCGACGGGGCACTGTGCCGGGGTTGGTTTGGGGGGATTCATGCTTCAGGGTGGTATGGGTCATAACAGCAGGGTGAGAGGCTTCGAAGTCTACTTGGCTCTCTGGGGTTGAGCATTTGGCAGGAGTTGACTGACTGACATGGGCACAATCTTGATAGTCCTACGGGTATATGTGCGAGTATCTCATCGGTCTCGATGTTGTTACTGCGAAGGGGGAGATCAAGCACTGCGACGAGTTTGAGAACTCTGACCTGTTTTGGGCTGCTCGTGGCTGTGGTCCAGGTGAGCCCGCGCTCGAAAAATCTTCACACATGGGCTTAGTATTGACATCGTGTTGAGGTTTCCCTGGAGTCGTCTTGAGATTCTACTTCAAGACTCGACCGGCACCCAAAGTATACAAGAAGAATGTGTATATTTATCCCATTAGCCACTATGAAGTGGTCATGAGGTGGATGGTCAGCGTGAGTAGTCCCTTCTGTTCTGCCGACGAGGAAATCATCTAACCACACAACCTCAGGTGATACCCAGCATCAGCCAAGACATCGAGATAGCAGCCACCTCAGTCATCCCACGAGGCCAGCACAGTCGCATCTTACTCGTACAAAGCACCGTCTGGGCAGACTCAGAAGAGGACGCACGCTCCAAACTCGCCCCTCTAATTGACACACACCCCGCGGGTGCTGTCTTCAGCGAAGACTGCGGTGACACGACCTTCCAGCAGGAATACGAAGAAGCAGAAAAGGCCGTCTGGGCCGAGAACCACCGCTACATAGCCGACACTGTTTGGCTCCGCCAAGACTCCGACATGGTCAGCATCTGCAAAAAGGCCTTCATGGACATTCCCGACTGTGGAGTGGCCTTTTGGGAGCCCATGAACCCCGTAAGCAGGAGGAATCCTCCCTCCAATGGCATGGCCTTGAGTATTACTACCGACTACTATATCGCACTGTATGCCATCTATCCAGATAGCAAGGATGATGCAGATAATGAAGCGTGGGTGAAGAAGTACATGGCTACCTTGACCCCGTATGCGGTGGGCACGTACCTTGGAGATCACGACATTCAGATGCGAGAGACGAAGTACTGGTCTGATGAGGCGGGGAGGAAGCTTATGGACATTCGCAAGAAATGGGATCCGGAGGGGAGGATTTGTGGATATCTGGACAAGGGGGATAAGTCGGGACGAGATGGGTTGCCCAATAAGCTTTACCAGTAGTTCCAAAAGCTAAAAAGCACGCTATTTACTGTGAATGCTGAGGATTCCTCATCCATTCGATGAGACATTACAGCTGAGACCATATGTTCACAGAGGCTATCGTGTATGATTCATTTGCACCCATCTCGTATAGATCGCGGTCCTGCTTGCTGACGCGAAGGTTGATATTCACCTCGACAATTGCTACACACCCTGGAATTGGCTTTCACACATGCCTTGGTACCCATGTCTACTACCCGCGCATGTAGATAGCTTACCACGCGTCGAATGCCTCGACTGAACATCACATTCTTGAACTCTCGGAAATGCCGTGGTGAGCAAGCCGGGCTACCGAGTGTAGAGTCCATTTGGGTGACACAACTTGGAATCACATCCGATAGGTTCCAATGCCATTGGCGCTACGTGTGCGGAGATATCGGCCAGGACTAGTTGAATTTCGTAACAGACGTCAACGCCCCTCTCTGATCTGTCATCGTTCCATTGGGATACTCGGCATTCGCGAGTTGTTCCTCTCGGCGATACTGTTGCAGTCGTCATAGGTAGATCTCTGAAGTGATGTTCGTCTAGCTCTTTTATTGGCGATTGAAGCGGCCGCCAATTGCCTTAGACTCCCCTAGACTGTTTACGGAGCCATCATATTAGGTGACGTCCTTTTCTCACAGAAGTGAGGAACGACACTTTGAGTCCAAGCAGAGCACGTCTTGAAGTTGCAAAACCTCTGCAGCCATGGCACCAAAGCTACCACCTCTGAAAGAATCACTGCCCACACACTTCGACCTCTTCTACGACGGTCAATGGCACAAGGCCAAAGATGGCTCCCGCCTAGAGACAATCAGCCCCGGCACCGGCGAGGCCATCACGACAGTAGCCCAAGCCAAAGCCGACGATGTCGAAGCAGCAGTCCAGGCAGCCCACAAAGCCTTCCTCTCATGGCGGAACACAACAATCCAGGAGCGCGCAACCTACCTGCGCCGCGCGGCCGCGGTCCTGCACGAGCACGCCGAGGAGCTGGCGCTCGTCGACGCGTACAACACGGGAAACCCCGTGGCCGAGATGATCATGGACGCGCACACCGCGGGGGGCAGCCTCGAGTACTTCGCGGGGCTGACGCCCATGCTGCGCGGCGAGACGCTCCCGGGGACCTTCCGCCCGGACGAGTACCTGCACTATACCGTCCGCGAGCCCTTCGGGGTCGTGGGCCGCATCGTCGCCTCCAACCACCCGCTCATGTTCGCGGGCGCTAAAATGGGGGCGCCGCTGGCGGCGGGGAACACTGTTGTCGTCAAACCTCCTGACCAGGCGCCCCTCGCGGTGCTCAGGATGGCTGAGCTGCTGGCGGATGTCTTCCCGCCCGGTGTCATCAGTGTGTTGCCAGGGGGCGCCGAGTGTGGCAAGGCACTGGCTGCAAACCCGCTCGTGAAGAAGGTGACGCTCATAGGCAGCGTGGCCACAGGCAAAGCCATCCAGCGAGACGCGGCGGACCACCTGAAGCCGACTCTTCTCGAGCTCGGAGGGAAGAACTGCCTCATCGCCTACCCAGACGCCGACGTCGAGAAGCTCGCCCAAGCCATGACGCGCGGTATGAACTTCACCTGGGCCGGACAGAGCTGCGGCTCCATGTCCCGCGTTTTCCTGCACGACAGCCTCCACGACAAGGTCCTCCCGCGGGTCGTCGAGCTGGTCCAGGAGAAATGCCAACCGGGAGATCCCACAGATGTTAAGACCACCATGGGGTCCATGATCAGCAAGGCGGCGCAGGATCGTGTGCTGGGGTACATCGAGTCGGGCAAGGCCGAGGGAGCGAGACTCGTCTGTGGCGGCGGGGTGCCCAAGGCTCTCAAGGACGCACGCCTGGCGAATGGGTTCTTCGTGGAGCCGACCATCTTTGCCGACGTGTCGCCCAGCATGCGCATCGCCCGGGAGGAGATCTTCGGCCCCGTCATGTCCATCTTCCGCTGGGAGGATGACGACGAGGTATTCAAGATCGCCAACTCGACCTCCTACGGCCTGACCGCGTCCATTTTCACCAGCGACATACTCACAGCCCAAAGAGCCACACGCCGAGTCGAGGCGGGGTTTGTCTGGGTCAACGATGTTGCCAAGCACTTCATAAACGTGCCCTTTGGAGGGTTCAAGGAATCGGGTATGGGCAAGGAGGAGTGCCTTGATGAGATGCTGTCTTTTACCAACACCAAGAGCATAAGTTGGAATTTAATGACATGAAGAAATGGCAACAGAAGTCAGGAAACTGCTCACATCAAATCTCATCCTGTTACCACAGATTGAAGAACCCAGTCTATGCCTGAGATGTTTCCGTACATCTGCTTTTGGTCACCACTCGCTGCCTAGCAATCATCGACGCAATTTTCTTTTGATGCCTTGCTTATAAATGGAGTAACATGACTATCTTCCTGTCATGAACATATGCGGGCCCAGATGCCAAATCACAAATTACCTCCCAGTATTATCATTGCAGGTCTGAACTGCCTCAAGAATATATGTCGTGCTCCTCATGAGGAGCCAGAATACTCTCTTGTCATCAACAACACCCCAGAATGCAATGACCAAGTAGCGCCAGAAGTCGATGACCATTCGAAGTATGCAGCCATGTGGTCTCATATCGCTCAGACCATCTCTATAGCCGTCACGGGAGGGTTGTCTGCTGGAGTAGCTATTGAGGGTGAGGTAAGTCAGCATCGTCTCATCACAGAGGAGGGAATCAGTGGAGGAGAAACACTCACCACGACCACTAGACTTCTTCCCTCCTCCCCAGCCAAACAGCCCCTTCTTTTTGACACCACCCACACCCGCACGCCTAGTTGTCGGGGTTGAGGCTCCGCCACGAGCATCATCCACTTCCCCAGCAACCACAGTCACCGAGGATGGTCGTCGTTCCACAGGCCGGGTCTTCACATCGGGTTCCCTAGGCCGGTGGCGGTTGTCACGCCGGTAGTCGTCACAATCATCATCACCATCGAGCATCTCCACTCCTTCGTCGTCTATAGTAGGTGATGGGGGTAGTTGCCGCGGAGGAGTTGGAGGGTCGCTGGCTGCTGCATCGACGGGGCCGTCTTCCTCCTCGGCCTTGAGGCCGCGGCGGGTCTTGTCGTTCTCGAGCTTGGCGCAGTAGAAGAGGGCGCAGAGGACGAGGACGAATACCACGACGGTCCCGACTATGATTCCGACCACCATGGGCGTCACGGCACCCTCGTGCGCTCCGCCGCCGAGCGAGTCGTTGTCATTGGGCTGGTTGTTGCAGCTGACGCACTGGGACATGTCTGCGGTCGGTGTGTGGTTGGCAGTGTGCTAGGAAGGTAAATTCTGTGGTGTTTGGAGTGTATAGCAGTTGGCTGGCTTGAATCAGTTCAGCGAGATTGGTCTTGGGAGGTACTCTAGAGTTGAAAGAGAGATCTTACCAGAGGTATCAATTGGTCTGGCCGATTGATCCGCGAGCAACTTCGTCGCGTTTCCTGACTGACGAGGAACGGTGGAGAAAGAGCACGTCTTTCGAGAGTGTGAAAGGCTGGTAAGAAGTCCAAGTGTGGTGATCCTGCGACAAATGGAAATGCCCTTCCCTGTGGTTGCTCGTTCCTTCCCCTTACCTTTCGGGGCCTCGGACAGCCTGTGGTAGACACCAAACGCAAGCAACAATGCTCCAAGAAAGCCCAACGATCCAAAAGAATATCAACTCAAAGTCCTGCCCCCATTTACCAAGGACAGCCTTCGGTCCAGTCCACCATTCTATTCCTAGAGAAATCCTTGCGTCACGTTCCAACCGTCCAACGTCTGCTGAGCACCGGGTCCTGTACGACGACGAAAATAGAGGAGCGCAAAGTTCGCTAAGCCGTTCGAGAGCTAAGGGGAGAGTGACAGGCGCCTTGTCGAGGGAAACTCGGGGTGCGCCAGGTACATATTCCCAACTAGACGGGCTGGCTGTGTCTGTCTTGCCTGTCATCCCTCCGCCTCGTCTTCATAAAGAAACCCGTCGTGCTCGCGCCCGTGCCGAAACCGTCCAGATTACCCTCGACCTCCTCGACCTCATACCTGGCAGGATGACAGAGACATGGCTAACACAAACCGCGGCATCTTGCATCCTGCGCTCCCGTCGGGGGCGGCCGTCACTCTGCCACAGAGATCCAACTTCCCACAATCCTCGCGCCTCATCCAAACCCCAACACCCCATCCTAATCGACCGTTTGACGTATCTCGAAGAAGGCAGTACAACAGATGAGATCACATAGGCAGATGGTCATATACTTGGACAGCTGGAGTCCGCCAAGACCGCGAGATCAGGGGAGAAGAAGAGAGAGAGAGATGGCCACGTCGCACAGCCCGTTGAAGATCTGTGTTCCCTCACCAACCCCAGCTGTCGTGCGATGGCAGTGTGCGAAAGAGGGCCTGTCTCTCCCTTTTTCCTCTCGCCTGTGTCCGGATGAAACCCTTTGATCTCTTTGCCAAAAGCTGAACGCGACAATCCGGAGGGAAGAACGAGGCAATCCGCAAACACGCAAGACATATTTCGTCCAGCAAGCCGAGATGATGTGTCTCGCCTCGTTTCCAAAATGCGACAGGCACCGGGGATACCCTTATTGTATACGGACACGTTTATATGAGGCTATATAAACTGAATGATGCCCCATCAAACGGGCCTATTTCACTGACATGTACGGGCAGACAGGTGGTAATACCACAGAGACACAACCTGGGCAGATATTCTATCTGGAACCCGTATGCGCTTCCACTCGAGACACCTCAGATCGCTCGTCACACAAGATCTTGGTGCGTTCGAGCACCTGTGTCATCAGGTCATGGTGGTTCAGGAGACCGTCGTCTCGGGGACAGCCACAGCATTCCTTTGTGTGCGCGCATAGGTTATGATCTGTCCCATTTCGCTGTCAAAAGAGATGCTGGATCCAGTAATTGTATACGAACTTCGACCCGTTCATGCTGTGTGAACCTCACATGAGCTAGCCAATGCAGTCTGCGACTCCGGCATGATTGAAATGAACAAATAATCCACATGAACATGATACTAACACGTTCACCATTGACACCACAGCTGTTCGCCAAACACTGGGGCTCCAAAAAAGTCCAAGAAGTAGTGGGTTAGACCAACGTCCCCTAAAGCTTCCTATCCGCCAACCCCTGACCCGTCATCTTCCTGCCCAGCCCGGGCCTGCCCGGCAGTGGCTTTCGTTCGAGCCTCAGCCTCTTGTCAGTCAAAGTGCGTCCGGAACTGGTGTCACTCCAGAAGTCCTTCAGCCCGGACGCATCGGAACGGCCGCCAGCGGTGGAGGAACCCAAGGGGCGATCCTCCATCTGGGCGTCGAGGATTCCGAAGCCCGCGCCATTTCCACGGGTGGGATCGATTGCACCGGCGTAATCCCCTGGGCGAGCTGCTCTCCTCCATGGCTGCTCGTCCGGGTAGTCGCTTCTTCGTGACAGTGCCAGCGAGGGCCTCACATCTGGACTGCCGTAGAAAGAGACAGAGCGCACGGATGACATCTTCTTCTCATAGCCAGGTTTTGTTGGTGCTGGAGTCGACGGACCGTCCAGGTTGACATTTTCGAATTCGTCCCCTCTGTGTTGCTCTTCGTCCCTCTCTTTTCCCTTCTCTACCACAGATCTCAGGACCCCACTGGGCTTCAAATCATCTTGCAGAGTCTTCCACCTTTCCCCGATGGCTCTGCCCTCCTCGTCATCATGGAAGACAAATGTCATACCTGCCAGCAGGGACAACACTACCAAGACCGTGAGGAAGTAAGCCCCGGCCCCGTCCGCCCCGGACAATGGCCTCATCTTTTCGAGTGCTGTGAGGGCATTGACCTGCCCAATCCCAGTCACCTCTACACTTGGGTTCCCAGTACTTGTGCCACCCGTCGAGTTTGTCACAGGTGCGTCCAGGTTTTGGATCATTGTCGCAAGGACGACCTCCATCGCGGCCATCTGCTGTCCTACGCCCGTGGTGCCATCCCACTGCCCGTTATTGTTCGCCCACATGAGCCCGCACATTCGGCCGTTACCTCCACCCTTACACTGGACGGCGGCAGCTTTCGCGGATGCATCTAACAACGGTTTGATAGTACTGTAGGTCCAAGGCGCCCACTTCGTGGTGGCGGCCATCCAACGCGATAGGAATGCCTTGAAGCTCAACTCGTCGTTGTCACAGAGATGCACTCCCTCGCAGGCAACCTCGGTCATGATGTCGTAGTCTGCGCCCGTGAAGAACACGCGCAACCCGATAAGTAACCCATTAACCCTCGTACGCCAGAGTGCCTCCGCGACCGGGTCGGTGTCAGCTGTATAGTTGTACATGGCCGCGGCGCCGTGCAGGAACGCTCCCGCGTTGTATGTCCACTGGTACGGTACAACATGTGTACAGTTGCCCTCCACCGGAGCACCGTCGTATATGTAGTACGAGTCATTGTGCAGGAACTTGACGTCGATCATCCAGTCCCAGATGCGGTCCGCCCATCTCGCATAGGTGTGATTCCCCGTGTACAGGGCCAGGCGGCTTGCCATGTTGAAGAAGCAGGCCTGAGAGATGCTGTTCTTGTAGAGATAGCCATTGTTCCACTGGAAGATCTGCCATCGCAGGCCACCGCCACACTGCGCAGTGTTCCACCTCGCGGCTTGGGTGTTGAACACATTCTGTGCCAGGGCCAGCCACTGGGGCCTTGATGCGGGTGGGTTGGGGAAGTTGTACTCGGCAGCGGAAAGAACAGCCATGCCCCAGAATCCCTTGCCACAGAGTCAGCATCATTCCAAACTAGACATACGGATTTATGCTCTGACCTGATCATCATTGCCCTCTGTCATTGTCTGGTTGGGCGGCATGTAGTCGTCGTCTGGGCCGACTTGGAAAAGTAGGCCCTGCTGGGTGATTTGGTTCCACGTGGTGTCGCCGGTGTAATACCAGTAGTCGATGAGTGCCCCCATGAGAGCGCCGCCCTCCCACCCTGTGTTGAAACCTGTCAGCCATCGAATCGAAGCAACGGCTGGCTTTGTCGTAGTATCAAAAGGCTTACAGTAGTACGGCTTTGGGAGGAGACCAGGAGTCTGACCCGGCTCATTTCCCTTGTAGAAGGACATCATATCCTCGGTCATGGCTGCAGCGACGGACTTGATCGATGCTTTCGAAGAGCGAATTATTATTAGATAATATCACGAGAGTGGTGAGGAAATCATAACACACCCGGGGATTTCAGATCCAGATCATAAGCCTCGCCTGGCCGTGCCGCCAACAACAAAAGGGTGTACTGGGTCAAAAAGAATGGGGCGCGAAAGGACCTGTTCTCATAATCGACGAGTATGAGGGAGGCCGTGGCGACATAAAACAGGGTCTTCATCAGGTCGAGTATTAACAAAAACATTTTAGATGGCGCGAAACGGCTACCGGGATTGAGTCGAGTCAAAGGAAATGGCTGCTCGAAAGAGGAAATGAAACACAAAAAACGAAGGGACCTCGTCCGTGAGCGAAAAGAATATGTGTCGAGGAACTCAGAGATTTCAGAGCCAGTGTGCGGTCGAGCCAAACAGCAAAATTGAGCCGGGAAGCGAGGGCAGAGCAACAAGTTGGACAAAAAGGTGAGCCACGCCGCAAGAGCTGTTCACGGTGAAGTGCGTGCAGTTGAAAATCTCGAATCGTGAAAATACCATGATCCCTTCCGCGTGGGCAGTGCTGGTCCAAGCAGACTGCCTCGATTCTACCTGGGTTGCACTTCCTTGGTATGGCCTGCTTGGGCTGACACCGACAAGGAAGGAGCAACTTGAAGGCGACATCGTGGTGAGGCGGGCACGCGCGGTACCCGCTGACTGTGAATATTCCACTAATAAGCCTCTGCCCAGCACACGGTTTACGATGTCTATGTTTTCTGGAGTAGCCTCGAAGAGAAAGACATTGGTGAAACCGCAAGCAGGTAGGTGTGTTTTCATGAGAACTGTATAGCCCCAATTACTATTCAGGTAACAGAAGCAGTCTAAGCGGAAATGTCAGATTCAAAGCATGGAGGGGAAGAATCTCGGCACGTACTCATGCAATTACCGACCAAAGTAGGTGTAGGTAGTTAGTTAGTCAGTGAGCAAAAAAAGAACACAACATCTAATTACTATCCTGAATATTACTGAAGACTCCTCGACCAATCTCAATCATACCCAACAGATGCATCACAAGCGTCCCATGTGCAGCCCCCAAACCCAACCTAGATCATCATTAAAAAGGTCCGCTCAGACAAGAAACAAATATCCACGAAGTCATTCATATCTCATTCTCGGCCTGCAACTTCCTTTCTCCTTTCTTACAACTCCCGCCGAGGTAAAGCAGTCGGAGCGGGGGACAGCGTGAACTGGCCCATCACCCAGTATGCGGCGGTAACCTTACACACTTGGTCTCCCGGCGCCCCTCCTGGGAAGTAGATTCCGGGAGGTAGGATTAGCGTCTCCTCGGCGGGGAGGAGACCGTTGTCGGGGTTGAGACCATCACATTCATCCGCTATGAGGATATCGCGGTTAGCATCAGAGATTACCAGGAAGAGTTTGGGACAGCAAACTTACCGAAAAGAGGCGTCAAGCTCACGGGCGTACAGCCATCCGGCTCAGTACCCGCACCAGTCGTGACGAAGAAGACCTTGCGTGTGGCGGCGTCCAGGCAGAAAGTGGTCTGGCCGCCCGCAAAGGCGGCGTTAACCCAGAGCAGCTCGTCGTCCACGATCCCCCATGTCCTGGTTATCAGCCCGACGGCGGGGGAGACGGCCAGCGGCGCCGAAGCCACTCCCAGGTTCGTCGACACCTTCTGGCCGCCGCTGGTGAGCTCGCCGTCGACGATGGCGAACTGGGTCGCCTGCGAGCACTCGACCGGGTTGTTGACGCCGGCGTTCCCGATGAAGCCGCTGCTCTGCCGGCGGGCCTTGGACCCTGGGGCGCCCGACTGTCTGGGGTCGGCTGGGCCGATCCCGATGACGAAGACATCGGCAGATGGGATTGCGGATCCGCTGGGAAGTGTGCCAGATGCCGAGCCTGAGGGTCCCTGTGAGGGGCCCAGACTGCCGTTCGACATGGAAGTCAGACTGCCACCACCGGAAGCGGGTCCAGTCTGAGAGCTTCCAGGAGCTCCGGTTGTCACTGTGAAGTACTGAGTGCTCGAGGAAGTAATAACTGTGCCGCCATTGCTCGGGCCTGGAGAAGGCCCGGGTCCGCCGCCGGGTGTTGTGGGAGAAGGGAATGGTCCAGGGCCGGTGGGAGAAGATCCAGGTCCGCCAGCAGTAGCTGAAGATGGTCCTGACCCACCGCTGGGAGTCGAAAGCGAGGCGATCGGACCACCGGAAGTTGATCCTTGAGATCCAGCGGTGGTAGCTGACGAATTCCCAAGTCCGCCACTGGCGGTCGAAGTGTTTGCGAACATACCAGACGCCGTGGACAATGTAGGGAGAACAACCACCGACGTCGAGGATCCACCAAGGTTAGGCGTTCCCTGTGCCGACGACGTGGTACCAACACCAGCCCCGGAGATACTGCTCCCCGAAGCAACGGAAGATGTACTCCCCCCGATAGAGGAAGTCGAAGAGGAATCAGAATCAAGCACGACCCTGACCCTCGCCGCGTTGAGCACCCTGAAAATCTGAAGATAGTTCTCAGCCCTCTGCACGAGGGCCCTGCCCGCAATGTCCAGGCCATTCAGGAAAGACCTCGGGGAACCGGGGGAATTCGGGGTAGGGCAATCAATCCGCGTGTACCGAGTTGGGTCAGTCGGTGCCGTCGCGTTACCACAGTAGCAAGAATTATCAACAGCGCCGTTGTAGTCGTATTTTCTCCTGTAGCAATAACCTGCACAGGTCTCTGGATCTCCAAAGTTGGGCCCCGTGATCGCTTCCTCAGGTGGCAGGAATGGCCTGGCAGGCTCGGGCTGCTTGGTATAGCAACCCTCGTTCTGGACCACCACGTCCACGGTTGTTCCGTCGATATCGAGGAAAGCCTTGATGCCCTCACCAACCGGCACATCAGCAGCAGCGGCATAGTCTGTGTGCTCAGGATACGCGACCGTCACGGTCTGCAGAGGCTCGACACTGGGTGTGGCTGCAGCGGAAGTGATGGACGACGGCTGAGGCATGATAGAGGGGGTGCCGGCAGAAGGTGATGTCGTGGGGACCTCACCGCCAACACTGCTGGTAGCAGGGCTGACCACGGGGCTGGCCACAGAGCTGGCCGCAGAGCTGGCCGCAGCGGTAGGGCGGGCAGAAGTGCTGGAAGGAGAAGTGCTAGCAGTGAAAGCGCAGGTACCGCATGAGGTTGGAGACTGCAAGACGGGGTTTGAAGTCTGGACGTTGGGGCCGGTGGAAGGCGAGGATGGCACAACGACTGGGATGCTGGAAGCCGGAGGAGACGATGCAGCAGCAGGTGAAGACGTCCTCGCGGCAGAGCTTGTTCCAACACCGGAGCTCATACCAGCACCTGAGCTCGATCCAGCAGCTGAGCTCGCAACAGAAACTGAGCTTGTAACAGCAACTGAGCTCGGAGTAGCAACTGAGCTCGTAACAGCACCAGAGCTTGCTGAATCGGCAGAACTAGTAGTGACAGCACTGCTGGTTGCCGATGTGGAGCTAGAACCGGCGATGCACGAGTACGTCGCCCGCGCGCTCAGCGTCAACGTCGTCGAGATGGAGCTATAGAGCGGGTTCGTATCGCGGCCCTTGGCGTAGACGATGGGGCCACTTCCGGAACCGCAGTTTTGCCTGGGGCTACTCGCACACTTGCGGTTGCACACGGACATGTCGCTGTTGGGCTCGTTCATGATCGTGTTGCCGCATCCACACAATACGCCTCCGTTTTGGAGGCCAAAGTACTCGTAGTTGGCGCACAGGTTGGCGCACGACTCGAGGGAGCTCGCGCCGCCCTTGGGGACGTAGCTGGCGGAGTCGAAGACGTTCGTCAGGTCGGTCGAGGAACAGCCGCGGATGTAGAACGGGCCGACCTCGCGTTGGCGGACAGGCAGGACGCTGTTGACTTTGTTGTTGCTGCCTGTGCTGCTGGCGGTGAGAGGCCGGACGGCATTGTTCCTGTCAAAGGTAACCTGGGGAGCGCAGTTGTACGAGACCAGTCTGTTCTGCGCGTCCAAGTTGCCATAGCCCGGAACCGGTGGTACGTAGCAGCCCTGCAGGTCGGGGTTCACAGCAACGGCGACCCCGTTCGGGCTGCCGCTCTCGCAAGTTTCAACGGGTCTGTTGATCTGATAAGAGCCAGGCCCAAAGGATACACCGCAGTCGCATTCACTGTTCGTCGCAGAGAAGGCGGAGTAGGGATAGCCCTCCTGTGCACAACGCAACCGGCAGGCGTCCTGACTGGCACTGTTTGTGGCAGCCCTGTTGTTCCGGAAACCCGAACTCCCCAGGTTGAAACAACCGAGATACTTGTAGCCAGTCGCCACAGCGGCGCTGTTGCCGCGAATATCTGCATCTGAGGGGAAAGTCGGGTCCACGCTCACGGAGACACCATTAGCAGTCGAAGCGCCACCGCAGAACTGGTTGAAATCACCCGCGCAAGCGACATTGCAGAGTGGAGTATCAACCCCGTTGCTGTATGTCGTCCTGGCCCCCGCAGGAAGCAAGGCTGAGCAATAGCAGCGGTTGTTCAGAAGATGACCGTTCTTGTAGCCGTATCCTTGGCATGCCCTGCCGCAGGTGTAAGGGGTGACGGTAGCATTGAACTTGGTCGGCGTTAAAACATTACCCCAGAACTGGGGATAGGATTGCTGGTAATACTGGGTATTTCCGGGAACATAGTTGACGATCTCGAACAAGCCTGTGACGGGCGTAGAGGAGGCAGTGTAGCATCCCATGTCGTAGAAATTGTTCGGACCATCAATGGCACCACAGGTGGCCACTTGCTGGCTCAGGCTGGAGAAGAAGCCTTGGGCACTAGCATCGACCGCTGCCAGGACGGCAACAGCCTTGGCCTGAGTCCAGACCATCGTGACCGAGGAGTTATGGCGTGGTCTCGGGATGGATTCGATCTGGATGATGGGTCGAAACGAGAGGTTTGATAAAGCAGTCAGGAGCTATACCCGAGGCCACCTAGCTATGGTCTGGCTTGATCGTGTGCGGGCTCAAGCGAGTAGCAAAGCACGAGAAGTCGGTGACGAGAGGCATGGCGAAGGAGAGTGATTGCGAGAGACGGGAGCCTCTCAAATACCGTAGCCGACGCGACAAATCGCTTCAGCCCATGCCACTGGGCCACGAGTGTGCGCGTATGGGAACTCATCAGCGCACACATGTTGTCGGGAGAGTCCATCGAGACATGGCTGAGGGGGTCATACAACGGACATGAGGAAGCGCATTCCTCGCCGCCGTCAGGGACATAATTGCAATATGCTACACATCTGCATGGAAATCTGTGGGCCCAATCAGTTCCCATGGATATTAGAGAAGCACAGGGGGTGGAATGCTTTTAAGAATCTTTCATCTGCTGCTGTCTCTCCTGTCGTTCGAAGGCGGCGGACCTCCGCGGTCGAGGAACGTAGGGCTGAGGTTGGAATTCCGGACCGCCATTACGTAAGGCATCTTGGACAGACGGCCACTGACCAAGACTAGGCGGAAAAGCAGATGAATAAGACTGCCCATGCGATCAGGAAAGAAAATGGAGTGCTTACCTTGCGCGTTTAGTGAGCTGTGGCTGAAAAACATACCAGAGAGTATACCTAGTTATCGTTGATATTTAGTCGCTGTAGCAAAGCCTACTATGGGAGACTTTACCACGGGATGACCTACCATGGGAGAATCTACCTTCATACTGAGGGCTAACCTACCTAGGTACTGTGGGCCGTTTGTTGTGGGTTGTTTGCTGTGGGATATCCTACATGGGAGAATCTGTCTACGTACTGTGGGACAATCTGCTGTGGGATAGGATGCTGTGGGATAATATGCTATGGGATAATGTACTGTGGGAGAGTCTACTGTGGGATACCTACCATGGGATAATTTACCTACGTGCTGTGGGAGAATCTGCTGTAGGACAGTCTATCTGGGTCCTGTGGGATAGCCGACATGGGATGGTCGACTGTGGGATAATCTATTGTAGGTGGGTCTCCTCTAGGAGAGTCTACCGTGGGAGACTCTACTGTAGGAGAGTCTACTGTAGGAGAGTCTACTGTAGGAGAGTCTACCGTGGGAGACCGTCCTGTGGGATCCCCACCATTGGGTAGTCCTCCCAGGGATAGTCTACTATGGGACGACCAGCTGGAAAATTGGCAATTGGGGACACATACCTGATCAAAACGCCACAGGACCTCGTTCATGCCAACACGATCTCATTGCCACATAAAAAACAACAACAGATGACGGCACGGTCGGCTCTTCGAGGCTAATCTATGCTTCATATCTGGAACCCCGCAACCCGCATATGACCCCGAGGAAAGATAGTAGGAATACAATGGGCCGGAAGGGAGGGCCTAGCACACCGCCACGATTCATTCACAAAGCAACATGCTCCTTACGGTACCCTAAGATACATTCCCCTTGTACTCCATCAGCCCTCGAACTCGACCGTCCTCGTTGCGTTGGCATCCTCGATAACGCTCTGTGGACGCGCCTTCGGCCCCCCGGTCTCCCCGGCCCCGCCATCCTCGGCACCACGCGCCTGCCCGCCCTCTCCCTTCCCGTTGCCGCCCCCTGCCTCGGCATCGGCTCCTTCCAGCAGCATACGGTCCTCGGTCCTGACGCTTCGAATACTCCTGCCCTCCGCATCGCTACGGCCCGTAGGCGTCCGCAAGGAGTGCACGTCGATGTCCGCGTCTTCGTCGTCCTCTTCCTCTTCGTCCTGGGCCGCCTTGTGGCCCGGGGTCGCGTTCTTCTCCAGCTCCTTCTGCGCCTCGTCCATCCTCCTCCTAACCTCGGCCGCCACGCGCATGCCATCTGTGACTATGCCGTCCAGGACGCCCCGGAGGCCGCGATTTCCGCCGGCTCCGGCCCCGGGCGCACCGCCCATTGCTGCTGCTGCCGCCCGGCCAGCCGATTGGCCCAGGCTGGAGAAGGTGGTGAGGTTAGAAGAGCTTGCCCCCGAGCTCGTCGGGAGGCCCTCGATTATGTGGAACGAGGATGGGAAACTGGACTCGAAGAACTGCTCTAGAAGCTCATCGGCGAGGATGACCATCCTGAACGTGGGGAGGGTCATATATAGGGGGTTGGAAGGATCAAGGGCGACGTTTGCCTTTTCAGACTGTGCCTTCGACACACGCCGGTGGTCGTCTACTTCTCCTGGCGTGACGTTCTTGTTGCTGTCGACAATGTTGATAGCTGGAGGGATGTTTGTTTTCTTGGGTGTCTTCTTCGTACTGCCGTCCTTTGGTGTGTCTTCTAGGTCTAGGAGATCCTCCTCCTCCTCCTCCTCTTCATCATCGTCATCCCCAATCGTGAACGCGCTAGGATCGGCCATGTTATCCTCAGCCTCAGCGCTGCTGCTTTTGGTGGCTTCAACTTGGTTGTTGGGGTGATCGGGATCCGCATACTCGAAGCAGCGCCGAATGAAAGCGCTCACACTGCCGAGGAACCTCTCATTCACAGTCGCTTCCGGCATCGAGCTATTTGGACTGTTCGGATTCGCGGCAGAGTCCTGGAGTCCGTTAAGTCCCACATGTGAGGCTGAAGGGCTGAGGCTACCCTCCAAGCCCCGACGTGAAAGGAACAGCAATGCTTCGGAGATGCGTAATATGCCTTCTCGGTCTACTCTGCCGTCACCGTCGTCGTCGTAGAGCTCAAAAAAGTAGGTAATAGTGCCCATGATGTCGCTCTTGCCCTTGATGCGCGCCATTCCAGAGACGACATCCTGTAGGGTGACCGTGCCTTTGGAGCCCTTGTCCCAGAGTTTGAACAAACGTTGAAGGAATTCGTGGTCTGCCGGCTCGGGTCCCGTCCCCCAAGGCCCGGTGTATGTGTCTGCTTTACGCATGTTGGCGAAATAGGGGCTTTTGTCCTTCTCCTGGAAAGTATCCCGGCGGGGCGTTGTTGGTGAGTCAGAGATCGCCCACTTCGACATGGCTGCAAGGAACTCGCGGAAGGCGTCGTAATCCATCTCGGACGTGCTCGGAGCCCCAACCCCTACTCTGCCCTTTTCCACAGCCTCCTGGTGGTGCACGTCGCCCAGCTTGGGCCGGCCTGTCTTGGCTCTCCGCTGCTGCTCCTGCTGAAGAAGGTTGTTGCGTTGCTGCCGCTCGTACAGCACGCCGAAGAATCTGTCGTATAGCGCCCCCAACTCGTCCGTGCTCATGATCTTGGCATCTGGCCCTAGATTCCTGATGGCTGTCCTCTTCGCAAAGTTCTCGATATTATTGAGAACCGCGTCCTTGTTCTTCAACCTCAAATCCGTAATTGTGCTGTGCGTGACCTGCGAGAATTCCTTGAATGCCACCACCATCAGCTCCTGGAACCGCGTCACGGCCCGCAACTTGGGGTTTTCCGACTTGGGATGGGCAGACTCGTCCAACCGCGAGAAATATGACTTCAGGACAGATATAAATGCGCCGTCATCTGTCGAGTCCAGGAGATCCTCCCCGTTTATCCTCAAAATCGCTAGTCCGACCTGGAATAGGACTTTTGGCCCCTCAACAAAGAAGACGTCTAGAACCCTGAACGCGAAGACCAGGGGCATGGAGTTTATGTAAAGTGACAAGAACCAAGGCAGGGATACCACGGACAGCTGCACATCGCTCTTCACCAGGTGGTCCCAGAGCACTGGCATCGTCTTTTCGACCAAGCTCTCGAACACCTTCTGATCGAGCAGGGTGCCATACATGGTGGTTGAGTAGTAGCCGGGAACGAGACGATCACACAGTGCTGACAGTAGGAAAAAGGCTTGTGCCTCTGACATGTAGATTAGCAGGGCAGCCACGACAATATTCATGGCTTGACAATATCCGACATCAGCGTTGACCCAACTGTATGCCGTGAGCACGCGGCGCAGCCGGCCAATGCCCTCCTCGCTTTGGAATCCGGGGTACTCGGGCAAACTTCGGTTCAGGTCCTTCTCGATTTCGTCGATAGCGAGGGACTCCTGTCCTTGGAATTTATTTAGTGTATCGCTGTAAAGCGTTGGGTTCTCGAGGCGCAAGTACAAGGAGCCGGATGTCAGCTCCCAGATCTCCCCCCTTAACCTATTGGGGAGGCCGACTCGAATGAGCTTGTGAAACGTTGGCTGTCGGATTAGGTTGGTATTCCGGCCATTGTCGCGCAGGTACTCTGCCCAAAGACGCATCTTGGCTCGATCTCGCAGCTTTTTGGCGTCACCGGGGTATCGAAACAGCATGCCAAGGCCGGCATCAGGTGGGCTGGCGGACTTCTTGTCTTCTGGGCGGAGCAAGTACTCTGAGTAGCACTCGGCGACGACCTTCTTGAGCTTCCCAACGCTTCCGACCCCGGCGCGTAGCCCCTTCTTCAGGCCATCGCAAAACCTCTCGCAGGCCGGCCTGCTGCCGGCGAGCGTGATGGTTATCCGTTGCTCTCGTATGTCCTTGTTGTCCTTAGGGGCCTCTTTGTCCTTGTCCTTGCCGGAGTTCTGGGCCAGGCCGTTCCAGGTGGTGATGGCCAGAGCGAACTACATTAACCGTCAGCAATCTCGTCCACCTCGAGCTGTATCCATTGTGAGCTGCGCACCTGGAAGTTCTGGCTGTGTAGCCTCTCAACTCTCCGGATTGACGACAGAGGGAATGTGAAGCCATTGCCGCTTGGACCACCGCCATGGGTCTGACCGGTGAAGGCCAGAGAGGTGGATGTTGTGGCCGAGGACATGAAGCTCGAGGGGGTGGTGGAGAAGCACATGTAGGCCTCGGAGAGGTGTATTTTGCCGGCATAGTGGAACCCAGTGTCGTTCTTACCGCCCTGGGTGGCGTTTGAGGGCGGGATCGTGAGCTCGGCATTGATCTCGTACAAGGGATGCTGGGAGGAGGGCAGTCGGAACTGGTTCTGGAAGAGGGTGGCCTTGGAGGGGTTCTTGTCCGAGTCGCTGAGGTTCAGGCCCTGCATAGGATCGAGAAGCTGCTGGGCCTTGTGAACGAAGCTCGAGAGGTTGAACATGGCTGCTTGCGAGGGCAGAGGGCGCCCTCGATGCCGTCACAGTCGTCGGCAGGTCGGCAAGTCGTTCTCGCCAGGGGTTCCAGGCAGAGAAGGGAAGGTCAGAACATGGCCTAAAGAAGGCACGGCACTGGATCCTTGGGCGAGGGGAGGAGGCAGGAGTCGTGGGTCGTGGTCGTTGCGTTGGGTATTATCGCGAGGGTTGTTGGTCTATCTGGTCTATCTGCACAATTGCAATGCGAAGGGGAGTGAGTGAGTGTTTCTCTGCCTGAGACGGGACTGTTCGCCCAGGGGTCGCTGCTGCAGTCAGTCAGTCGGCCAGCCGGCTCGAGCTCTCCCCCTCCACCCCCCTCCACACCAGGGGGGCCCAGGGAGGCTGCGGCTAAGATCCGCTAAGCAACTGCCACATTCCCCACCACCAACCTAACACACAATTGTGAGGGACCCATACCATCTGTCGTCCTCCACCCCCAGTCTGCCAGTCTGACACTTTACAGTCTCCCAGTCTGCAGTCTACCAATCTACCATCTACCAATCTCCCACTATGCGATCTATCAGTCTCCCATTCTACAGTCTACAGTCTTCCAGTCTACCAGTCTACCAGTCTGCCATCTACCAGTCTACGGTCTACCAATCTACCAGTCTGAACTTGATAGTCTGCTAGTCTCACGGTCTGCAGTCTGCAGTCTGCTAGTCTCCCCGTCAGGCCCGTCTACCGCAGTGCCGTCCGCCGATGCAACCAAAACAAACCTTGGAATCACGGGAGCCAGGGGGTCACTGTCTCATGTGGATCCTAATACGCAGACCAAACCCAGCTGTCGATTGACCTGCCGACATTGAAAGCTCAGACTCACCTCATACCCGCATTGGATGATGGACAGCCATCAGCCTCAGATGGTTCAGCTCTTCCTGTGCCTGCCTGAAGACTAAACACGTGGCAGCCTGCTTGATGGATGGCCTCCCGACCGTCTTTCAAGACTTCAGCCGTGTGTGACCAATTGCTCGACCAATTGTGCCCTGCACGCCTGCTGCCCTCTGCCTCTGCCTGGGCCTGGCAGGCCGCAGCTTGAGTCGTTTCAGCGTCGTCTGTCGCCGCCAACGTCGAGCACAGATCAAGTGCATCCTCCCGAGCCGACCGTCGAGCCCCGCTATACTGAAGCACAATGAAGCGGCCTGTGGCCGACGTCGAGGGCTGATCTCTCTCTCATCGGACACAGATCTGCTCCAGTCTTGTCGTGGGCCTCGATACGACTTGCTGTGTGCAGTATTGTCTCCCAGTCGCATGTACATGTGCGGTGACCTGCACAAGTGCCGAGGCTTCGCGTTCCCACAGCAGCCGCTCTCTCCCCACGCTCGACCCGCGCTTCATGTCCCTCAGGTCTCCATCCGCTCAATTGGATCTGCGACACTGAACCTTTGCCCGATGCGCGTCCCAAAAGCGCCGAGCCTGCAAGCACACCTGTTGTTGTATCCGACTGCCGCATACAACCTCCATCATCTGTTCTCAGCAGAAGAGTGTAATGCTTGCGTGCCGGCCGCAGTGTCCCAAGGGCGGCACAGACTAAATACTACGTGCTCGTGAATGCCCTCGCCGAGCAGCTTGAGCTCTGAAATGTCTCTGCCCAAAGCTGCGAATATCATCCTTCGACCTTCTCGTGCTGCCGTGTTGTGTAACACTGACCCGATATGGGAGCACTCACCCCTCTCACAAGGGCGAGGAGACAGCCTTGGTTAATTTGACACTACTAGCTCACGTCACAAGACAACCACGCAATCGCCAGGGTACAACGCCTCGTATGTCTCGAAACCAGAAAAGGCCCGAGGCTGAGCACGACGGCCTCGTGGGCAAGTCGCGGCAGGCCGGGACTATCCAGCTGTGTGCTTGCTCGTTGTGGGCCCCCTTTTTTCTTTAGCACACTGGTCCCTCCCTTCATCTATATAATTGTCTCGTATGTCATCCTGGGCCCCAGAGTCATCCGAAGGTCAGTCCCGCTATTCCAGGTCGAGGATCCCGGCCAGCGACGCCTCCAACGGGAAGACTGACCTGAGCGAGAGAGAGAGACAGAGCGGTTGTGAGAGGGTGATCTCATATCGGCTCCCCCCACGCCCTGGCTGTCCGTCCCTCATCCGCGCCGCTTAAGAGGGAAGTTCAGAATTAGGTTTGCGATCGATCTGCAGCCGTGACGTCAAATCTCTCGCTGTTCCGGCCCTTCTCTTGCACGATAAGCGCAGCGAACAGCCACTCGATTCCTGGCCCAGCACCCAGAAATAAGCAGCGGTTCCCTAGGCTCTCGCAAGCCGGCCTAGCCACGAGATCCAGCTGCTCGCAATCCCTCAGCGCCAATATCCAGTCCACAATTTTGCAGGACTACCGCAGATCCAGTTACGAAACGCATCCTCCGCAGGACACCCACTCTGCCCCGGCTAGGCCTTGTCACCGAGGGTCGCATTTGACTTCTGCTCGCCTCCCATTTCACCTACATAATTCCTTTTGGAGACACAGCCCTGTTGGCTTGGCCCTTCTTGTCCGCCCCTCGACTGCCAAACCCTATTGTCAGCATTCGTCGTCACTGACCATCACTCCTACTCAAACGAGCCGGCCAACAACAACAAGCAAACTAAGCGATGACTAGGCAGCCAATGCCCAATTAAATGTTGTTGATCCTTCAGCCCCCGCATTGATCACCACAAACAGCGCCGCCCAAGGTCTCAACGGCCTACCGCTCTTCAACGGTCCAACGAGGCAAGACAGCGCCTCGTCCTCGTCCCGACGTCTCACAATCCAGCGCCGTTAAAACGGTGCCGGCGACCAACGCAGCACACAGACCGGTACTACCTACGTAGCCCGGGCCCTACTAATCACCCAAGCCTCCGAGCGCGCAATTCCGTCCCCGGGACGAAGTTTGTATACGAGGCGCTGCAGAGACGCATACGCATTCAGCCCCTATTCTAGCAGGCATTGGTCCAGTCAGGTGTGGTCGCCCCTTGTCTGACGACGCAGAGCAGCCCACCTGCTCCGGTACCACTCTCCCAAGTAGTAGCGGCGCACGCGAGGTCTCACACGATCGCATCAGACCCCGTGGTCCCCTGGAGAGCGCAACATGGCCGCGACAGTGGCCCAGGTGCCGGCGACAGTAGGCCATACTGGTGCAAATCGAAATCTAGACAAGGCGCAGGCCATGAGCGGCGTAATAGTCCCCGGGGCACCCAGTGATGCGTCGAAGACGTCGAGGAAACTGCAGCTGGACGACTTCGCTAAAGTGCGAACTCTGGGCACGGGTATGTATAGTACCATGCGCCCTCGAAGAGAGAAAGAAGATCGGCGAGCTGACTGGAACTATTTCGAAAGGCACGTTCGCCCGCGTATGTCTTGTGCGATTGGCAAGTCCAAAGAACGAGGCCGAGCGGACAAGAGTGTTTGCGCTCAAGATCCTGCGAAAAACAGAAGGTTCGTACAACAGAGTGCCTGTCTTGGCAGCTTTCTCCTGCGAGCACCGGGGCTGGTCGCTGACAACAGACTGCAGTGATCAAACTCAAACAGATCGACCATGTGCGGCACGAGCGGGCGATTCTCGGCGAGGTGAGCGGCCACCCGTTCATAACGAACCTCTTGGCCTCCTTTTCCGACCGCGAGTCGCTCTACCTACTCCTCGACTACGTGCCCGGCGGCGAGCTCTTCTCCTACCTCCGCAAGTTCCGGCGCTTCGACGAGAAGATGGCGCGCTTCTACGCCGCCGAGATCGTCCTGGTGCTGGAATACCTACACGAGCAGCAGGGCGGCGTCGCCTACCGCGATCTCAAGCCGGAGAACCTGCTCCTGGATGAGGAAGGGCACATCAAGCTCGTGGACTTTGGATTCGCAAAACGGCTCGGCGGGCGGGACGGTGCGTCAGAGACCTATACGTTATGCGGCACGCCGGAATACCTAGCTCCGGAGGTTATCCATAATAAGGGGCACACCACAGCAGTGGACTGGTGGGCGCTGGGGATCCTGATATACGAGTTCCTGACGGGCTACCCACCATTTTGGCATCAGAACCCAATTGAGATATACAAGCAGTATGTGGGCCCCCGTGCGATAAAAGCGCAGCGTTGAAACCCTCATTTTACTGACCTCCCAAATCACAGAATCGTCGAGAAGCCCGTCATATTCCCACAAGAGCCGCCAATCTCGCCCGAGGCGCAGGACATCATCCGGTCCTTCTGCAACGCGGACCGGTCCCGCAGGCTGGGCAACGTGAGCGGCGGCGCCAAGAGGGTCAAGGACCACCCCTTTTTCCGCGGCGTCAACTGGGACGACGTCTACAACCGGCGGCACAGAGGCCCCATCATCCCGCCCATCAGGTTCCCCGGGGACGCGCAGTGCTTCGACATATACCCGGAGGAGGACGCCACCCGTGACAAGTACACCGACGACCTGAGGGAGAAGTATGACGGGTATTTTCAGGATTTCTAAAGGTGTTTCTGCTGGAGTTAGAGGGAGGGGGTGGGAGTTACCTTCAGCAGCAGGGGTTCAACTGTGATTATTACCCCTCATGGGGACTAAGGGGACGAGGAAGAGGAGGACATACAGGAGAAGGTATCGACGTGGTGGGTTCTGCGAGCGGGATGTCCGCCCACCCACACACCCACGCACTTTGGTTTTATATGGTTGAGAGGGTGTTGTCTACTCACCCCTTGAGAGCGCCTGCGAGAGC
Source organism: Diaporthe sp. HANT25 (assembly GCA_013435955.1). Taxonomy (NCBI): domain Eukaryota; kingdom Fungi; phylum Ascomycota; class Sordariomycetes; order Diaporthales; family Diaporthaceae; genus Diaporthe; species Diaporthe sp. HANT25. Next base: position 719,600 of record JACBFG010000006.1, on the reverse strand, counting down.
GCCGTGAGCATGAAGCATGAAAGTCTAGAGGCGAGCGCATGAAAGCACGAATTGGATCACGATGATACGTTTATATCATCATTAGCATCATTATTATCATTATCATGCTTGTATGTACAATACAGGGCAATACGCAAAAGACGGGCCAGCCGGCCGCCATCGTCAGCCCTAACTGCTCCTCTGCTCTTGGCTCTGTCACCACGCCGCCCCATTTGACTTACGCATGTGTACGTGTGTGTGTGTGTGTGTGTGTGTGTGTGTGTGTGTGTGTGTGACCGCATCCCCCACGCCTCCTCCTTGAAAACGACTGGCTCGTCACAAACCCTACAATGCACGTCTACCACCGCAGCACAACAGCCCC
>JACBFG010000006.1:652197-719210 GCA_013435955.1 Diaporthe sp. HANT25 | reverse complement strand
GGGGGGGGGGGGGCAACGGGTACACAGAGAAAACGCATGACACTCACTGGGCATCCACCCCTACCTCAGTCAGACGCAGCCACAAAGGCAGTCAGTCCCATGTCTGAGGGTAGATCCGCGTACCATGCATTGTATACAGACCTACAGGTGTTCTGTCGGCTGGCATGTTTGGGCAAGGAGGGCAGGCCGGTTGCCACATACTCACCGTTCGGTCCCGTAGACTTCCTCTGGGGTATCCGTCGGTCCTCTTGGATATCCGACTTTGGGACACTCACCTATGGGCTACTCTCTTATGGGCCCCTCTCCTCAAGATACCCTCCTCTGGGTCACTCTTAGGTCTGGGTGTATTAGGTCTGGGTGTATTAGGTCTGGGTGTATTAGGTCTGGGTGTGTGGGTGTATTAGGTCTGGGTGTATTAGGTCTGGGTGTATTAGGTCTGGGTGTATTAGGTCTGGGTGTGTGGGTGTGTTAGGTCTGGGTGTATTAGGTCTGGGCGCCTGGGTGTGTTAGGTCTGGATGTGTTAGGTCTGGGTAGGTATAAGTGTGTATGTGTGGTAGGTATATGAATTGGCCGTGGGTAAGCAAGTAATGTACGGGTGTACCATCCGTTTTTGCCGGCTGCGAATATCCAATTTCATGTTGTAACCGCTGTAAATTCGCGTATATCGGGTATCGTCTGCGTCATCTATGAACGCCTAAGAATGCTTCCTTCCAAACCACTGCCTCGCACCTGCCCAAAGCTTCCTACCCTAGAGTCCGCCCCGGTACAGCCACCAAGTCATCAAGGAAACCACGGCCACCGTGCTGAGGACAATTGCTCCTTCCCGTGTGGAGAAGAAAAGGGTCATCATCCCTGTGGTAATTTCCTTCTTTCTGGCACTTGCCCTGCGCTCCCACGCCGCCAAATCGACCGGGACTGGCAGGTGTAACCGGGGGTCCACGCCTTCCATGCCTTCCAATCCTTCCGAGCCTTCCGTGCCTTCGGTCGCGCCTTCCGTCCCTCCTGTGATTTCTGTGTCCCCTTCGCCGGGCGATAGCTCCTCGGGGGTCAGGAGAGGTACCGAAACACGAAGAAAGACTGGCTGGTGGTCCGAGGTCAGCATGGTTGGCATCGAGTTGTACTTGTGGACGACGATCTCGGGAACGGCTTTGTCTCCCTGTCGTCGTTTAACCCACGAGGGGATGTCGAGGTAGAGGATGCGGTCGCACCATCCGGGCCAGCGGTGGGGGGCCCACTTCCACGGGACGACGTCTGCCCCTCCTGCCTGGATCTCGTCTTTGTTGACGGCCTCGGCAAATTTGTCTGAGCTCAGGTGCTTGATCTTGTATGTCGGTGGAAACTTGACCTCTGCCTCGGAAAGGCCGTGAAGCGTGCGATTCTCACGTCTCTCTTCTGTGAGCTGGTCCTTCTCGAAAAAAGGCATGTAGTTGTCTAGTGTTGGAAATGGGGCCATTGTAGGTGGCGATTTCGTGCTGACGCGGTAGTTCAAGTCTCCGGCAATGAAGAAGTGAGAGCCCGGCTTGAATATACTCGCGTCGTGCAACCGTCTGGCTTCGTCTTTGGGCATGGATTTGAAGGTCTGTCGTCGTTTGAGCAGGTGAGCACGCTCGTCTTCGGTTGGAGGCGGTATGTCCTGGCCTCCGTCTGTCTGTTTGCCACCCCTATCTTTCGTGGATGCGTCGATGACATTCTTAGCGCCAGGCTCCGCATCCTGGTGGAATTCTGGAGATACGACCTCTTTGGGATTCTCAAACGTGCATGAAGACTAGCAAGAGAGTTAGCTAGGAGGTAGATGAGCAAGGAAAGAGAGACGCAGATACCACAATGCTTGCCCAGTTGGCATTCCTCCTGCGTAGATTGTACTCCATCGCAGCGAGATGCGTAGCAACGAACGTGATGACAGTTGTCCTCTGCTCCGCAGCCGCGGAATCAGTGGCGGCATCGTCTTGCTCCTCGCTGGGGGAACCGGCGCCGGAGTAGGTGACTCTCAGGGCAACAGCGCCCTTGTTGCCCATGTCGGCGATACCAAATGCACACTCGGCGAACTGGATATGGTGGATGGCGTCGGGCTTGCGGGCGAAGAGCATTATGGCGGTCATACCGACATTGCGCGACCCCACCAGCTTGTACGGGTAGTCTTGCTGCCGGCGCCACAAGGTCGAGAGAGTGGATGTAGAGCGTTGTAAGCTCTGCGGCGGCCTGGACCGTCTTGATGCAGAAGAACCCTTGGCCTGTTCCTGCTCCTGTTGCTGTTGCCGTTGCTCCTGCTGTTGCTCCTGCTGCTCCTCAACCCCGGTCGCGGCAAGGTTGAGGGCCTCCTTGAATGGCATGAGGTAAGGATTCAACAAGTATCCGCCGACGAAGCTCTGCGCCAGGGGTGAGATCTCTTGTAGGGAGCTGCGGGAAACGACAGTCAATACCACCACAGCAGAATCTCTCGTCCTGGTGGAGGGGAACTTACAACACAACCAGGTCTGGCAGTTCAAGAGGGTCCTTGGGCCGGGAGCCATCACCACCGTCCCTCCTCTGTCCATGCTGCTGCAGGGCGCCTTGCAGGTGTCGCGCGAAGACGTCGACATCGATGATGCTCTTCGCGCAGTTGAAGGTGAGGACAAATAGGTCCAGGGCGGTTGGGGTCATGGTGGGCGGGCGCAATGTGGTACTGCAAAAGAAGATGGAGGGGTGTCGGGAGACGTGAATGGGGCTCTGAAGGGACCGTGGTCAAGGGTCAGGGTCCTCTCTCTCGTTCCTGCTGTGATCGGCGGGCCGAGGCCGGAATGTGGATTGTACTTAGTTGCGCAAGTGGGCAGTGGGGTCGGAAGGACCCGAGAGAGATCGATCTGTGTCCCCGATCTCTGGAACGATGCTTGCTTGCTCTTTGTCAAGGGCAGCTAGCCTCAATATACCTGGGTTGAACTTAGGTTGGCACCATCTCTCCAAGCAAAAGGAAAGCAAATCACCTGGTAGAAAGAGGAGGAGAGAGGGATGCTGCAGATGAAATACAGACCCAGAGGGGTGTCGTGTGCCTTCCTCGATCATTACGTAGAGGGAGTCACACGACCACTACATCATCAGACTGAGGAAGGTCCCAGTCAACCCAAACTGCAACCTTCTATAGTACGCTCACCTGCTGACGGTTGCTGAAAGGTAGATCATCCCACGGTAGAAATCATGGCATCCTACAGTCGGTTATCCTAGGGATAATTGTCCTAGAGGAGACTATCCTATCGTAGGCTCACCCACAGCCGGCTGTCCAATAGTACCTAGGTAGACTGTCCCATGGTGAAAAGCCCACAGTAGATATCCCACGGGTAGGTTATCCCACACTAGACTGTGGTATCCCATCATGCCTAGTAGACAGGGAGGCTGTCCCGTGGAAGGATGTCCCACAGGAGGAAGGTCGTCGTCGGCTTCCCCCTCTGTTTCCCTCCCACATACACATGTACTCTGTCTGACATGTCCGTCTACCCAACACACCCAACACACGCAAAAAGCCACAGATCTTAAATCAACACTATCAGAATGTCACACATGCACACATACTTACACACACGTACAGGTATATATACGCCACTATCCAATGACTAGATCCCCGCAGGTAGGTGGGTAGACCAACTCGAATGGGTAGCTGCACCCACCCGAGGCAAGGCAAAGCACGAGGTCTCACCTCGAGGGAGGAAGAGAGATAGACCGAGCAACCCACCAATGCACCAGTCCAGGGGGTTAATGATCCAACCCCGTACCAGCCCAGGCGCTGCCGTCACTAGCCTGCCTGCACGTACCCGAGACCACAACAGAAACAATAGGTAGGTAGGTAGGAAGTCCTTGCGGTGGGGAAGACGGGTTGTCTCAGCTCAGCATTGTGATCCAAATGGGTTTATTCTTATGTCCTCGGCTCGAACCGTCAGGAAAGCATCTAAATCCACCACCAGTAGCGATATTCCTGCCGCAGCTGGAAGCAAGCCACTCTACGTCACCATGACTGAACAAAACTATGGCGGCGAAGGACGGCCATGCCAAACTTCTGCATGTATTTCAAGCAGCTGGATTACTGCTCAGCTGTTGCTGATTCACTTTCCAGCCATGGCTGCACGTCATGTTTAAGGGTTCAACTCTGTCGCACTTTGAAACGTATTACGTGCAGGTCTACCAAAACTTGCCCACATCACCGTTCGTCATAGGGTTCCGGCGACATGGCTGTGGAGACTGTATCCCGTTGCCATTGTCGCGCTTGCATCTATTCCCTTCAAACACACCCCACACTCAGTTACACTGTGGGTTGAGATCGCTGTCATGAAGGCTATTAGTGGCAAGGAATCAACAGGTCAAGTGGCATCACTCAATGAACAACATAGCAAAATTTGTGAAAGCAATTTAGATTTATTGGTAAACTAGCAAATCCTGAGGTGTGTATTGTCCTCCATTCCGCCGGATCGATCCACGAGATACAGTCATCCCGAGTGCAACTCTCACCCGCATCTATCGGTGGTTTTCGCACAGGTGAGAGAAGTCGGGACTCTTTTCATGGGAGGGATCCGAAGCAGTGTGGCAGGGCATAGGGAGCGGATGGTAATGAAAATGAATGAAATCGGACTGGGCTTCTGGGCAACTGTTGGGTCCTCCACGCTGCTGAAACCAACCCCTCGCGAGTTCATCCAAGCGGCATAAGACCGCTTGTTGTCCCCGTTGGATATGGCATCGGTCAAGCAGTTGACGGGTTGAAGAGAGATCAATGAGTGACACTGATGCCCAGTTCCGGTCCATTGTGGCGTAACCCTGTGCGGAAGTTCACGTCCCACGAACAAACACGTCCCCTCCATATTACCTCCCCAGAAGCGCGTTGCCGAAGTCAAGTCGAAAACGATAAACAGGACAAGGAAAGGAAGCAAGAGCAATCTCGATGAAAAAGATTCGGCATGAAGACTACCACAAGTAGTAGCCTCTTGTCGCAACGACGGGGGCTTATCACGTCCCAGAGCGGTCGTGGCCATGCCGAAAACCGGCTCTGGTGGATTTGGGCCTCCTGTTCGGTTCGTCTAGTGGCGAAGCTGCTGATGCTTCTGCTATCTCATAAACGAAACTCTTCTTCCTCACATGCCGGTACCCCAGTGATTGGTGCACCGGGCGTGCCGTTCAGTCGTTTCCAGATGGGCGTCGACGCCGGATCTACTGGCCCAATGCCGTAGAACCAGCTCGCCATTCAGGAATAGACCGAGCCATGAGTGATAACCGAAATGCGTCGAAGAACGGAAAAGGTTCCCCAGGATGACGAGGGGAGGCTGTGGAGTGGAGATGTTCGTGAAAGCAATCCCTGAGCGAAGACATGTTGCCATAAGTGAGGAAACGCCGGCAGAAGGACCCGTGACATCACGGCGTGCCATCTACCAGTGTCGCTCAGGGATGAACAATCTTTTTCCACATTAAAGCAATCTGAGTGTCGGACGGCCGTGTGTTGCAATCACTTGGGTCGTTGGTAGGAACCGGAAGCGTAACCCGAGCCAGCAGCGCCTTGGCCTCTGGAAGCCGAGCGCAGCCTGTTATCGCAGACTGATGGTCAGCACTCTTGTCAGCATTTTCCCCTCGGCCAGCGTTATGAAGCACACCAAACTCGAAGGAGGATTCCTTACAAGGAATGTAGTGGGCCGGGCTTAATTTTGCACTCACATCCTATCGCTCGTACCAACGCCGCGAGAGGCGTCGGGGTTCTCAGCGATCATCTTGCGAGCGCGGTTGCTCTGGATGGCAGGAGTGGCCTTAGTAGCCGCGGCTGTGTTGGCCTGTCCAGAAGCGGCACCGGCCTTGTCCTCGGCCTGTTGCTCATCCCGCTTGATCTGAGCGGCATTCTTCTGGTACTTGTAGACGGTCCAGTCGAAGACGTAGTCGTACTGGAATCCCTCGCGGACGAAGAGATCACGGAAGATCTTGCGCAGATAGCTGTAGTCTGGCTTGTCGTCGAAACGCAGGGATCGGGTGTAGTTGAGGTAGATCGCGAATTCGTTGGGAAAACCACGGCACAGGACCTCGGTAGGGGTGGTCATCTTCTTCTCCATGATACGGTCGTACTTCTGCTTCTTCGTAGCAGCCTTGAGTCCTTGCCATGGAAGGGAGCCACGGCAGAAGTATAGCATGACGTATCCGAGGGACTCCATGTCATCACGGCGTGATTGTTCTGTGCCCAAGTCAGCGGAATTTCGTAATATTCATAATGTGAAAAGTGAAATACGTACCGACGCCCAAGTGAGTGTTGATGGAGGCATACCGGGCCGTTCCGGTCAGGTTCTTGTTCTCTCTGTAGGGAATGTGGAAGTGCGTCTTGGGGTCACGATACTTCTTGGCGAGACCAAAGTCGATAACATTGACCTGGTTGCCACGCTTGCCGATACCCATGAGAAAGTTGTCGGGCTTGATGTCACGGTGGATGAAGGACTTGGCGTGGATGTACTCGATGCGGGAGATAAGCTGATCTGCCAGCAGGAGGACGGTCTTGAGCGAGAACTTCCGGTTGCAGAAGTTGAACAGATCCTCCAGACTGGGGCCGAGGAGGTCCAGGACCATGGCGTTGTAGTCACATTCTGTGCCGAACCAACGGACGAAAGGGATGCCGACACCGCCGGCGAGGGACTTGTAGACACGGGCCTCGTACTCCAGCTGAGGGTGCTTGGCCTTAACGCTCTCGAGCTTGATAGCGATCTCTTCGCCGGAGATGATGTTGGTGCCGAGGTAGATATCACCGAATGATCCGGAACCGATCTTGCGGCCGATACGGTATTTGTTACCGACTCTGAGATCCTGTATTGAGATGAATGTTAGTGAAGGTTATGTGAACAGGCCGGTGTTCGAACCAGACACGCAACAAGCTTCCATCGGAGGCCACAGCTGCGTGTCTCCATGTGTGACTTGGAGTTGCCAAGAGAGACGACGTCACAGCCGCAGTCCCGCAATCATCGTTTTGGAAGCCTCAACTCCAAAGCCGGACGGGAGACGATGGTAGGGAGGATAACATACCATTGTGGTCATTTTGTCGGATTTTGATGAAGAGCTTCCGTCCTGCGAAGAGGAAGGGAGCTACCTGATGTTGTTGGTGAAGTAGTCGGGTCGACTGAGGTACGGGTTGCTGAAAGACTATTTTCCAGGTTGAAGAGGTCAGAATAATGCTCGAGTCTAAGTAGGTTGAGGTATGAGGGCGGTGTGATGCAATCACGAGGAATGTGCAAGGAAGAGGGTTGGTGGTGGAGTATGCATCAGGCTACGGGGGCGTTGCACTGCAGAGTGTGAATGGATTTGGGTTAGGAGGGGGTGGCCAAGGCGGTTTGGCTGGCAGCAGGCGAGCCCTTTTAGGAAGCAAGCTTGAGGGGCAAGAAGTAGCAGGTAGCAAGAGCCGGAACCGACAATTGCCAGCGCAGCCGAAGCCAAGAGAGCAGGCAAACCAGGTAAGCAGACCAGAGAGGCCTCAGGCTGGTGCACCAGGACAGCCGTGAAGCCGGACGCCCTTGCTTGGTGAAGCGGCTGGTCGGGTACCGAATGAAGGCAGAAGGGGAGAGAATAGGGCCGGCTCGTGAGACAGCAAAGGAGAATAGAATGGATAGAGAGACTCACGTATTCACTTTCAGATCAAAGACACAGATGCTGCAAGGCGGGTGGTAACACTCGGAGAGCGGAATGGTGAATTGGAAATGGTTCGGTGGGCGGACGGTGGTGGATGACGAAGAGAGGCGATCGATCGGTGGTCGAGTCGGAAGGGCGTGGGAATGCAGAAAAGGATCAGGCTCAGAAACCGAGACAGGGACGTCGAAGACGCGGGCGGAAATGCCTCAATGCAGGATGTCGGTAGCGCTGCAAAGGGAAGGAAAACCTCAATCAGGGTGAATCCTGCTCAAATCTCCCAACGTCTTTGGCTGCAAAGACGATGAGTTTGAGGGAAGAGAAGAGAGATGGTTAATCGGGAATGGATTGGGGAGGGAAACGGGAGAAGGAGTTACAAAAGGGAAGATGCAGGAGGAAGGGGGGCGGGCTGGCTGAGAAAAGGATTCGGTTTTAAGCGGAGTCCCTCCACCAGACCAGACCAGACCAGACACGACAACACGGACGGGCGCTGCTGCTGCTGCTGTGTGGGCTTGTGTGGGCTTGTGGGCTTGTGGGCTTGTGGGCTGGCTGGCGGGCGGACGCAGCACCTCCAACTCGAGCCAGGTCCAGTGCTAGTTCCTCCTCCACTGGCGGGAACGCTGCATGCTGGCAGCATTGGGAACCTCAGGTACCCTGCCCTGGAGACGGAACGGGGGCACTGGCCACCTGTGGGCTTCTGGACATGGCAGGCCCGAAAAGGGCGTGTGCGTTCTGGGCCCTGTACCCTGGGCTCTGTCGGGCACCAGCCAGGGGGGGCAAAGGCAGGGACGGAGGAGGAAGGAGCCTCCTCTTCACCCAATGGTTCCAGGGTTACAGGGCTCCAGGTCAGCTCAGGCCAGGTTTCCGAGATCTGCTGAGCCAGATATTGTTAGCATGAGCATAAGCCTGAGCCTGAGCATGAGCATGAGCATGAGCCTAATATCCTTGGAATGAGCTAAGGTTGTCAGGCTTCTGCACCGTCTTGGCACTGTACGGGCCGTTGCGGTTAGACACCTGGCTTGTACTCTCTCCGCGATGTTGAGCTGCATCTCTACTTTTCCGTGGTTCGCATGGGGTGCATCACATCCTCTGTCCTGCACTGTCCTTTGCCTCCTCCTGCTACGTAGTACCCACGCCTTCTTGGCCGTGCCGGTGACGAGCGAGCGAGCGTACCATGTAGAATATCTGTCGACCGACCAAGCTTGCTTGCTTCCTCCTCACCCGCCGGCCTGCCAGCTTCCAACTTGCCCAGACCGGCAGACCGGCCCCGTAGGCGCCTTCCATCGACGAGATGAGGAGGAGCGGGACGAGGACGAGGCAACGGCCGCCTGGGCGACCTGCCGGCCCAAGATGGCTGGGCTGGGGCTCGTGTTGGGGCAGTGACCAAACAGGGCCGACCAGGCAGACATCGGCCTAGGCACTCCACGATGCTGCATTCGATGGACTGCTGCGCACAGTAACAGGACGCGTAGATCTGGGTGGACTAACTGAGCAGATATCTGCCTGGCAAGAATGGCCCCCATATCAACATCCGTCCGCCTGGGTTGGTAGCTAGTCGGTGAACATGCCGAGAGATGCGAGTACCTGACCTGCTGACCTCGGAGCCTCGTGAGCTTCGGTCCTCCTCCTCCAGCTCCTGCTCCTCCTCCTCTATCCCTCCGTGGCACGGCGTGGCGTGGTGCTGTGTGGCGTGGGCATGACAACCGGTCTTGGGCGGGCAATGCCATTCTCGGTCCATGGCCTGGTCGAAATCTAGAAATGAACTGACGGATCCGTCCTTGGTCACCCTCCGTCGCAGCTCCCGACAAACCTGACATTTGGCTCATTTCCGGCTGGCATTGGGCCCATCTCTCGCTTCACGGCAACAGCGTCCGTCCTTGTTTCCGGTTCGGTGCCCCGTCCGGGTCTCTGTTGGGCAGGCCACTTCACATTTTTTTTGCCTTCGCCGTCCTGCACGGGAATGGGCTTGCTTACCTGCCTTGTTGCGTGTACTATTTCCATCAAGATTCATCACCAATGCTACCGTGCCGCACTCCTGCAGCCGGGGCTCTCCACTCCTCGCTGCCTCGCTCTCAGTCCTCCTCCTCCTCTCGTCCCCCTTCCCCCCTTCACTGCCTGCCTGCCGGCCAAAACCCAGCACATCGGGTCGATTCTCCAACTCAATGCCAGCGAGCAGGCGAGCCAGCCAGAGCTCCAATGCAAGAACAAGGTGGGCAACCAGACCGCCTTGTCCTCCCACCCACAGCCTATCACAGCCTCGTCCGAAGCCGCCCATCCCACGATCAGCGCTTACCTAGAAGGCCTCGCCAACTCTGGACCTTTTGATCGGCCGTATCACCACCACCTCAGGCCTCTTCAACTGTGAACGGCCCGCCATTCATCGGACGGTCATGTTGCTCGCTTGCCCGGGCGTCTCGGCGGCGCGTGGTGGGTGGTGATGGTGATGGTCAACCAAGCTGCACACGCTTATCCATGCTATAATTAACCTTCTGGCTGTTGGTGACAAAGAGATGTAATACTTGTGAGTTGTCGGCACGCACCGTGACGCACGCCAGCCTGTCCGCCCGCTTTCCATCCCACATTCACGTTTTGGTAAGCATGCCGAAAAGGAAACCCCGGATGCGGGCGGCAGGTAGTCTCTACCCTATGCCATTAGGCATTGGGCATTGGGGCACACTGGCACTGGCATGACGGCCTGTCATGCAACCAATCTCCGCCTCGCTGATCCGCCCACAAACTCCCCAGCGGAAGGTGATGCGATCTACAGCCTGGTCATCTGCAGTCCTGCAGTCTCAGGTCCTGCACGGCACAGCAGTCGCGCTGCTCTTGGCCTACCACCAGTCAGGTCAGCTCAGATTAGATCCCTCGCCCGTACCCACGAACCAGACCACCCTTTCTATGGTCGGCGAGGCAGAGTGCCATGATTCGTGGTGGCCTTGCTGCATTTGTCACGTTGGCGATCACCCGTGCTCTCCCCACGGCCCACCCATCAGCTAACTGGTAGCGTCCATCTCTAATCCCGTGTGCTATGACGGCACTTCGATGTTACTCCAGCATCTAGACGATCCCGCCAGGCTTCCCGGAGACCACGGATCCGCAGGCTATCTTATCACGCCCGGCATCATGTCTCAATAAAGGAGAAAGCTGACTCGAGAGCCCCAAGCTTGATTCGCCCCAGTTCCGCGAATTCAGTTTGTCGGTGCCCAAAGCCAAAAACCTGCTTGATTATGACCTAGGTATGACTGTCGTGGAACAACCATTTGGCCAGCTTGGGCCGACAGCACCGCAGCCACTGCCCGTCAGGAGCGCCGCTGATTCCCCCCGCGTCCCGAGGGTCCCCCCCATTGACGCCCAACGCCGACCACTAAGACCACAGGGACGGGATATTCCCTTCTGCTATGTAGCACAGGCTGACTGACGGGTTCGACAATAAGGCGGGATTATACCTGCCGGCTGTCGGCATAACTCACACGAGAAAGAGCGCATGTCTCATCTCAGAGGGGCTGTCACCTAACCTGCATGACTATCAAAAACGGGACCCCCATTTCGCTGTGCCCACTACCGTAAGCGGGCTCGCAGTTTGTTAATAACTCGGACTCGCTCACATATTAGGAGCGGGTGTCACCACGATGCTTAATGATTGAAATGCGTCGTCGGTCTCGGGTTCCTACACACAACCTTGCAATTGCCAGCACGCGAGGGTCCGCCTGAACATCCAACAATGTCGTGACAGGCGAGACAGCTGTCGCGACCAGAGGCGGAGCGAGAGCTGGAGGGGTCCCTTTGCTTCTCCTGTTTCTGGTCTCTTTTTCTGACGTCGGACAAAATGCAGTAGCGCCAAGACGAGGTCTCGGCTCGAACTACCCTGCACTAAGATCCCAGGCTCTGATCCCAGGCTCATCTTCATCGAACTCCACCCCTTCTTTTTCGCTCTCGACATGCTCATCGACATTATTAACCGCGATGCTACGCAGTACTCAAAAACCGCTACCGAGTCGTGGATCATTCATGATGGAGAAAGGAGTGCGCGCGTAATGGATTCGTCATTTCTCAGGGGCCAGCAACCGTTACTTCCACTGGCAGATGCAGGAGCTACGGGCAACTGATTATTCGACCTGTTCACGGCCGTTCGGTTGCCGACTGTCGTCCGAAGAGACTTCGGCAAGCTTGACGGGGTCGACGGGCCTCTCGCCCCGGAGTGCTTGAAATGTCGACACAGGAATGATCAGATTGAGGCGAAGACGGTCAATTACGGGCAAGCCTTGAGCCTTCGCAGCCTGGCAAGCAGGGGCTGTTCTTTTTGGTCATCTCAGGGCACTGGCTTGGTCGTCAGCCATGCGGTGGACCACCGGGTGCGAGAAGGTTGAAATGCCCACGGGCAGCTTCGGGGGAACCAGGCCGTCTTCGACATGCTCCAAGTGGAGCGTGTAAAATGTTACAGTCTGTCGTCGCGGCAGCGTTCCTCATCAGCGAGTGCGATGAATCAATCTCAAGCAAAGCCTGCGGCGTGCCGCATCATTTGCTTTGGCGATGATGGTCTTGTCTGCCCAGACTGACCCGTGGCATGGCACAGTGCTCAAGGTCTGGTCAGTCAAACAGGCTGAGTACGGTTTACACGGATATGGTGCAGTGGGAGACTTATACTTGCCCTATCCAATCGTGTTATTTGTGCCTGAAGCCAGGATTTCCAGATCCCCAAGTGGGACGGGCTCGTGCAAGGCCTTGTTCGAAGACTGTTGTTGTTGGGGACTGGACACCGAAGTGGAAGGGGCAAATAGCGCATCTCTAAAGCTGAGCCTTGAACCTTATCATGAAGCCCGAAGCAGAGTGTGGGATCTTGGCAGGCGTATCTTCACCTACGCATGAGACAGATATCGAGGATAGAGGGCGGTATACGGTGGATTTATGAATCCAACTGACAGTTGGTAGTGGGACACCGGCTCTGAGTCCCTTGCCAGCGGTCTAGCAGTCCGGTCCTCGCCAACAGAGGTAGTCAAAAGGCTAGCAGGTTCTAAGTGAACAGTACGAGAAGAATTGCATTCATTGTTCAAAATGCCCTGTTCCTGAACAATTCACGAATTTCTATCCTCTATCTGCGTATTGTTGGCCGTTGCTCTAACAGCACGCCGAATCTACGATGCATCATCACCCTCGACAATGACGTGGACAAATCTCAGGTTCGGGCGGTCAGCCTGCGCCGCCGCCTACATCTGTCTGATGCTACCTACCGCGCCCGCAGGAGTCCTCGGGCGACTCGTGGCTCATGTGCACCAGGCGTTCTGGTGCTCCGTCATCGAGACCGCGGTTCTTGTCCCCAACTGCGCGATCACATACCTCAGAAGGCGGCTCCTCGTGCTGCCGACGCTGCGCATACTCCGGTGGCTGGGCCCGTGCCTCAGCCTCCTCTGGACCGAGATCGTCTGCTCGAGAGTCGCGCCTTGTGTGAACCTCTTCGTGGTCCACGCGTCCCTCTCCCCGTACCTGGCCGACACATCGATAGCCCTCGACGGGTCACGGGAGAGCCCCTACCATGTTCTGACAGAGGGGCTGTTATACCTCTGCCTCGTCCAGATCGTGCACGACATAACGGGTGCCCTGAGAACTCTCCAGGCCACGGTCCGATCCGAGGCCGACGTCGTCATAGCCGACGCCGACCCGCTGTTCGACGACGCTTCCGATATCGAAGACTTCGCATATGCCTTTTTAGAAAGACTAGTCTATGCCTACCTGGCCGGGCAGGCCCTTCTGTACGGGTGCCTAACCCACCTGTTCACGGCCACTGCCCTATACCTGGAGCGCATCGCGGCCGGGACGATCGTGGCGGCGATCAGCAACGCCCACGACGCGCTGGATATCTGCTGGTTCTACCCCTTCACCGCCTGGGCAACCGCCATCCTCATAGCCGCGGTCCTAAACCTGGGCGCGGTCCACGAGGACGCCCACCGCGCGGCCGAGCGGCGCAGGGAGGAACTCGCGGAGGACGGATGGCCGCCACAACCGCCGCCCGGGGGTAGGCATCGGCAGCCCACCGCTAATACGGCTATCCCGCATGAGATTGAAGGGAGGATGGCACTGCGGGCCACATGGGCAGTGGAGGAGTGCTTCCGCCGGCTTGTGCCATGGCTCCGGCACACCGCCTGGTGGGGGAGGTGGTTCTGCCCGGAGGCCGCGGTGCTGTGGCCCGAGGACGAGCGCCGGGGATACTACGCGGAGGCGCTGACTGGGGCCCCATCCACGGCGCTTGCGGCATTGTGGGATCATGGGCCACTTCGCCGGCGCCACGTCGAGCTGTGGAGGAGGGCCGGGCTGACGACGGACCTCGCGCTGGTGGCCGAAGCCGCCGGCGGAAACCAGGGGGCATGGCCGCCGTCTGAGAAGGTGTTCTTTCTGGGCAAGATGGCGGCTATTCTGGTCCGCGGGCTGGAGGCGACCTTTGGTGTTTTTGTGGTTGTCGGTGGGATTGACATAGTTCTTACAATCTTATAGGAGAACACGTGATGGATCAGTATTTAGCGAGCCTTGGAGTTTCACACAGATGCTCACAGCCTTGGAATGTTTATACAAGTACTCAAGTATTTGATTTCGGGAATTCTTGCGAGATGGACAGCGATAATTAATACCTTAAAGTATTAGTTCCAAAGGCCTGGTCTAGAAGCACAAAGCACAGTTCGTGAAATTTGACGAGGCCTTGAAATCAAGGAACATTCATTAGGGGCGCTGGCGAAAGTGTCCGTTTTTTTTTCTTTTCCTGTACTCTTTCTCTTTGTGGAGTTGCTAACTATAGTTAGTTTCACACAAGCATTTGAAAATAAGATTTGTCTATAGCTTGATGATGATGGGATCCCGAGCTTGGGCAGCGTGCCACAACTTCTTCTATTTCGAGTTCATTTTTAGAAATGGCCTTGATTTCTTCATTTTTTTTCCAACGATTCCACTTGAATGCCCATCATTTAGTTCGCCAAGTAGGACTTATGCGTGCAAGGCCTCTTTAGAGAACTAGTTGTTGATGACGGAGATTTGATGTGGCGGAGAATAAGCTGCACGAGGTTCAATGAGAAGTTGATTCCGCTTATAAAAGCTGTCCTGCTGGAGCAAAATTCACCATTTTGAAGTCACGTATCGTACACCCGGACTAATTGTACAAGAGGGCTCAAGTGCTGGAAACTTGTGTCTTCTAGTTGGGCCCTAAAACACGTTGTGAATTGAAAGAGCCCGTCTGATTCAGTAAAAGAACAATCAAAGATAACAAGTAATACCTGATGGTACTACCGGTAATTGCTTGCAAGAGTCAACTAATTATGCGTGTGAGCACCTTGCTGGACGACGCTACTTGCACATAGATATGGCCCTCCGTGTCTTGAAAAATTGCGGAAATTGAATTGCAGAAAATAGGGAGCGTAAATGTTGCAAAGGTTCAGAAATTAATTTGATGCTCATTCTTTTGAACTGCTCCTATCGATGATTGACAATTTCTGCAATCCACCGCAATACATTCTCCACGGCCAAACCAACATGGCCGATGTATGGGACACTCTGAGGGAATCTGCCCTCGCCATCCTCATCCTTTTTTTCATCGCCGCGATCGGTCCGTCACGAGACTCCAATCCCATTGGGGCATATATACCCCAGGCTTTCTGGTGTTGTATTGTCGAAATAGCTGTTTGGTGTCCCGCTGAAGTCATCACGTTCTTCATGCACAGCAAACGCCTCATACCGCCGAGAATACTCCATGAGTGGGACCCGTTCATTTCCTTCATCTGGTGCGAAATGACCGCCCACATCGTCGCACAAACGGTCCAACCCTTCATCGTCCACGCCTCACTTTCACCATCCCTTGCGACGACGAGGAACGCGACTTGGGGGACTCTAGCCCGTTGCGTGCAACTCTTCTGTGTCCTTCAGATCATCCACAGTGTGTCGCTCTTTGTGAGGTGTCTTCAGGGTGCATTCGAGGACCTCCCTGTACTCAGTTTCCTGCATGGGTATCTAGGCCGTTCGTACATCACCGCAGCCTCCTACCTCGAGCGGATAGCAGTAGGGATGCTCGTGACGAGTCTCACAGTGGCATACGAAAGCCTCAAAGGGCTGGAATTCTGGGCATTCACCGCAGCGGCGGTCGCCCTCCTGCTGAAGGCCGACGTACGTGCGTGGCACAAGGTCCTGGACTGGGACGAGGAGGGGGAACAGCTGGCAGAGGACCGGCCTGGAGGACGTCGCGGGTGGCAGGAGACCGAGGGCGAGGAGACGATCAACAAGCTATGGCTGTGGTGCAACTGCATCTTCGAGACGTTGTTCCGGAGAATGGTGCCATGGCGGTTCGGGCGGCGGTGGCGCTGCCCCGAGCTGGCAGCGCTGTGGCCGGAGGGAGAGCTATGGGAGTTCTATGTTGAGTCGCTTGCTGGTTCTCCGCCGCTTGCGCTCCGGGTGCCGTGGAGCCATGATGGTCTTCGCGAAAGCTTTGCTGATCGGTGGCGGAGAGCTGGTCTCACGAGAGACTTCGTGCTGGGAGATCATTCGGCCATTCCTACCCACGTACCCACACACTGGGTGGGACGCTTATGCCATATGATTCTGGGCAAGATTATGGTGGTTCTGGTCTGGTTCCTCATGGCGGCTTTTTCTTGTTTCTTTACCCTCGCTGTGGGATTGTGCTTCATTTGGTGGAATGAGGAACGCAAGGCAACAAATAAGTTGAGAAGAGCCTAGACATCTTAGAGGCTTAGACCAACTTGGGCAGAGTTAAATCATTGCGGCAGAAGTAGGGACGTCTTTCAAAATAGCTAAGTTGAATGACCGAAAACCTATATGACCCATTATAAAGTGTGAAAACAATACTCCTATCCCAACAGAACGGAGCAATGCAACATCAAGAGTTGATTTTAAAGTGTATGAATGTCAAGGAATTGGTTTGGCACCTTTAGGCTAAATTTGTTTTTTGTTTCCTTTATTCGACATGACACTGTGTAAAAGAATTAGGAATCCAATTATGTCGATGAATTGGAATTGGGTTGATAGGCTTTCTATGGCAACTAGACTGAACAGACTTGATTTGGATGGACTATTTCGGTCATATTTGCTTGACCAGTGTAGAATGGACTCAAGTACCGCATTTCTTCTCTTCAACTCACGGATTGACCTCCCCAGAGCTCTGCATGTATTGATGCACGACGGGTCTTCTGGATCTTACGATTTCAAGAGCGCAAGTGCAAAATTAGACTTGGCCGCAGTTGTACAGAGGATGGAGCAGCTTGGAGCAGTCCAGGCAATTTGCAATTACGAGGAGACTTCCTTTCCAGTCCGTCTGGCTCTGCCTCCTTGAGTAGGAACCATATGGCAGGACGATAGGGTATCAATTGATGAGACGGATGTAGGCCAGCAGCAGTTCCGGGCTTTCCGTTGTGGTAGACATCCTGACATCCCGGAGGCCGCGCCGGTACCACGGAGCTTCTAAGGTTCCGCAAGCAGCATTTCCCTATTTCTCGCTCTGCGAAGAGGTCAGTGGCCAACCACGTTTGGTGAATTGGCATAGTCTGTTTCTTCTTCGAATTGGCATCGAATCGTTGCTTGGCATTGCCAGTAGCTCGGGGCAGTACTGTAAGTCTGAGGACCCCTAGACATTGGAAGATATTGTCCGAATGCGGTTCGAGGCAGAGGTCCCAAGGAAGATCGACAGGTTCCGTGTTTCTGGTCGGTAGCCGGAATGGAGGCCCTTGTCGAGTCATCCCTGGCGATCCCAAGACTTGGTGCCCTTGAAAGACCGCATTATCGAATTGAAAAGGCGCACTTCTGTCCGTAATTGGAACCTGTCAACACGTGCCACAGGGATGGAGATGCAATTGTGGTCTCAAAAGGATGGCCTGCTGATCACGGGAGACGGGGAGGACAAAGCCGAGGCAGCAAGGGGCGAATTGTGTTCGGACGAGTTGATGGAACCGAGAGTGTGGCTGACGGGGTTGCGTAAGTAGAGCACCAGCCTGCCTGAGGCATCAATGAAACTTGTCCTGCCCAGCTGCCAGCCGCCCGACCCGGGCCCAGCCAAGGTTCCCTCCCCAATCTGCTTGGAACCAAGGCAAACACCACGTTTCTCCTGGGACTTTGAGTGAGGCAAACGTGCGTTCATCTAATCTGCCAACAACCAACAAACCCGGGTCCCCATTTCCTTCCATTCTACCTCTGCCACTCTTGAAATTGACGGCCAATCCCAACCCAGCCAGTCGCAACAACGACATTGTAATACCACAGACCAGACCCAGGCCTCCCCGCGGAACTAGAACTTGGGAACGTAACAGCCTTTTTTAATACGAGATCCGTTTCTTTGCGACCCACAGACCTCAAGCTGCGACCTGCGACCTGCGACCCGCGACCTGTGACCGGCGACGAGACAACTCATCCACCCCAGCGGCTTATCACAATCAATTCTACTCGTCAACGGCCCGCCTAGACCCTCAAATCTCCTATCGCCATAGATATCCTGATAAACCTGGAATCCTGATCTCGTCATCGCGACCAACGACTCAGGCAATCCGCCCCTCAACAGCTGAAACCACTCATCCTCCCATCGCTTTCCATCGTGACGGACTGCTGTGCAGATCGCATCACCTCGACCCGAATCGCGACGCTTCTTTGGCCCGACGAGACTACACACGCCCTCTCGAGACCGTTGTCCTCGCCATTACTACTCGACAATCTACACGAGCCTTTTAATACACTGCAGCCATGGCTGTCGCAAACATCCAAGACCGAACCTCAGAGGTGTGTCGCCCTTGCTTCGAGCCAGCCGCGCCTGAGTGTGGCAGATTCTAACAGCACTCCCAGTTCAAATCCATCCTGACACAAGCACAACGACGGCAAGCCCAAGCAAAGGTCGGCTCTCAACGGCGATCGCTCCTCACCGATGCCCAGAAGGCAGAAGCAGATGGCTCCCGACAACCTCGCCGGTCCGACTTCGCGCGGAAAGCCGCAGACATCGGCCGGGGCATCAGTGGCACGATGGGCAAGCTGGAGAAGCTGGCACAGCTCGCGCGGCGGAAGACGCTCTTCGACAACCCTGTCGAGATCAACGAGCTCACGTTCGTCATCAAGCAGGACCTGTCGGGGCTCAACCAGCAGATCGCGGGCCTGCAGGATGTGGTCAGGTCGTCGCAGCAGGGGGGCAAGTCGCAAGAGTCGGAGCACAACAAGAACGTGGTGCTGCTCCTGCAGGGCAAGCTGACGGACGTGTCGGCCAGCTTCCGCGAGACGCTTGAGATGCGGACCAAGACGATACAGGCGAGCCGATCGAGGCAGGAGAACTTCTTGTCATCGGTCTCGACACAGGCGCAGGTCCCACTCCAACAGTCGGCGAGCCCTCTCTACGGCACGCCAAAGACGGGCACGCCGGTGCCGGGCGGAGACACGCTGTCGCTGAACCCGGTGGGCGACCAGCAGCTGCTGATGATGGAGGAGGCCCAGCCCCAGAACACCTACATACAACAGCGAGGCGAGGCCATCGAGGCTATTGAGAAGACCATCACGGAACTGGGCAGCATCTTCGGGCAGCTGGCGACGATGGTGTCGGAGCAGACCGAGATGATTGAGCGGATCGACGCCAACACCGAAGACGTGGTGGACAATGTCGGGGGCGCACAGAGGGAACTGCTCAAGTACTGGAGCAGCGTATCGTCAAACCGGTGGCTCCTGGCTAAGATGTTTGGCGTCATGATGATATTTTTCTTGTGAGTTTGCCCGATACTTCTACTACGCTGCCCTTTCCGGCATGGTGAGTGAGCATATTGCTAACGAGACATCCAGGCTCTGGGTCTTGATCGCTGGATAGTCACCCACCAGTGTGCGAGTTTCGATACCTATTTTTCTTTGTTGTAACAGTACCAACCTTACTGCCACGGGTCGCGGCGCACAGCAGCATTTCATTTTAGGACTCCTGGCATAGAAAGACTTTACGGCGTACTTGATATAATGCTCAAAAAGACCATGAATAGATGCATGGCGGCGGCAGACAGCCCGTCCGTTTTTTTTTCACTTCGATGAAGCTGTCTCCCTTCAATCTGTGACGACGTGTGGGTATGTATGTCCTGCGAAAGCAATGGCTATTGACGGAATAGCTTCCACGCCGACGCAGGATTCACATGCTCTGGAAAAAGGTACCTACCGCCTGCCGCTTTAAGAGTGAGCTGAGCAGGTAACAGAGCAGAGACTATACCAAAAAAGTCGGCTCAATGAACCACCGAAAGGAAAAGACGCCAAGTCGCGCCTTTTTCCGCCTCGCCTGCTGCTTCGCCGAAATGAGCCTGTTTGGGCGGCCTTCTGCGGGTCCCTGGGGCCGGGCAGAGGGTTCCCCAGCGCGCTGTCACCCCAGGCCTTGGCAGCCCGCGGGGGAGGGGTACCCGAAGACAGGAATTACATTTCCTGGAGGGGCAGTTTGGAGGGGCATTTATCCGGGCAAGTCTCGGCTGTCCTCAGGTTGCTTCCTTGGATTAGATACTTGGTCTTCTCTCTTGACATTTTTCTTGAAGAGCTTCATTCCATTTTCGGTTCTCAACTCAATTGACTACTTCTGATTGCTGTTCGAGCTCCCCCAGACCTCGACACTTAAAGCTACCTCTCAAGACACCTGCCTATATACACACACACGACCTACAAGGCAGATCATACAAGATGGCCGACGTCAGCTTCACCCTCAACACCGGATCCAAGATCCCCGCCGTCGGGTACGGCACCTGGCAGGCAGCACCAGGCGTGGTGGCAGAGGGCGTCTACCACGCCCTCAAGTCCGGGTACCGCCTCCTGGACTGCGCATACTGCTACGGCAACGAGACCGAGGTGGGCCAGGGCCTGGCGCGGGCCATCTCGGAGGGCGTGGTGAAGCGGTCGGACGTGTTCGTGGTGACCAAGGTGTGGACGACGTACAACACGCGCGTGCAGCTCGGGCTGGAGAAGTCGCTGGCCAACCTGGGGCTCGACTACGTGGACCTGTTCCTGGTGCACTGGCCCCTGCTCATGAACCCGGAGGGCAACGACGACAAGTTCCCCAAGCTGCCCGACGGCAGCCGCGACATCATCCGCGAGGGCTACCACCACACCGACACGTGGCGCCAGATGGAGGCGCTCGTGGACCCGGCGCAGGCCGCGGGGAAGCAGGCGCGCGCCGTCGGCGTGTGCAACTACTCGCGCAGGTACCTCGAGGAGCTGCTCAAGGTGGCCAAGGTCGTCCCCGCCGTCAACCAGATCGAGAACCACCCGGCGCTGCCGCAGAACGACATCGTCAGCTACTCCAAGGAGAAGGGCATCCACATCATGGCGTACAGCCCGCTCGGCTCGACGGGCGGCCCGCTGTTCAAGGAGGAGGTCGTCACCAAGATCGCGCAGAAGCACGGCGTTGAGCCCGCGGCTGTGCTGCTTAGCTGGCATGGTAAGTTTGCTTCTGTTTGATTATCTTGTAATTACTTCACTTGGAATTGCCCAATGCTAACCGCATGTCCCTTCGGAAACAGTGCCCCGCGGTAGCACTGCGCTGCCCAAGTCGGTGACGCCCTCGCGCATCGAGTCCAACCTGAAGCTCGTCAAGCTGGACGAGGAGGACGTGAAGCAGCTGAACGCGTACGGCGAGGACCTCGAGAAGAACGGCAAGGTGCAGCGGTTCGTGTACCCGCCGTTTGGTGTTGACTTCGGATTCCCGGACAAGTCATGATTGGAGGGGTTCTGGGGATGTCGCAGGTAGAATAGAAATAGAGAATCGGATCTTCTGTGATCTTTGCACATGACATTTGATTGAAGCCTGCGTGTTTCACCATCGGCGACTGAACTACATCACTGTGACTTGACTTGAAATGATTTGAGTTTGTAATCTATTGGTATTGAGACACAAATTTCTATGACCGAATACGTAGAAAAACAAGATCACCTGCCCATCCACCCACCATCAACAGTCAAAGTATGCCCACTCATGTACGCACCAGCCTTGCTCGCCAAGAACACCGTCGGGCCCTTGAAGTCCTCAGGCGTACCCCACCGCCCAGCCGGTATCCTCTCACTGATACTCTTCAGCCTGCCGGGGTCATTAAGCAGCGCCTCGTTCATGTCAGTAGCGATATAACCCGGCGCGATGCAGTTGACAGTGATCCCGCGACTAGTCCACTCATTCGCGAACGTCTTGGTCATCTGCGCGACGCCGCCCTTGCTCGCCGCGTAGGCCGGGACGGTTATCCCGCCCTGGAAGCTGAGCAGCGACCCGAAGTTGATGATGGAACCCCTGCGGCCCGTGGTGCTGTGCTCGGGCAGCTCGAGCATGTGCGCGGCGACGTCGCGGCACAGGGCGAAGGGCGTGTTGAGGTTCACCTGCAGGACCTCGGCGAAGTCGCCATCGGGGAACTTCTCGGACGGGTGCCGCCGCTGGATCCCCGCGCAGTTGACGAGGATGCGCACCTGGTGCCCGTCGGCCAGAACGCGGGGGACCAGCCCGGCCACGTCGGTGGGCGAGGACAGGTCTGCGGTGTAGATCCAGGCCTTGCGGCCTAGGGCTTCGATGGACTTGAGGGTGGACTGGTTGCTGGTGTCTCTCTGGAGGGGGTGGAGGACTTGTCAGTGCTTGAGGTGAGGGAGATGGTTAAGGGTTGTCATGGCGTACTTGGATCAGGAGGATGTCTGCGCCTGCTTCTGCCAGTGCGACGGCGATGGCCTGGCCAATGCCTCGTGTGCCGCCCGTGATGAGGGCTGTCTGGCCCTCGAGGGAGAAGAGAGCGTTGGTCGCCATAGCTGTGGTTGCGACGGTGAAGCTATCGTGAGATTGGGGCGTCTAAGTGAGTGAGTGGGTGAGAGAGTGTTTCTGCCCCTCTGTCTGTCTGTCTATGTTTCTCAAGTTGCTCTCAACAATTCAATCCGGCTTCGTTGCTCGTGACAGCTTCTGACATCACACGGCACGAGGAAGGAGAGAGTCAGGCAAGGGTGATCATCTGGGGCACTGGCCAAGCAAGCATCCAGTTTATTAGTCGAATTGTCCATCCGACAATCTCATGATTCACGGCCATGTACCCAAGAAGCCCCCAAGGGTTGCCCACGCCCGCTCCGATCCAGGCGTGGTCGTATCGAGGGCGGCAACCATCGGCGAGAGTTGCCCACTTTTTTTGCGTAGCCCGTCGGCTGGGAGTCGTGCGAGTCCCTCTGTTCGTGGTGCGGGGATTTTGGCCAGGGGGTCCAGGCACAACCCCGCTGACGTCGTCTGGGGAATGCGATTTCTTGGAGAAATCCGTCTTGTCTGTTCGCTGGTCCCTTTTCCGACCCGACTTTTTTTTCTTTCTCCACGTGAAGCAAGAGAGGATAATGTAGAATACATACGTGAATCGCCGGGAAATGTTTTCCTCCCATGACCATTTAGGCATCTTTGGCCGAGAGCAGCTGTCTAGGTATACTCTGGGTCATGGCTCAAACATTATCCGGCACAATTGGCGGGGCACACTAGAGACTATCGTGTAAGTCGACAGTCCACCGCGCATCGACCCCCGCGGGATGATGGAGACGGGGTCCAAGGTTTGTCCCTTTTCGCTTTCGGGCAAATGCGCCTGGATTCGACTCTTTGGCTGTCTGTCTATGCCACGATCGATATCGGAGCAATTATCTAGCCTGCCATTGATCCAATTGTCAATACAGTACCTAAGAGCTCCACACCCTTCCCGATCCCCCAGCTTGAAGCTATTCATCTCTCTGTCTGACGCTCTACTCACCCACGCGACACCACCTATCCTGCCATCGTGAGCCTCATTTTGCTTCTTGCCTTTGAAACAGAAAAAGCGTGTCAAGCGACAGTAGTGACACCTCTTCACCGTCCTCCCACAGCCCACCACCACAACCACAAAATGGCTACACAAACAGTCAGGGCCTCTGTGCTCCACGCAGCAAAGGACCTCCGCGTGGTAAGTGATGGGCCTCCAGACTCTCCTCCCGCCGGTGACGGCGACGACACAACCACCTAACAGCCCGCCCAGGAAGAGCGCACCATCCCGACCCTCCAGCCAACCGAAGTCCTGGTGGCAGTCAAGTCGACGGGCCTCTGCGGCTCCGACCTGCACTACTACAGCCACTACCGCAACGGCGACATCCAGGTGCGCCAGCCCATGACCCTGGGCCACGAGTCCGCGGGAACCGTCACCGCCGTGGGGTCCGCCGTGACCAACCTGGCACCGGGCGACAACGTCGCCCTCGAGGTCGGCCTCCCCTGCGGCGAGTGCAAGCTGTGCGCCGAGGGCCGCTACAACATCTGCCGCGCCATGTCCTTCCGCTCCTCGGCGAAGAGCTTCCCCCACGCCCAGGGCACCCTCCAGGAGCAGATCGCCCACCCGGCCGCCTACTGCCACAAGCTGCCCGCCGGCGTGCCCCTCGAGCTGGGCGCCCTCGCCGAGCCCCTTTCCGTCGCCCTGCACGCGGGCGACCGCGCCCGCCTAAACCCCGGCGCGACGGTGCTGGTCCTCGGCGCGGGCGCCGTGGGGCTCCTGTGCTGCGCCGTGAGCAAGGTCCTGGGCGCCGGGAGGGTTGTGGTGGCTGACATCAACGCCGACCGCGTGGGATGGGCCGTCGAGAGGGGGTTCGCGGACGCGAGCGTCGTGGTCCCCATGAAGAGGCCCGACACGATCGAGGCGAAGCTCGAGTTCGCGCGCGAGGTCGCGGCGCTCGTGGCGGAGGCGAAGACGGCGGGCGGCGAGGCGGTGGGCGACGTGGACGCCACGTTCGAGTGCACGGGCGTGGAGAGTTGTCTGCAGGCTGCCATCTACGTAGGTGTTCCCTCTTTTTGTGTCTACAATGATGCTCAACTGACTGACCTGCTGCAACATCCAGTCCACACAACCAGGCGGCAAGATCCTCATCATCGGCATGGGCAACCCCATCCAGACGCTGCCCATCTCGGCCGCCTCCCTCAAGGAGGTCGACCTCGTCGGCGTCTTCCGCTACGCAAACACGTACCCGCGCGTCATCGAGCTGCTGGCCGGCGGCAACCCCAAGCTGCCGCCCGTCGCGGAGCTCATCACGCACCGCTACGACGGCCTCGACAGCATCCCCGAGGCGTTCGGCATGGCGGGCAAGGTCAAGGACGACAAGGGGGATCTGGTGCTCAAGGTCATGGTGAATATGTAGATACTGGATACACATATAGCGAGCGGGTTGGTGAAAAAGTTTTTAAGATTTTTGTGTTGATATTTCATTGTCATTTAAGAAGCAGGAAATGCATGTTGCGCGGTGTGATATCTCAGAAGCAAGATAAATCAAGAGAAAACAAAACCCAGACCTCCCATCCGCTGGTGACGCCGTGCCATGGTGACAAGTCCATCCACACCATAAATCATACAGATACACATACAAATATAGAGGGTACCGAGAAGGCCGCAAACTAGACACTCAAGTCCAGCCTCAGGAGATCCTCCACCCAGTCGTACACCGCCGCAGCGCTTGCGGCAATAGACCGAACAGCCGCCTCAGCGCCCACGCCCAAGGCCCCATACTCAAAAAGCACAAGCCCATCGTCCTCACCGCGGTGCCCATCACGCGCAGCAGGCGCCCAGAGCCCATTCTTCGCCCTGAGCGCCACTTCCGCACCAGCATCCGCCTCATCGTTGTCAGCGACAACCAGAACCCGGCCATTGGAGTCACCCCAGCCGCCCGCGGACGCCATCACAGCAGACGACCCTCCCCCGACAACAGCAACACACCCGCGGACCCGCGCGCCACCGAGAGCAGCCGCGAACTGGCCCACCAGCCCGGCGGGGTCGTCCACACCTGCCGCGGCCCAGGCGACGACGCGCGCCATGTCGAACACGCGGATGGCGCCCATCCACTCGAGGACCGAGGCCCACAGCGCCGCGGCTGCATCGGCGTCACAGCCCTCGGGGACGGGGCAGTCGCCGCACCCGGGCGCCTCGACGACGACACACCCCCAGCCACGCGCGAGGAGATCCTCACACAGCGCCGAGTGGGCCGTGCGGTCGCCCGTCACGACCAGTACGGCCGGGCAGGGGGCTCCGGTGCGCAGGGTCCGCAGTGGCAGGCGGACGGCGAGGGGGATCTGGGGCCGGGCCGCAGCCTTTCTCGCGGTTTTCGTATCGACGCCGCGGTCTCGGACGCCGGATCCCGATGCGGAGTTGGGGTCGGGCCGCGTCGCCGCGTCGTGCGTGTGCGGGATCGTCACCTCGTCCAGGGGGCTCTCGGGGAAGAGGCGGCCCGCCTTGGCGTGGTAGGACTTTTGGAGCTGCCAGGCGCGGGCGCGGACGGGGCAGGTTGGGTGAGATGATGGTTCTCGTGCTGCTGCTGGCGCAGATGAAGCGGATGGTGAGTACCGCGCCGTACGCAGGACGGCGCAGGCGCGCAGGTATAGCTCCGCGGCGAGGGCTTTGTCGCCGTGGTGGAGCAGGGCGTTCTCGGCGAGCAGCGCCAGTTCGTGCGCCCTGGGGTAGAAGGCCAGTGTATACTCGGGGGAGGAGATGTCGTCGGTGCCGCTCTCGATCAAGGTGTCGAAGATGGGCTGCAGGTCCTCATAGTGTGCGTCCTGGAAGGGGAACATGCCCCTCCTTGCGGCGGTCCTCCACCCACTCTCCCAGAGAGCCTTGACGCTGGTGCTGCTGGGTTGTTGGTCAACCCCCGAGTAAGACGAAGATGGGGGGCTGACGGGGCGAGTGGTCGTGAAGGGCCATGAGCGTTTTCGTTTTTGAAGTGGTTGTGTGGCGGGCGTGGTTGTGTTGGTTGGCTTTGACTGCCAGAGTCCTGAGGGCCGGAGTTCGGGTTCCGGTGAGGTTTCCGGGGTGAGCATCCTGAGGTGGGCCATGTTGGGCGTGGCGTCCTTGCTCCTTCCCGTCCTTCTCCCTCTTCTTCCTTTTTCCTCCCACCGCAGAGCAAGAAGCCGAGCGACAACGGCCTTTCTTTTTCCCCGGAAGAATTAGGCGCTCAGGGTGAGACGAGGCTTGTTAGGTTGTGTTGAATGAGACGATCTTGTTGATATAGTATTTGCAAAATTGACCCGAGGGCTTCTGATAGACCACGGTACAGCGCCTTATCCGGATGTGTGGCCGAGAATCAATCTGTTCGCTCAATGTACGACGAGCTCTGTGGGGGCGGAAGAGAAGGTCTTGTCAGCAGAGTCTCGCAAGAGAAGTGAGAAGGAGAAACAAGGACGGAGAAACTTCAAGCGACAACAAAAACGATGAGCCAGCAAGAAAGTGTTGAGGCCTATGCGGCTGAGAGGCGCCCGGGACCCGAAATCGTGGATTTATAATTCGGGTCATATGCACAAGTGAGTGGAGTTTTGTTTGCTTGGCTCCGGGGTATCTTGCTGACCGGGGAATGCGCTCGGGTTTAAGGCCAGAATCCGCAACGGGGCAAAAAGAGACAGAGTGAGAGCAAAGCAAAATGACGATATGGCAAATTATGAATGGGGATTGTGGATATGCTATGGCGAACAGATATTTTTTTTCCCCATGATTTTTAAAACAGTGGATCAATTATGACAGGCAGCCAAACAGCACGCAAGGGACGACTTACTCTGCCCGCAGGGATGCAATGCGGATCTTGTCGAGCCTGAGATACAGGTCCTTCACGTAGCCCTCGTCATCTTCGACGTCGACAGGCCGGTGTCTGTGAGGCATGTCTGCTTTTTGACTTTCGGCAAGAGCGCCGACAAAAGGGCAATCGACCGGCCGAACTTGGGGTGAAATATGGGGCTTATTATGAGACAGGTAAAATTGGGAGCAAGTGAGACGATCGGCCTCCCGGTGACACACGACCCTCGAGTAAGTGTGCACAAGCCAAGCAAAGCACAAGCCCGAGGACGTCACTGCCGCTGCTGGTGCTGCTGCTGCCGTGCGAGGGACACAGAACGTGTGTGTAAGAGTGTGTGTCTTTACGGCTTATGGGCTTGGGGATCTCCGAAGGATCGGGCCGGGAAAGAGTGGGTGTGACCGACAACTCAGTAGTCTCGGGGCAAAAAGAAGAGGCCAGGATGAGAACAGACGGGGTTGAATGTTTCGAAATGACACGGACTAATGGTTCGTGCGATCTTTGCGACCAGGAGGCAAACTGGTTCAGACGACACAAGACCGAACGCCTTCCTGACACGAGGGATTGGGATGGGTGGGCAGGAGCTGAAAGACTATGGGGTGCATTGGTATGCGAGGAGGGTGAGGGGGGGAGGAGGCTTATGGACACCATCTTATACGTCTGCTGCTGAACAGCCAGCCAGCCAAACAGATAGACAGTACATGATGTTGGAGAGGGCTCGTGGCAGGCCAGACCGGCCATGCCAGATCAGATCAGACCAGACCAGACAGACAGACTTTGGTCATGCTCACGTGTGCTTTGTTCGTGGGCAGAACGGGCGAGAGACGGACGCTTGCTCCCCCTCCCCAAAGCCCCGGTGCTCCAAGTACGCTCGTGACTTCTTGCGCTTTGTGCTTTTGTTTAGGCAAGCGAGAGGAGGGAGGAGGAGGCCGTGCTTGGTCCATTGCCTGCCCACCTTGGACGGGGGCCATGAGGCTCGTCTGGGCCACTCGAGTGCGGTGTTGGCTGCGACTCGTGACGATGGTTACATGTACTATGCAAGAGACATGTGCTGTGTGTCTGATCTGGCATGTGTCGGGGAAGAGGGCAAGCAGTCGGGAATGTGGCCGTCCACCCAGATGCGCTGATGTCGATGCAGCCAAGCTTTCATCGATGCAGTCGGCCCAGAAAGAAGGTTTGTCCGTCCTCACGTTTCTCTCTGCCTGTCCGCATGTTCTGGCATGTGAGAGCGGGAACGTGTGCAGGGGATCCCCAGGGCTGCCCGGTGCCAACCCCAGGTTTTCGTCTCTCTCGGGAACCGAGTGGATGGCAATTAGACTAATCCCGTAGTTGGGGTCTTGCGGTGGTTCGAAATGGTCGCATTTTTAGCTTCGGCTTCGGCCATTTCCTGGCGCTACCAGCTGGGCCCATTCTATTACTTAGACTCGCTCTGCTGCTCTCTAACGCAGCAGGCGACCCAGAGGCATCGGGATGACCGACTGCCGGTGAGTGCGCCCAAGAAGCGTCCAAAACTTGATATCAAAACGCCGTTCTAACCTGAATGTACACCAAATGCATCTCCCCCTTGTCCTTTATTCGCAAATGCCCTCAAAATGGCCATGGTATTTGGTAGATCTCACGGTGGAGCCTCAACCTGTGAGCGCATCACTGCACCATGGCAGCTCCAGGCCCATTCTCCCCCAGTGCCTTGTTAGCACGGGCTTGGTGGACAGTACTCCGCTCTTCCTGGCCGCTTGTTACTCCAAAAATCAGATTTAGCAGGCAAGATCGTTCACAGCCTCGAGTCCGTGGTGCTGGCCATCCATCAGCTCGGCTTGTTTCCTCCCCTCCAATTTCGTCACGATGACCCGCGTGGGCGCGCAGACACACACAAGCACATGGCCTCGGACTGCGGAGAAGGTAGGGCGACTTATTTCTTGTAGTAGTGGGCCATCTCCAGCCCGGCCCTCTTGAAGCCGCACTTGATGTAGAAGCCCTCGTTCGCCTCGCTGCAGTCGAGGATCGTCTTGTAGGCGCCGACCTTTTCGGCGATGAAGTCGAGGGCCTGGATCAGGCGCAGGCCCAGTTTCTTGCCCTGCTGGTCCTTTGCGACGGCGATGTCCTCAATGTGGCCGACCAGGCCGAGATTATGGATGCTGGGAGGTGGCGACATATGTTAGCACGAGGACTAGGTCTGTCTAGTTCGGACAGGAAGTGCAGCACGTTTGTACATTGCACTGCCCATTGTGGGCACCATTGGGCCACAAGGACGCAGGGTTTTTGGAAATGGAGAGCAACGTACAACTTCCGCTCGACAATGAGGGCCCCAGTGCCGACAACCCTGCCGCCGTCCTCAATGACTAGGATGTAGTAGCCGCCGTCCTGCTTGCTAAGCCACTCGAAGCGCTCGGCGAATTGGGCCTCCGTGATGTCGCCGACAGTGGTCAGGACGCGCAGGCAGTCGAGGAAACCGGCTTGGAAGTCGGACTGTTGGAGGGCGCGAATCTTGTATCCTTCGGGGAGTGCCTTTGCGACGTCGGGGGAGATGAGGTCGTCGCTGAAGAGGCCTGCGCCTGTTGTGGCGGTTGTGGATGTGCCGTTCATCTTGACGGGCTCTGTTGTCTGGGTTGCGGCAGAAGCTGCGTTGACGGGCTCTGTGGTTCCGTTCATATTGGGCGAGTTGTGCGAGGGCGTAAGGGCGGGCGGTGGTCGGGGACGAGGTTATAGCAGCTGGAGAACAAAGAAGCTAAGGTCAATGCGGACAGCTTCACCGACAGCAGACGGACTAGGAGTAGTCGCGATAGACAGGAGATGGCGCAGATTATTTTGGAGTTGATGCAACGAGTGACGTTGGGATAAGGTGGGCACAGGAGAATAGGATCTAGACAGGGACAAGAGGGGACAGGTGTCGCATTTATCGCAGGTGTGTTGTGGTGTTGGATGGGAACTGGAACAAATGGCATCCATTCATCCCTCGACGTGACGTGCTGCTGCGCTGTCCGTCCTCAGCCCTGAGCGGCTTCCAAGGCGCAGCTTCGAGGTCGCTTTTCCCCTGAGCTATTTTAGGCCAGCTGCACCTGGATCTTGGACCTTGGACCTGGACCTGGACCTGGACCCCTGCGTCGGGATGTTTGTTGATCTTGGGTCCGTTACTGCTGTCCACACACACTCGCACACTCGGCGAGAGCGAGCCCCTCTAGTGTAGGTGCAGCTTTGATGCCCCAGTATGTATGTAGGGCATCTGCACGACAGAATACGGGCATGTGGTTATTATCTAGTGTCTGCTGATGCTGGTGCTCATGTTTCCGACCTTGTGCTGCAGTCCAGACCAAATACGAGTCGAGTCGAGTCGAGTCGAGCAGGTCTAGACTTGAAGACCTCCCGACCATCCATCAACTCTAACCCCTGGCCGACATGTCGTCACTCTTCTCGTCCCCTCAAAAGTTCTACACCATATGCAACGTGGGCATGCCTCGGTACGCGGAAGACCAGACAGACACATGGATCTAGATACGTACCTTGGATACCTTGGGACGCGCATTGCCTGACAGATGCAATGGCACATCATGCCTGCAGGCACTCGAGATCATCCCGTCCAAACTTTCCCAAAGACAGAATCCACACACATCACCTCGCATCAAATCCCAGCCGGGCCTCGGGTCCAACAAAGCAGCAAATCGGCGGCTGATCCACCTCACCCAAGCTTCGGAATCGAGGGCCTGAGGGGGCAGACAAACTCCGCTTTGTCCACGTCAAACCGCGTCTCGACGTTTGATGACTCCCCTCAGCCCGCGCCTTTGGTCGCCTGTCACATGTCACCCTCTTCTTGATCGACATCGACCATTTGTTGGGACCAAAACTGCCCATTCCAACCCTCGATGCCATCATGCACTGTTTACTTGCGACCCCCAAACTGCTAACATTCCGATCTATCCACTCAATCCGCATGATCAATAACCACACTGGCCTGCCTTAACTCATCATCATTATCTCGCCACCATCGGCCAAACACTCGTGAACGCCCCCAACAACATGCGCGAGCCGCCAGTCGTATCCATCTGCTTTACAACTGTTCCAGCCCGCGCTCCCACTGCAAAAGCTCCCACCTGAACTCGACCGCCCATCTTGGACGAGTTCTCGAGCCTCTGCTCGCACCTCGTCGAAGATGGGGGATCGAATACAACATGGCTCGGCCAACAACCCCTCCGCCGCCGCGCCCGATCCACTCGGACTCCCAGTCCAGCCGCGAGACGTGATCCCTTCTCCTCCGCCAGGGCGCACTCTCCTGCCAGCGCCCGTCGCCACCGCTATTAGCCTGTGGACGCGTTCCACCAGCCTCGCCCTCCGAGTCGGTACTGTCATTGGCGGCTATGGCTTCGGTGCCGCCAAGGCTACCACGCTTTCCAGCCTCGAGATCGGCCGCGGTATCATCGAGGGTATCCTGCACCGTGCTGGATCTGAGTCCTTCTCCAGATCCAATACGGACCTAGCCAGGGCCGATGCCGAGACCATCATGGAACGAAGCCTCGAGAGCCTGCACATCGCAATGTCTCAGGTCGTCTTCTGGACCACCGCTGGCTTCAATTTGACCAGTACGACCCTGTCCGCCATCTCAGAGGTCTCACAGTTGACTCTCTCCTACCTTGACTCTATTCTCGGCTCCACCGAGTCCTCGAGGGCCATCGCCAGTATCATCACCCTGATACGGCGCGAGTTTAACAACCCAGCTACCGGCCAGCCAGGCGAGCACGTCGGCGTCTTCGATCTCATCGTCGGCATGGTTGGGCTGGCATACTTTCAGAGGTGGTCCTGGAGGCTCATTATGCAGGAGAATCAACGCCTGCAGGTCGACGAGATCCTGTGGGATGTCGTGATCATCAATGACGAGGAAAGGTTGGACTACAGCAGGGTCGACAACGGCAAGCAAATAGCTGGCCATGACCTGGAGCCAGGTCCCAACGAGACGGTCATACAGACCATCCAGCAGCACGATGCCGCCGACAGTAGCGATGGAGATGACGACCTCCCCGAGATACGGCTCAAACAGCAGATTATGCGGACGCTGCCGGCTGGCGCCAAAGTTTCGATCATGACAGAGACCAAGACCACCAAGACCATCACTGTCGACGTCTCCGGTACACAGCCGAGCGCGCTCTCGCCACCCGCAGGTGTCGAGCTCATTGAGGAGTCCCGTCTGCGGCCGGTCTCGTCGCAGGGGAACCGTCGTTTGTCGATGTCATCAGACCAGCTTCTACATGGGTCCAGTCCTCTTGATTCCACTTATCGCGTAGTCTACAGGGTCAACAAGAACAAACTTAGAAGTACTGAGATGGAGAGGGGCGCTGAGGAAGTCGAGGTGCCTCGATTTGTGGAGCAGATCGACTCGGACAACGAACAAGCCTTTGAGGACCACGCGGTTTCGGATGATGAGAAGGAGATATTCCCATCCTCACCGCCCTCGCCACCGTCTCCGCCTCCGCCACCTCCGAAATCTCCACGCCATGAGACTCAGACCGAAGCGTTTCCTCCTGCGGCCGAGGTACCGCCTGTTCGCTCACGTTCGAAGAAAGGGCGAAAGTCCCCAGCTCTCAGCCGCAAATCTAGCGTGGACAAGGCATCACAAATACCCCTGCCAATGCAGAGCCCGGAGACCTCTGCAAATCAAAAACGGCCAAGGATGCCCGTATCACCTCCGGGCTCGACGAGCAGCGTCGATAATCCGCGCAAGAAGCAGCAGTCCATGTCGAAGCTATTGTCGAAGAAGGCAAAAAGCGACGCAGCTCCACCTAGCTCAGCAAAACCACCGAGCGAGAAGAAGGGAGGTCTTCGCAATGTTTTGAAAAAGGGCTCAGGAACTACCCTGAGCAACCTCGTCACAAAAGATGGGAAAGAAGCCGTATCCTCGAATGCGCCGATGGCTTCGAAAGGGAAACAGCAGCCCGTGAGAGACTTGCGTCGCGGGCCGGCGCAGATCCACCAGAAGCCATCGTCGTCTGCCGCGAAGAAGCAGCTCTCTGTTCCAAATCGCGACTCCTCTATAGTCCCAAGGAGAGAAGCCCCCCGCCCTCCCCATGGAGGACAAGCCAGGAACCCTCTCACGTCACGAGCACTCGCCGAGTACGAAGCCAGCGGAGCAGTGCCCCGAAGCCCTTCCCGAGCAAGCTACATATCCATCCACGAGCGCAGGCGGGATTCGCTCATATCGCAGACGGACACCTTTTCCATACACTCCGTAGAGCATCATCTCCGGCCCGTGTCACCTACCTACAACCGCAGTCCCATCGCAAAATCGAAG
This sequence comes from Diaporthe sp. HANT25, assembly GCA_013435955.1. Lineage (NCBI taxonomy): Eukaryota > Fungi > Ascomycota > Sordariomycetes > Diaporthales > Diaporthaceae > Diaporthe > Diaporthe sp. HANT25. The sequence continues at coordinate 685,803 of JACBFG010000006.1, read as the reverse complement.
TCGGAGAGAGACATTGTCGAAAGACAGCTGCCTCCACCCTCTCCCTCGCGAAATCACAGACGAGTCGCTTCCCAGACCTACTCACCAAGCATTTACACATTGAAAACAGCAGATTCACAGATGTCCCTGATACCCTTCCATCAACGAAGCCCCTTTGGCGATGCTGAAGCGCTCGCTACGCTCCGTCGCACGGGGAGCATCGACACAACATTCCCACGCTTCCACCTCCTTCGAAATATCACTCGCTACATGCGATTTTCTTCCGCCTCGTACGGATCAAGCTTCCTGAAAGTCCTCGGCATATCCAAGACGATGCCGCCCATGCTCAAAGCCCTCGACGACACCCACCACGAACTCCGCATGTTCGCCCATCACACCCAATCCCAGCCTCAATCGATCCTATTGTCGTCTTTTGTTGATCCGCAGGGCGGGAGTGACTCCTCTGGAGCGACTGAGACCGGTGTGCCGCTTGTGCACTATGTCTCCCTGGACGACGAGTCGAAAGCTGTCGTGTTAGCCTGCCGCGGGACACTGGGGTTCGAGGATGTCCTGGCCGACATGACATGCGATTACGACGACCTCGTCTGGCGTGGGAAGAGCTACAAGGTCCACAAGGGAATCCACGCTTCCGCGAAAAGACTGCTATACGGTGGCGACGGACGAGTGCTAGTCACGATCAAGGCCGCACTGGAAGAGAACCCAGATTACGGGCTGGTCCTCTGCGGCCACTCCCTCGGTGGTGCCGTCACCGCCCTGCTGGGCGTCATGCTCAGCGAGCCGATCGACGGCGGCACCTCTTTCGTGACATCCGACGAGCCGCACAGTCGCCTCCTAACGTATCCGGGCTGCTCACCGGTCGCGCAAGACCAGCAGCAGCCCCGGCCGCACATCTGCCTGCCCTCTGGCCGCCCGATCCATGTGTACGCCTACGGTCCGCCGGCGACTATGTCGCCCTCGCTACGAACTGCGACGCGTGGGCTGATTACGTCGGTCGTACACGGGCAGGACCTTGTGCCATACCTGTCACTCGGGGTGCTGCACGACTTTCAGGCCGTGGCGCTGGCTTTCAAGACGGACAACGCGGACGCGAAGCAGGAGATCAAGCAGCGGGTGTGGGAGGCGCTACAGGGCGGGCTGATGGACAAGTGGCGAGGGGGAGGCGGCGCCAACAGCGGCGGCGGGAACGGCAGGGCCGTCGGTGACGAGGATGAGGAGTGGGCCTTCGCCGCATTCAAGACGCTCCGCGCCAGCATGATGAGCGAGAAGCTCCTCCCGCCCGGGGAGGTGTTCGTTGTGGAGACGGAGAAGGTGCTCCGGAGGGACGCGTTCGTGGGACCCGACGGCAACGGACAGCAGCAGCAGCAGCGGGACGATAGCAAGGGAAAGCAGCAGCAACAGCAGAAGTCGTTCAAGTACGTCGGACGCCCCGCCAGGAGGATCGTCCTCAAGTACGTCAGGGACGTGGAGGCGCGGTTCAGGGAGGTCCGGTTCGGGGCCACCATGCTTACGGACCACAACCCTGCCAAGTACGAGGATGCGCTGGATGGGCTGCGGTTTGGGGTCGTCGAGTCTTGAATGTGTTGGTCATCCTCATCCTGGAGTCTGTTTGCCGTGCTCGATCGTGGGCAGTCCCCGGAATGACGTCGCCTCGAGCGGGCACACACAACGTGTATATTGGCCCTTCGTCAAGCTCTGCAAGGACGCATCTCTTGTCTACTTGCTCACGCTGCCCACCTATTTCCCGCCGGTGCCTGTCGATATCACCAAGTGGCTATCCGCCTGCACATACAACACCGTCGTTTACATATTGATGATGTTACGTTTACTTTGTACATACCATAATCCATCTCTAGACACGTGGAAAGAAATACCTGTTTGTATGGGCCCCAACATAACCAAGATGTTGGTTTTAGGATAGATCTTGATTAGACTTCAAATCATCTACATTTACATGTACGCATATTCCACTGCCCTTCATGGTGTAGTCGCTGCCTACCTCCCTCAGGGTCCCAACGGGCACTTCGAACCGGCCCTGGTCCAGTTCGACTCCGTGCTTGTTCTGGCATTCTGGACATGTTGAATTGACAGCGAAGGTCATCGGCATATCATTTTTTTTTTCAAATGTTGTCAGCCCTACAGCCCCTGAACACGGTGTAGTTCTACTCGACTCCGTGTTCGGGCCCAGAATCACGCTCGCCAATGACTGCTCACCAGCACAGGAGATGGGCCACAATGCAATTCACTGCTCGTTCTAAATCGCCGTGCCATTTTCTACGCGTAATTGATTCCCAATATATTTCATTCACACTTCAAATCCTGGTGGCAGTGTCTGGTCCCAGGCCAGAGAGGTACGAGGCACCGAAGTCACCCCCTTTTCACCCGTCACGACGTCTTCGCGTGTGCACTCAACATGTAAAATTCGCAAATTCAAGGGTAAATATCGATAATATGAAGATGATGAATCCAAAAATAGACCTGCACTGAGGACATGCGCAGAACCTGGCTCGATCCACAGCAACCTATGTCTATCTGCGTGCCCCACATTTTTCCTGCCCAGGTATATATCTCATCGAAGACAAAAGTTTGAGATATCCGGCTTCCAAACGTCTTGACTGGTGCGTTGAAGCAAGCCAAGCAGATGGGTCATCATCCGAGGTGCCTAGGTTCAGCGGTGGGCGAGCGAGACGCGATCAGGATCCCGTCCGTACCGCCCGCGGAGCTCAAGTGTCTGAAAGAAATTCCTCGAGAACCAGGGAGATTATCAGGCCGGTTTGTCGCCTACCGCATCTTCTAGATCCTAGTCGAGGACTTACACGTGTCCGGAAAGAGATCGTGAACTCGACGGCGCCGGGAACTCCACGAAGCGGCCGAGGAGGATCAGCTCGTGGGACCGAGAACAGACTGACCGGTATTTTTTGGCGAGGCGGAAGCCAGCGACCATCCCCTAAACCACCGGGAACTAGAGCCCTTCCCGTGTTGTGCTGGGCTTTCCGGGAGACGGGCACAGGGAAGGGGATGGTTGCGATCAAGCCCAGGCGGTCGACCGGTCATCTGTTCCTCGCCAGGGTGAGCATCTCAGGATCTCGAGGACGAGAACCCGTCGTCATTATCGCATATTCCTGCGATCTGGTGTCTCATAGTTGACACATTATGCCCTGAACTTCTTTGCAACAGATCCCTTGGTTTTCCCGGAAAGGGGATGGTGAGGGAGTTCCCGCGCCCGTTGGTCCCAAGCACCAAGCGGACAAAGAAGGCCTTTGCTACCTCCCTTCTTCGACGTTTGCGGCATGTATCGAGCGTTTCGAGATGAATCAACATGTCACTTGATACCAGGGACATTCCTATCGAGTCAGGTTAATCGAAGAGAGCTCCACGCTTCTCCATCGATCCAGTTGAGGCCAGGTGGTCGGGAAGCGACGAAAAGAATGGCCTCAAAAAAGCATCGAAGGCAGCGTCTCCACGTAGACCAACTCGATCACAACAGCTTCCATTCCGTAGTATTTGCAATTCAGCCAGTTTAATACATCTATCCAAGTTTTTAGGACATGTAGAAATTAAACGAACGTAATCAATCCTCTTTAATTTGGGTTGAAGTGAACAACAGCACTTCCGCTGTGCCATTCATTTCCCACGGAAGCCTCCAAAACCAATACCGTCAATCCATCCACCCACCAAGTTCCGCTTCACACGTCTCAAGCCTGGGATCCATCGCCATGCTCCCTAGATCTCATTTCGCTCGTCCCATGCCCGGCCGCCGCTTGAACGTGCTACTTTCGCCCAGTGCTCGCCCGGCGTGTTTCGACCCGGGCCGGGAGGACAAAGACAACGGCTCGAGCGTGGTAGCGAAGAAACAGCGCCAGGGACGGCACGCAGCGCAGGCGCAGGCGCAAAAGCAACGCGACGCATGGCCCTCCAGGCCCTCTCCCTGGGTTCCCTAGTGGTGTTTCCTTAGTGGTAAGAGAGCCTACCCGAGTCCGCCCCATCGCACCGCCGTGGGAAATGCTACCACGCTGCTCTGGGAGCTCCCGAAGCTCCCGCGAGCATTGAGGGAAACTACTGAAGGGCCGAAGGGCCCGCCCGGTCGTCCCTTTCCTACCCAAGCCGTCGCGCCTCGGCGGCCTCGTGACGGAGTTCCACAGGCCTCATCCCTCTCGAGGACTAGGCGGTGACGAGGCGGGACGGGATGGGAGGACTAAATGATTCGAGGGGGACTCCATGCTCTCGCTGAGACCGAGCCGCGTTTCTGACGGCCCGCGGGGGCTTTAAATTTTCTTTTCTTCACTAGGGGAGTCAGACGGTATCGATCAATGCTCTCGAGGAGGATGAGGGAGAGGAGGTGGAAGGGGCGCCTCCTGACCGTCAGTCCTTTTGCGCGCGCCATCATATTCTTGCTCAAGCTAGGACAAAACCGAAGACGTAGCGAGGATGACCAACAATCAGGCATACAAACACCATACGTCTCGATAGTGTCCATCTCGTGAACGAGAGCCCACAGCAACCGGTTAGTTCTAGTCCTACTTCTCGTGATCCCGGATCGAACCCCCGACGAAGCTTCAAAAGAGGCATGGCGGCGGCTGTCGTAGACACCCTCTTCTCTCATAGCGCCGACGGACAGGCAGCACCAGCCTCAGTGACGGGTTTTCCTCAAGACAGAGAGATAGGCGCCGGGCTTACTTTGCACACCGCCCGTTCGCCAGGCCACCTCATTCCCTCGTGATATTTCCACTTCCAAGGATTGGGCTTCACCAGAACAGGCAGCGCTCGCCTCCTTCGCCTCGCCTCCTCTCTCTCTTCCTAGTCCCGTTCGACCAACAATACTCACTCGCTTGTCAGCCAATCCCGCCCAGGGGTTGGTACTTCTCTCAGCGGCCAGGAGTTCACCAGTGCGTGCTCGAGGAAAATACAACCAGGGGTAAACCCACTACTACCGAGAGGTTTAGGCCCTTAGTAAAGTTTCATGTCACATCACGCAACCCCCCAGCAGGTCCACCCCGTTCGTGCACAGGTGACATGTTTCGCTCTACCACAGTATCCTATGCTCTTCTCCCTATTCCTCCCTCTGATAGCCTGGCCCTGGGACGGGAGACGGTGGAGAAGGGGACCAGAAAGAGTCAGTCGGTAGTCCCAAGTCCCCAGATGTACATCTACGTACCATACACTACCCAATCCCATCTCCTACCCTTCTCCTAGTTCAACTAACTACTCCATAACATGCCTCCCCCCCGGCCCCTGGGCTCAGGGCCCTGGCTCTCCCATCGGACGAGAGCAAGCTGGAGAGGGGGACCCCGCCCTCGACCCAGAAACCCTTTCTGACGTGTTCCGGTATTCGGGCTATCTCGAGCAAATAGGGCACATGTTGGGTTGGACTGCCGCTGCCGCTGGCGTGCCCTTGTAGCGTGTGATTCAGTACAGCCCGGGTACCTGTGCCCACGGTGCGTGATTTGTACAGACTGTATAGCCTGTGTGCGCGAGGCAAGGCAGAGTGTGCGCGAATCCAAGGGCCGGCTCGCTGGCTCTGCTGGGCTGGGTTGGCTCAACTGGCAGGCTGGGCGCCCGCGCCGACTTGTGCCCGCCCGCTTCCCGCGGGCATCAGACGTGGGACGGACGGCTCGGGTCTCTCCCTCTCACTCGAACGCAACGCCCTGGCGCGCGCGGGCAGCACGGGTGATCGACTAACCGCACTGGTGGTCCCTCCCCCTCGGCCCAGCCTGGCTAGGCCTTGTAGCTCCCAAACGGTGCTTTGATAGGGCTGTTCTTGCTGTGCCGTAGGGCTCTTTTTCACAGGGGATTCCCGAGGAGATTTGGATTGTTCAGAGCCTGTCGTGGGTATTTGTTTCCCTTCCCAAGCAGCAGCCGTCGGGTGAATAGGCTTGGGAATGAAAAGGAAAGTTAAGAAAGAAGGATGGAAGAAAAGAAAAGGAACAACAGAAGCACGAGACAGGCAGGCTGCCAGGCGGGCCTGATGCTTCTTCCAGGTCCAGACCACACGGCATCTGAGACATACATGGCTTCTCAACGCACGGAATTCCCCTTCCGGCTGTGGTGTGTGCTTGGGCCCGCGCAGGTCCGTCGTCCACCAGAAGGTTAGCTGGGCGTTACGGGCCGCTCCAGTGGGAAGAGACACGCGCGTGAGACACACGCTCGGGGAGACTGTCTTGGGGAACCCAACCAACCACCTGGCCTTGGACCTTTCCGGCAGGCGCTGGAGAAGATTTGTTAGCAAGGCTTTCCCTTGCTTCCTACTTTCCATCATCACTCACCACCTTGGGAGGCTTTTGTGAGCCATCTTGATGCCTTCGTCAATCAATGAAATCAAATGAGTGACTGAGAGGTTTGTTATGGTTTTCGTTTCCGCTGTCGAGAGAGAATTCTACTTTCAAATTTGGTCCTGCATGCGTCTCGACGGTTGCTGTAGGCTGGCGCATCGGGAGCCAAACCTTTTCCCAAATCGCCTTACCACAGAAGACGGGCCTTCTACGTTGATATATGAATGATGTGGCGACAGCCATGTATGATTCATGTGCTTTATCTCCTTCATGTTTGATAAACACATAGAAAGAAAGACCACGTGGCTCGATTTTGCCAGAAATGAATAGTTAAAGGCACGGTCGCCGAGTCCACGGAATGAGCTCGCAGGTAAGGGGGTTTCGATCCGCGGTTGGTGCTACTGTTGTTGTGGATGGAATCTACCACAACATTTGATTATGCAGTTGACGTCTCATAGTAATACACCTATAATTTTCGTTTCCACCGAGCTAAATGTCTATCTCAAAGCTCATTTTCAATCCCCGACACCCTCACAGCTTAGTTCCTCTCGCCATGAACAAAGTCCTCTTCCCATGCTTCTCCCCAAACTTCACCTGTCCCATGTCATCAAGGGCGAAGTCCTTACCGGCTCCAGCGCCAACAAATATTTCCTTAATACGCTCCTCCGAGAATCCATGGTGCGTCACAGTTTTCAGCGCCTTCTCGTTCGCAGCAATCTCGAGAACGGTCCCCTCTTCTCCATGGCTATGGGCCCGGGCATCTTCATGGTGATGGTGGTGGTGGTGATGATCATGACCTTCATGGCTTTCTGAACCGTGTGGTGCGTGCGGCAGGAAATCAATGATCAAAAGCACCCCGCCCGGCTTCAACCGCGCCACGAGCCGCTTCGCCGCGAGGTCCGGGTCGTCAAAGTGGTGGAAGCCCAGCCCGACGACCGCGAGGTCGAAGCCGGAGAACTTGGCGTCGCGGAAGGCTTCCGGGTCCTGGTCCTCGGGCACGCAGAGGTTGCCGTGGAACGCGACCATCTCATCTTCGGAAAGGCCCTGGGCGATGGTTGTTGTCAGTAAGTGGCTTGGCTTCTTGCTTGAGAGGCACTTCTCTCCCATCGCTCGGGGTTGATAGTCAGAGAGACGGTTCTGGGAAAGTGACAAATGCCTGCCTACCTGGTTGCGAGCCCGTGCATTGTACATGTCCACCATCTTCTCGGAAAGGTCAATGCCCACACATTGCGTCGTGTATGGCGCGAAAGCCTGTCTCACCGGAACTGGTTAGTCCACAGCCTTCCAAGGATGAGCGAGACAAACAGAAACAATCATGCGACCGCTCGAGAATATCAAAAAAGAATCCTCCGTTCATTTCAACTTCGGACCATTGCGAGGAAGAAGAGCACGAGGACTGACCCTAGACATCGAACCGGTGCCACAGGCGTAATCGAGGACCCTCACGGCCCGCCCGGGAGCCGCTCCGGCGGTGCTGAAGCCCTCCTCGTCGGAGCTGTCGTCCTCGAGCCATTCGACGCCAATCAGGCCCCTGCGCGCCTCGAGCCGCCGGGCTATCTCGGCCGTTGTCTTCTCGTGCTTTGCATCGTAGTCTGCTGCTTCATTGCTTGAGGTTGTTCCTGGGTCAGCTTTTGCTCATGTAATTGAACTCGATCACCGTGCATTCGAGGATTATTCTTGGGGGAATTGTGAACATCAGCACCGAAAGATGTTTGGTGACTTCATCCGAGCCATACTTAGGCAAAGAACAGCGGGAAAAGAATGAAAAGGTCTCGTAAGGGCTTACTCGAAATGCTCCTGATTGAGCCTCGTCTTGCCGTCCATGTTGGCGTATTTTCAGCCTCGTCTAAGTCGGAAACCTTAGCGTCACAATTTGATCAGTTGGCGTTGCTGGTTTCGGTAGAAAGAATGATCTTCAATGAGCTTGATTCACTCAAATTTCCCTTGTCTTGAAAGTTTCGTCCGAGATCTATATATGCCATCTGCCGGCGACTTTTCCAGTTCATGACGCACCCTCAGCCCACAGCTCGGACACTTTTCAAAGCCGCCATTCGCCTGCCTGCGGGCTTGCCCACACAAAAGATGACACCAGGGCGCAGGCATGACAAAGCTCGAGAAAAGTCTCCTGCGGGCCTTCATCGCTTCAATTCAAACGAAACATGCTCTCTTCTCAGCCTCGCCGCGCATGTATCGCCATTTCCTAATCAGGAAACCGTCCGTATTTTGGAAGTACCTGGACACCACCCCTGGTGTTGGTATAGTAGTGGGGACAAGGTTTCCAAGTACCCATGTACACAGATTGGACGCGATGAGGGGAAGGCGAGGATTAGAAGAGAAAAACCAAGGCTCACAGTAATAAATCGTGGACAAAGGTGTACTCCACACACGTGCGTCGTGCGGAGTGACCACTGTAGATGGGGACTAAGATGACCCAAAGAAAAAAAAAAGGATGCTCCAGGAGTGAGGCGAGGCTACTAGCCGAGCCCGTTGGTGCTGACGTCCCGTACAGTAGCAGAGTTTCTTAGCTGCAGGAAAAGGAGGGGGGCGGTGACACAAAACGGGACAAGAACGACTCGGGTGCAGAAGTCACTCCGTCAAGGAAGTGAGCAAATAGAAAGAAGAAAAACAAAGAATAGGAGGGGGGGTGGGATACCACAAAAGGCGGGCCTGGGCAAGGGGGCAGGGGAGCAAGAGCGATGCGGTCGAGCAACGATCCTAGGACGTGCTGCAGGCCCTCGCATCGGTCCGCGATCACAAGTCGAAATCCACAATGCGGCCCAGGCGGCTAGTAGCAAGTTGTGCACAGTTGCAGCGGTGCGTGGCGCGGCCCTGTGGTACGCTCCACGGGAAGCAGCAGGGCCGTACCGCTGCGCTGCGCGGGCGGGCTGGGGTCCAGCTCCTGCTCCCATTCGACTGGGTCTTTTTGGTTTTCCTTTGACTCTTGCTATCTCCACGCCTGGCATGCACATCGCCGCTTTGGGCGAGGCCCGCCTCCCTCCCTCCCCCCCTGAACCCCGGTCCTGGACCTGTCAATGACACGGTCCTCCCCTCCCTCCCTCTCTTCCTTCCGTCCTTCCTGCAGCTGACGGGCAAACAGGATGGTGGCAAGCGAGAGCAAACGGAAAGTGTCGCTGCAGCCGAGATGTCAGTTGGGGCCCGTCCGCTTGCCTAATCCATGATAGCGTTGCGACGGCATCTGCAACGAGGGGGTAGGAAAACGGGCCCACCGCCAGCTGGTGACGGACGGGCTGGGTCCCGAAAAAGTGGGGTCCCGGTCGTGTTGCATCGGTCTATCTACGGGCTCCGTCTCGGCCGCCTGTGGATTGGCTGTTACGGGCCTCGAGGGATCAGAAAATGGGGACCGACAGGCAGGTAGACCAACCCGCAGGCCAGTCACAACAAGCCATTGTGCTCGGTGCCGACAAATGGCAGGCCGGCTCCACCGCCCCTTGCTCCCTCAGCTTGGCCGTTCTGTCTCGCTGCAAGCCCTGCAGGCGATCGAGGAAGTGACTGATCGCAGCATATGGACCAACATGCCGCGGAGGAATTGCCCAAGGGTGGGAAAGTCGGGTGATGCGACTGGCGTCTGGTGTCGGTCATATATCACATTCTTGTTATCCGTCTCGAGGTGGCCAGGCCCCCATATATATATAACATATATGCGGAGTGCCCGGTCCATATAGCTATTCCTTGTATAAATGTCAGCCACATTCTTACCAGGTCGCGGTCTCGTAATCTGGGTCGCGGCCAGTGAGTACCTGGTGAGCAGACGCCAGGCGGCCAACCGCCGCATGCTGATGGGAGAGCTACCAGGCCGGTCGTGACGGTTTGAGGTCCTGCAGTGCGGGTGCGGCCGCGGCCCAGTCATGGCCGAATTGGATCAGCTGCTGTGAGACAGGGCGTGAAGTGAGATTTCGGGCAGCGTTGGGCAACGGCAGCTGGCCGACAAAGGGCCTAGCTGTCTGTTGCGGCTTTCCCTATTGAGATCTGTCATCCCCCAAGTCGACGCGCCGTTGGCGCCTACGCGCTTGTCGCCCGACATGTTGGCGACAGCCGTGTGTGTCTGTGTGTGTGTGTGTATGTGGGTGTGAGAAAGTAAGACGTAAGTCACTGGTCTCGTGGCGGTACGCCGTATGAGGTATAAGGCCAACGAGAAGCGAATCCTGACGATTCCTCATTCCTACCCACACCGCTGCTTTGCCGAAGAGGCACGATTGCCGTGGCACCGCAAACAGGTTTCGATCAAGTACGCCGTATTCGCCGTCAGTTTTCGGGGTTCACAAATGGGCCATGAACCGAATATGATCCAAACCTATGGGGCTAGGGTGGTGTTATCCGAGCATGGGACGGCGCGCGTGGCTGATCTCGCATGATCAAACGAGGCACGGGGTTGCACAGGGAAGGGCTGTTGCTAATCCATTAACGCGTAGGGAGCTCTTCCCCGGGAAGCTTTCCATATACAGCGTGGACACAGTAAGGCGCCCGCACAGACTTGGTCCGCAGGATTTCATGGGATTGCGGTCATCCACTGAAACGAAGCCTGGTGCGTCGCCGTTGGCAGATCTGACGGAGGGGATCGCTGCGGGATGGAGTGTTTCTGGGAGAGGGGTGAGAAGAGCCAGTCAACATAGATCAAGCCAACGCCAGATCCTTTCTTGATGTCCGTCTGAGTAGGTGCACCATGCGTTTTATTGACAGACCTGTATCATTAACCCCCGACCGTAGTGTATCATGAATCCCCACCACCCGCCAAAGTGGTAGCGCCGAGTACAACAGCGTCGCCTCGCAATAGATCCGCCAGGCTGTTGCTGCTGTCCTGTATAGTTAATACGTAGTATATAGTGGTGGTACTGGCGGACCGAGTCAGCGTTTGGCCAAAGCTGGCTTAAGCCAGGTGGACCAACCCGCGCGCTATCAGGCGGTCCGTCGCCAGGCCCGAGGTTGCGGTCTCAGACAAAGGCTTGTAGATTGGCATGTCGACAGTCAGGATGTTGCTTTTTCTTGTACAAGAGGGTGTGTGGTGAGTGGATACGTGCGACCCCCGACAGCTTCGCAGTTACATTTGTGGGATGCTCTAGTAGGCCAAGTCAGGAAACGCTGGGAACGGACTGCGGACAGGTGTGCAGGCGAGGGATGGGCGGTCCTCACACGGCCGCGGGAGTTGCCGTCCTGTTCGTCTTGTGTACCCCATGTCGCGTAAGGGAGGTCAGGGTCCCCGCGAGCTGGCTCAATGCCTCGAGGCTGCTGCGCCTCTCTGTGGGTGACGCCTACGAGGCCGAACGACGCAGCGCTGTTTGGTGCACCGCTGAGTGTTGAATGCCTTGCTTCCAGCTCTGCGACACGATGTACCCGGCATAAACGGCATGGCCCGGACCCCATTCATCTCAGAGTCACTGCATGTAGTGCGAGTGTACAAGTGTGTGGGAGCGTGCCTCGTCCGATGCGGCGCGGAGTCGCGGTTGGTTCCGCTGCAAAAGTTACACGGCACCCATGGCGGAAGCTGTGCCCGGGTAAGGAAAGCTGAAGATCCGTGCCCGCTACAGAAATGGCAACACGCTTTGTGGTATACGTTATAACGCGGCGCAGTGGCTCCGTCCTGGGGCTGCGTGCCACTGAACCCGGCTTGAGAGGTTGGGCAACACAGGTTGCCTTGTGCCTCTCTCCTGTGCGTAATCGCCCTTTTTTGGGTAGCACGAGGTATGTATGTCTCGGCTAGAATCATGCTCATGTTTGCCTTATGGGAACTAAGACAGGGTGCACAGAGTCAAGAGAACCGCAATCTGGGCACGAACTGGTGTGATGTATGGTCAAACAGAGACAGAGAAAGCCGTGAGGCGAGCGAAGATGGGAGAACCGGTTAGATAGCTCTAAGCCACGGGCTGTTGAGTGCTCCTTTTGTGTGCTGCATTCATTAGCTGGTAAACGAGCCCCAGGGCAGAAAGCGGCCATCGAGAAGCGGCCGCTTAGATGCGAGCCTTGTTGTCGTGATGAGCTTCGGTGGTGTGCTGACTCGGTCGAGGCATTCATTCCTGAACATCTATGTTCAACTGCCTTCCTGCGCTGGCCGCCAGACCGCCGCCCCTGACTGATTGACAATGACTGACTGACTGACTTGACGGGTCGACATAGGCAGGTGGATAAGACGGGTGTTGATAATTGGTGGGGCAGTGCGTTTTGCAGAACAGCATTTCTCACAGTGTGTATTGCGGGACCCGCACTCGTGTCTCCTGTACTCCACTCGAGTACCGTGCGGTACTCCGCAGTGCAACCTTGGCTCAATGACATGCAGAGGACCGCCTCGGCCACAAGCGGAAACGGGAAGGTACCTTCCACCGCTGTTTTGTGGCCAACGGTGCACATCCTTAGCAGGCCCTGCCGTCCGTGTCCGTCAGCCAGGCATGTTGTAGTGTTGGAGACCGAAGCAGGATGCAGATGCAAACGGCATAAATCATGACAGCGCCCGCAATGCATGTTTTACGTACGTGCGTACACCACGGTACATGGCACGCCAACGCATCACGCGATGTAGCTTGGCTGCAATCTGACAACGATCTCCATAGCGTTCGTCAAGCCGTAGGCGATCTGCATGATGAGCTGCACCTGGTCCAGGCAGGCAGGCCCGGCACGCATGAGTACCTATCGGCTGCCTGGGCGCGGCGGCAGCCAACGAGGTGTTGCGAATCTGCCAGAGCATCTGCGCAGGTGTACACTGTACATGCACGGCCGCTGGGCCTCGCCTTCTCCGACCGTTGCTTCGGCTGGGGCTGGGATTGTGCGTTGGGCACGATCCAGGACCCAGGACTTGACCCCTTCGGTGACTTGTCGGGCTCTGTACTGCTCTGCGTCTGTCGTGTGTTGAAGCCCGGTCCCCGCTGCGTCATGGATAGTCCCTTCTCAGATGAGCAGTTCCAGCAGCAACTGCCAACCGGAACACGGGCCCAGCCTGGGAAAATCGGGGCGGTGACGGGAGGTGCGGGCCACCGCAGCTGCCAGAGCGCACGTGACCGTCCCGAGAGGATAATCCTTGTAGTCCACGCCTGCTCTCGAGTACTATGTCACCCGGGTACATTAGAGGCAAGGATAGCAAATGTCGACAGGAAGGCAATACGGTGACACGGATTGAGGACATTCTCGTCCGGTTGGTCGGCTGATTGGCTTGCTTGCCGCCTAGGCAAGTGTTGTCCTCCCCTCCGCGGCCATTGGCATTTGGCGCCTGCACGCTGACCACCACCGCTTTGACACCACAGGCAGTCCCTTGGCTGCTGGTCAGATGCAGAGTTCTCTTGACGTGGCATCAGATGATGGGGCTCATGGCAACACGTGTATCACCAGTGCCGCGTATTGCCGTTCTGAGGGCCGCCGTGCCAGGCATGCGATATTATGTCAGTCCCGGAAGGCCTCCAAAGTCCACGCATTTATGAAGTAGGTACCGGCGCATCCATGAGACAGTTGCCCTGCGGCTCATATGACCTGTCGTTGTGTCTTGTGAAATCGTGGCCTATAATGCTTAGTCGCTTCGAGCCTGGGTGACATGTTCCAAATCAATACCCCGGGGAGCCTGAGCAAATAGCCAACTTCCCTGGCGGCATGGCGCTAGCTGTAGCGGAACTAGACTCACGTTCCGGAGGGTTGATAGCCAATGTTTGACATCGCCGACTCGCATCCACCATTCGACATGGGGGCATGCTCTTGGGAGAAGGAATTGTGTGCTGTCGATACCGCTGCCGGCTCTTTGACAGAGAGCAACACCTGATTCCTGTCAATCTCATGTCTTGCAGGGCTGTTGGTTCCTGAAACCGGCTCGCTTTTAATGCACCCCGCGACTGGGGAAAGCCTCCGCGTGTGTGAATTTGGAGTGTCCACTGTCATCCTGTATCCTTTTTTTCTAGTTTTCTTGATGAACCGGCCACGCCATGGCACGAGTTGAGCTATTAAGCTTTATTTTCCAGTGAAATCGTATTAGTAGTTAATATGAGAATATGATGTCGCCCAAGACTAAATCAGGTGGGAGTTGCGAAGTATGACTGTGGATGATGCCGACCATCTGTTCAGGGAGCTTTCTCAGCACGTTGATGTAAGGTGGGCTCTTTTTTCGTGAATTGATAGAGTCTTTGAGCCTGCCACGCTGCTATCACCATCCTCAGGTGGTTCTGGCCAGTCGTGTGGACAGCTTCGATATGAAAGCTCACCGCGGCACCGCTTGCCCAGGACTCGTGCCCAGACCGGGAAAGAAACTCAATTTCATAGTACAGCCATGTCAATCGCTGTTGCTCACTCGCCCCGATATTGCTGGAAGTAAATCGAGAGCCGTGCAGAACATCTGCGAAAAACCACATTCTAGTTCAAAGTGGTCATGTCTGGGATGCCCAGGTGTTAGTGTGACATAGGTGTGTGCAGAGATGGCACAGCGACTCATTTTGCTCCGAGAGGGCTGCGGCGCACGCAAGCACAGACCGCGGCGCATGAGAGGACAACAAAACAGGCGATCTGCCGCCCATCTTTGTCACGTCGGCATTTGATGTTATCGATCGTGGTGGCTTTTCTCCGTGGCTGAGCCATGTTCCACTGGTTCCTTGTCCAACGAATCTAGCCATCTAATCCATTTTGACGCACGGCATCAATGAGAAGTAATATCAAAAGCAAAAGTTGCGGGGTTGGCGTTCGGCGAGCCGCTGGATCGACGCCAGAGAGGACACCAGTAGCGAACGGCAGGGTTAGTATACTTTTATTAGGGCACCAGACCGAGACAGCCCGGCCTGGGCCCAGGGCTCTCAACCCAGTGAAACGCGGTTCAAGAGATAATCTTCCCCTGCAATAGCGACGGGACCGCTGTAGCTAAACTGATGCGTGTTAGCCGAGTGGCCGTCGAGAGTGTTGACCGACGACACCAACTATTTTCGGCCAAGCCGCCATCCTCCGAGTCCTCTGCCTCCGATTCCCAGTAAATTTTCACGCGGCTCAATGACCGCAGAGAATCAATCATTATCGCCACTGTTATTCGCCCTTCCACGCCCGGCAACTTCTAGGCCAGTGAGTGATCTAACCCAACATGGTTCTGCGACGGCCAAGTTCCACGAAGTGCGATTGTCGCCAATTGAGTGCGGCATAAGCTGAGGGAACCGCTGACTTGCTTGATATTGGTGCATGAATTTGAGAATCCTGGATGCCGTGGCATGTTCAGGTGAAAACACCAGATGCACGACCGGAAGCCAGACACGGGTCTCAACACGCCGGGGGCTCGACGACAAAGCAGTCTCTTTAGTCCGAATGAGGCAGCCTTCTGCTGAACCACAAAGTATGAACTCTGCTGTCTTCATATCTCCGCCAAGAGACGAACCAGCTGGTCTCCGTGCGTGTGCTTAGGGATGGCATCCCTTTTTGCTGGAGACGGATGATGCGCGTTCCGTTTGATGGGGCGACGACGGTACTCATAAACATCTTGTGATCTTCCGTTCAATCTGTGTCGCCGCCTTCCGTTGCACACTCCTGAGAGGCGGTGGGTAGACTGCGCTCGAAAATCGCGGGATCGGCATCAATGTTGAGTTTAACGGTCATCACCAGGTCCCGTTATCTCACTGGCCAGGGAGAAGCACATCGTAATGTCCCAGGGATGTTGGATTCCGCCCTTCAGAAGTGCCGTTTCCTTTCATGCAATAATTCTGGCGCAGCTTGATGGCCCTGCCGCCTTTGTCGGTGATGGAGGCGATGTACCCGGAGTTCTCCAGGTGGCCAGTGCGGATCTTGTACAAGCAGCGCAGGTATCCACAGCGTGCCGTCTCTCTCTGCAGTCATTAGGACGACTCCGATTCATCAGAGGAGGCACGCAAGTACTAGCTCCATGTTGCAGGTTCAAGTCAGATCATTTTCCAGCTTTGAGACCCTGCCGATGGATTGTGAGCTCATTTTCGCTCTCGCTGCGAGGT
Organism: Diaporthe sp. HANT25; assembly: GCA_013435955.1. Classification (NCBI taxonomy): domain Eukaryota; kingdom Fungi; phylum Ascomycota; class Sordariomycetes; order Diaporthales; family Diaporthaceae; genus Diaporthe; species Diaporthe sp. HANT25. Next base: position 669,614 of record JACBFG010000006.1, on the reverse strand, counting down.
GCAGATTCAGTCTTCGGGGGCGGCCCAATGCTCTTTACTCCTATCGCTCTGGTGCTCAGCTAGCCCGAATGCTTGAATCTCACATCCTTGAGAGTGAATGGGTCTCTATAAGTCCCTATAATACCTGTGTTGCTGTCTTTGGCGGCAACGATCCCAAAAGGTCTGACACGGTACCACAATGGCATCGGTGACCAGCGTCGTGGTACTGGTCAGCGTCGTGGTCCGTTAGCAAGTGAAACGGTGCAAACCCCGGTCTGTAGGGCACTATCTAGTGCAGCCCCTCAACACAGCGGCATAACCCGGGCGGTCCGCAAAGCTTAGTAGAAGGGTCCCCGTGAGCTACTTGGTTTCGATCGTACTGAGACTTTGTTTGTGTTACAACCCGATAAAGTCAGAACACGACCGCGCCCGTTGTGGTGAGACTTGTGAAGAATATAGGCGTCACTCTCGGCCTTTCTTTTCCAGGTCTTTGCAATTTCACTGTGTCAAGCCTGCTGACGCAAGCCGACCCTGCCGGCATCGACCGTTGGCCGAAGGATGGGCAGGTAGCTGAGGATGACCGCTGACCTTGTTGGCCGCACGCGGTGAGGCGCATAACTGCTGCACAGAAGCTCAAGTCACCATGACTGAGGCGCAGTGCCTTTCCTGTTCAGTAGAAAGCTCCGTCGCAGGATTGTGTACATGGTCTGCTCAGCGCCTCCTGCGAGTCTTCTCCATTTTCGGTTGTAGGGTTGCACGACAGTAGCGACCGACGCGACCGGGAGATGCTGCAGGTGAGAGAAAGGATGTAACGAGGTGAATGGAGGACAGACTATAGACGGGAATTGGAAGGACAGACTGCGAAAGAACGCCGAAGCGACGGCAAAAAGGTCGACCATGCGCCTATTGTGTCAAAGTAGCGGCCGTTCCCTGGACACCGTTACTATGCTTCCGGCACTATTGCTCCCCAAAAGAAAGGACGGTCATCAATTCCTGGTCGGAGTAATGGTTGGGACGCGCCATTTTCCTGGCGCATATCGCGGCGGCGCAGCACCTAGATGGGAGAAGGGGCAGAAAACCCTTCGAGAGAAGGTGGCTGCACAGTGGGAGGAGTTGTGGAGATGACTATCGGTTCAGGTCTGTTTGTGCCCACAGCGTGGAGTATGGTTGCCTGCTGAAGAAGGCGTGATGGGTTTTTATCTTTTGGATTGGCAGCTCTGGCTGCAGCGGTTGTCGATTCCTTCCTGCTGCTGACGACTCCTTTTCCTTCCTCTCCCTTGCCATTTCCTCAAGAAGCTCCTCACCGTTTGCATGATTCAATCAATCAATAATCTTGAAGCTGGTGCACTGTGGTATCCGACGAGTGTTTGGAGGACAGGCGACATGGCATCAGATACCACAGTATGTCCGAAAGTTTGCGTGGAGCCCTCGATTTTTGTCGCCGGAATCGGGCAAGCGGTCCAAGTGGGCTGAGCAGGGGTAGAGATCGCGTGGGCGTGTGGAGTTGAAGCTGGGGGCGAGCACAAAGAGACAAGATCCCTGCATGTGCCCATGTCCCTGACTGACAACCCAGGCGTGTGCTCTCGTCGTGAAGGGACGCTTGGAAGGGAAGCCTGAGGGCGGCGGTCATTGGGCAGAGTGGTGCGGGAGATGCAGCCAAGGGTACTGCTGCCCGGTGCTTGTTGGACAAGGGCCCTAAAGGGTGGTACGATCTGTACCGCCCTCCCGCTTCCCCGTCTGTGTCTTGGTGCATTCAAACTGCCTGAACTTTCCCAGGGGACTGGGTCCAATGACACCCTCGCTTTGCTTGGGCGTCTCGAATCCTTCCTTTGGAGACAGCCTGCCAACGAGGCTTCGAGGCAGCCGGGAGTCGTGCAACCTAGATCCCTGACGGCCGACGGAAGGATCGAGGGCACTGCGTCGTCGCCGCTGTTGTCGGCAGTTCTAGACTCTCGTTGATGGCGCACAGAACCAACAGAAGAGGACTTGACAGCCGTGGTTTGCAACGAGTAGTTCCCTACTTGCCAAGTGACGTCTGGAGCAGCATAACAAACGTAGTGTCGAACGCCGACCTGTGCAACTCTGCCCTGCACGGTGGCGGCCAGCAGGCTCGCGGTGCAGCCCAGAAGCGCTCTGGTACCTTGGTATCGATTGTCTGCACTGCGACGTGGTGCGCATGTACGAAACTTGCATTAGGGAAGCTCGGGCGGCCGCTGGGCCATGTTGTGTGGCAGACTGATTGCCCAGCCCGGATGCTTCAGGCCGACATGGGTGTCTCGATTGACTGACTGACTTGTGTCTGCAGAACGACGCATACATTTGAAACGGGAGGTCGATGATGGAGAGCTCTAGCATTCGAGGCTGGCCAACAGAATGGTGCGTGGGTGCAGGACAGTGGTGGTGGTGCAGACGCAGGCCGAAAATGACGAGCAGAGGCGGGCGGGCATTTCTTCAATATACCTGTAGATACAGAGTGTGTACCTTGGAACCGTGGAAGGGGCTGGGCCTGGTTGAGTGCGAGTGACTTTCCTGAAACGGCAGCCAGTCCTCACGAACAAGATGTTGGCAGGTGTGAGCTGGTTCCCACTGCATCGCAGCTTCACACTTTCCTCCCCGCAAGCTTTCTACCCCATGTGCCGTCCAAGGCGCTACCCGCTTTCTGTGCCACCCTCTCGAAACTCCAGTCATCGATGGCAGTGGTAGGACACCTGCGTCAGAACATGCCGCATCTCTGAGCCTTACACTACATGGCGCCGGCCAGTTTGAGGTACACCAGGTCCTCACATCCTGCGACCCTCCTGCCACTGGGCCTCTCAGTGCACAAGTATGCTCCTGTGATCTGCTCGTTTCCCGCTTCACATCAGGGCGGCAGAAACGGACAATAGCATGACCCTGTCGCGGTGACAAGACCTCGCGCAAAGTCATCCATTCAGGCATCCGACCAAGACGACAGCTGGAACCTGCTTCCCCAGTCAGAGCAAAAGCAACTGCAACAACAGCAGAAGCATCGTCATCCATCGTCATCGTCATAAAACCCCAGTGTCGTCGCCGCCGTATTGCAATCCCTAGACCATCAAGTCGTATGATTCTCTTATCTGGGCCGCGAACTGTGCATCGAACCGTCGGAAGACCAGCCTCTTAGCTTTCTGCCTGTCCACCAACGGCCGCGGCACAAGAAAAATTCCCCACACAAGCGGGATGACGAGTTTGGGCTAAGCTGGTATCACCCCTGAAAGTGGGCACGGCGGCGGCGATGACACAGAAGGTTCACGGGCTGTGCCGCGAATCCTGCAGGTTCTGCGAACCCCTGTTGGCCACGAGGTTCCCTCCCATCAGTAACGCTCTGCCCGCGATGACAGGCGAGGAAGCCAAGAACCAATGGGCCGGACTACGACCGACCGCGTCCTGGTGGTTTTTTTTTTTGGGCTTGCACACAGTACCACACTCCGGGATCTCTGGAAATGTCAAACGATCTGGCAGAGCCTCCTGATTCGTTCACAGCATTTTCGCTACTCACGTGGCGCTGAAAACCTTGGAATGGAGAGGAGGAAATCGAAGGCTACTGGGGAGGCCTTTCCATGCCCGGCAACATGATTTGTTGTAGGAAAAATACCCCGAACACGAACCTGGCGAGTCTCTCTGGTTGTCTCCACAGTCTGAAAGCAGAGGGACCCAATGACTTCCGAGCATCTCGTGTCGAGCCGTCCACCCCTGCCCATCTTGAACCCGATCGATCTAGTGCCGTCCCCTCCAGTACCTGACCACGAGACATGAAAACTCCGAATTACCATAGCCTTGGGCCCATCAGAGGCCATGTTGGCGCGGGCATCGGCTCGAATTGGCGTTTGTACGGCTTAGCACAGCACGGTCAGCTCATTCGCCCACGCCGCGATGCCGAGCTCGATTCCCAGAGGTCGCGGGGAGCACGGCCTTCAGCCATCGTCAGCATCGCGTTGCATTCGCACTGTCCTTGGAATTTGGGATCGTCCCAGAGTCGGCAGACCGACCCTACGGTACGGGGTACCTTGGCCTGTACTGCGTCAGCCTCTTCCGCTCCACTGGCGGCCTTCTATCCTTTCACTGTTGCCGGACTTGGCGCGGGTCGCCATTAGGATCCGCAGAGTTGCAGCGATGACCCAACAGAGCAACCAGCGGTGAATGACAAGAGAGCCCCTCGTGGCTCACAACTGAGTCTTTTGACGCCGAGCCTCAAAATGGCAGGTAGACGAGCACCCCTCTCGTTGCCGTTGCTCGAATCCACCTAGCACACGGCCGCACGTGGGAGCCCTTGTTTCGCCAATTAGGTGCCCAAAGCAGGCCGCAATGGCCGATCAGTTACGCCAAACAACGTGCGGCGGTTATGCTGCCGACGGCCTCTGTCAGGAAAACGAGCTAAAACTCCGAGAGGATGCAGCGGTTGCATTCTGAAGAGGTCGAGGTGGATCTTGTCTGGTATGATCACTGGAGCGTCCATTAGATTTGATCCATCCCGCTATGTGCAGCTATGTTGCCTGACGTGCGGCAAAGACACCAACCATGGTTGGCACGGTTGGCAGAACCCTGGCTGGGGAGCAAATAGGGTTCAAACACAAACCTCACGCTGCGGCCGCGGATGCGGCCTACAAACAAAGGACCCGGTATGGTGGGATGAAACGGCCCATTAGACGCGAGCCACATCTACTTCAGATCACCATCTGATTGGAAAGTCGACCCTTCAAAAAATTGCCTCGGGCCTCCAACAGGTGCGGCTCTCCAATCACTCGCTTTGGCGCCGAGGCGCTCGAGGGTCTGATGACCCCTAACGCTTCACGTTGACTTGACCGGTTGAAAGGCGCACACCAGACTTGCATGTGCCACCGTGGTGCGTAACACACCGCAGGCCACACAGGACCCGATGCAAGGAGCCAACAAACAAGCGCCATGCCGCGCTGCCTGAGGGTCCTCGCCTGTAGTACGTACTATCATTCGGGTAGGATTCTCTTGCACGACAGCCACCACTATGGTGCTGGAGCAGTCTGTGGTGTGCCGAGGCCAACCAGCACTCGGTATCACGACGTCTTATCGAGACATATGGCATCTGACAGCCAGCCACCTGCTCTCTGTCCCCACGCACCATGGACCCGACGATGCGCCCGTAGGCCAAAACGTGTGGGATGATGCTGACGGAAGGTATGCCGAATGAAGCAAGACTGCTCGCGAATGGCGTCGAGTGGCAACGTTCCGGAGGCCGACTAAAACCCAACGGAGACAGGGGTTGCTACCGACAATCTGGTTCACCTCCAGCCGAAGCAAGCCAGGCCAAGGAGGCGGAGTCAGAGAACAGACAAGTAGCTCTTTTATTCGTCTCCCGCCTGCGCCGCCTCGCATGTGCTCGTGTGCCGGCAAAGTACGTTTCACCATGGTTCTATCAGGTGCGACCACTAGACGAGACCAAGGCACACTACGGAGCACTACCTGCTCATCGTTTGCTTTTTCCCTCCCGTCCGTCCTGTTTTAGAGAAAGGACTGTGCCGAAGCGGCCCGCCTGCAACCCTGCCTATCAGCGACATGGAGGAGGGGCCCGGGACCGCTGTTCGTTCGACACGCGAGTTCCCTTGCGCCATCCGAGATTCTGCAAACAAAGCCGAGGGCGATATTGGCGGGGATTTGCATCGTCAGCTGCTCACTGCGTCGCGGAATCTCGACTTCCTGGCTCGTGGCCGTGCTGCATCGGGAGCCAATCCACACCCTCGGGGGTGCAGTGAGGTAGGGCCTCGTGGCCGGTAGCCCTTGTTCGGTGTCGACACAGTGTGTGACATCTGGAATACCTGTCAAGCCAAAAGTACCGTGTCACATACACGGTATCCAAGACGTTCAGCGGGGTGCAGGATGCGTCGATGGCACCAGTGGCCCGGCCCAGCGCGCCCCCCTGTGCTGCTGGGGCCAGGATCGCATGCTGGGGTTTGGCAGCTGCAAACGCTGACCCATGGCGCTGCAGAAGTGGAGTTCGTCAGCCGTATTTTTCATCCTCCTGCCCTCTGGAATCGGCGCCCTCGTTGACGGTCCAAGTCATTTTACCTGCGGCTCCCCTGCAGAGTCTTGCGGCCATGTGTTCTCTACCCCTTTCCCAGCGCCTGCCACGGATAAATCTTAATCTGCGAGCGGCAGCAGCTGGTAACAGGAGAACCACGAGGCCGACCCAGGGCCACAAGGGAAGACCCGAGGCATCCGTGGATGTCCCAGGGACTTTAAATCTTAATCGCGATGACACTGGGCCCAACGAAGGCCCAGACCTTCGCCTCATCTTGCGGCTTCCTGCGAGAAGAACGAGACAAGAAAAGCTGGACGGCGATGCTCAAACCGCGCGCAGGTGGTTTGATGGCTCAAGGTTCAGGGTTACCAGCCTACCTAGGTACAGAGTACGGTGTGGCCGATGGTTCCCTCCGAGCACTGGGTAATGAGTGGTGGCAGATGAAGACCAGAAAATCTTCGCCCTTGACACCAACACTCCACTTGCCCGGTTTAGGTTCGACTCTCCAGAAAAGAGGCGAACCACCGCGATGGCAGCCGGCTGAAGGACGCAAACATCGGTGTCGACGCCCGTGAATGGGCGCACTTGCCGACATCATCCCAGCTAACACACTCCCTCCGTCCCCTTAGGACCCTGGGCTCCCTGATGCGTTTGGACGAGCCCCTTTCGCGACTCTAGGGGAAAGGAGGTGGAAGCAGGCTCCTATCTCGAGTTTGATGGGAATGAAACATAGTCTTTCGAGATACCGCCTTGGTTGAGACTCAACTGGACTCGGGACAGGCCTGCCTTGCTGGGGCCGAAGGCAGACAGGCCGAGGCGAGACAAGCCGAGTCGAGTCAAGCCGAGTCATCTCAAGTCAGATCAAGCCCGTGGGAAGTCAGTCATCTTATTACTGTCTGCGCCATCGCCGTTCTCGTGCCATTGATGTCAGGAACGGCGGGAGATGCATGCGAGGCTTGCGAGGGAGGGCGGGTGACGGGTACGGGGCACCTGGTCGGGGCTACATGGGTAAAGTACCTGGGTATGCAGATACTTGGGCCAAGTATCTTTTCCGTCTGGGTACGTACCCCAAGGCAGGGGTACATGGGGGAGTTGGGGCCACCCCTGGGCCCTGGGATTAGAACAACCTGGGAAGGCACATGGGCCTCTCCCGCCGCTCTTCTGCTCGGTCCCCTGCCCGGTCCTGTCCTGTCCTGCCCTGCCTAGATAGTAGCATCCCTATCCCATCCGCCGCCCATTCACCACCACCCACCCATTCACCCACCCATCCATCCATCCAGTCCATCCATACATGCACCCACACCCACACCCATCGCCATGATCCATGGACCGACCCATGGGACCATGCTGCATCCTTACCCTTACCAGCTTACAGCACAGTACGTACGGGTACCCGGGCAGCCAGAGTGCCACTCTTTTTTCCCTCTCTTGCCCCCGCCGCCGTGGAACCCTTCCGTCTGTCTGTTGCCAAGTTGGAGAGAGGGCTTGCTTCCATTCCTTCTCCATTCCACCCATTACATGCCATGACCTACCATGAACCATACCTACCTAACCTAACCTGAATCTGAATCTGAATCCGACCCGACAACCTACTTCTACCTGACTTGACCTGACGGGCCCAGGCAGGGCCAGGCAGGACCAGGAGTACATACCTGCCTACCTTACCTACCTTCCTTTCCACCTTCCACCCCCCAAAACCTACCTCCTCCCGCCTCCCACTCTCCCCATCTCCCACCTTAACCAGGCAGCTCGTACGTAACTAAGTAACCGGGGAGCACCTCAGGAATACATTACCATCCTTCCCGCACCTTTCTGCACTCCGCCTCGCCGTCGTTCATCCCTTTCCCCTTTCTACCTTGTCTTTGTCTCGACTCTGCACTGTCTCGCTTGTTGGCCTACTCGTCTCATTTTCCCATTCCAATTCCGCCGTCGGGCCCGAACCCGACGACCCCCACCCGTCACTGCCAAAAGCCCACTGGAGCAAAGGCAGAAAAGAAAAAAGAGAGAGAGAGAAAAAAAGGTACGACTTGATCTTGGTGTGTGCGCGCCTGAGTGAGTGTGTTTTGCCTCAGTGCATGCGTGTGCTTGTGCGTGTGTATGCCTGCTCGTCAACGTTGCCGGCCACGCTTACTCGACTGGACTCGAGCTCGACTCGATCTCCCAACACATACATACGGTCTTGTTCACTTGCCTGGTGATGACTTGACGCACTGGGGCTCTAGACTCCTCTCCTGGCCTTTGTTCCCCTGCCCATTCCTCATCCCTCCTCGCGCCCAACCTCTCCCACCCCCCCCTCCTCCCAGACCGACCAAGGAAGGGGGCACGGCGCTCTGCTGCACTCGGCTCTTTTGCTGACAGTTGGCTGCAAACGTTGACTTGCTCGCCCCTTTGCCCCCTGCACACACGCCTCATTTTGTTTTCTGGCTCCCTTCATTTGCCCGTTTTATTTCTTGTGTGCCATGGTATCATCCATGACCCGTGGCGTTCCCGCACCGAGTTGGAGAACGGGGCCCTGGGCTTGGGCTTGTAGGCTGACATTCCTCGAGGGGCGGCAGAAGATCTAGAAAGATCAGAGTACGGTCCGGAACTGGGCCCTGGAACGAACGGAAGCTGCATTCGGCTCGGCTCAGCTCAGCTCAAGCACAGCCCAGCTCATTCGCGGCGAGGCCCTGGTGAAGCGTCTGGCGAGTTCGAGTTCGAGTTCGAGAAGCGAACGAAGGAGCGAACGGATCGCGGCCAGAAACGGTGCACACCCTAGGGCGACCACCCGTCCCGCCCGTGGTGGTGCCTTGGTGTCTTGGGGCTTTTTCCTTTTGAGATTGACGAGCCCTGCCAGCGAGATCAGGACCTGATCTAGTAACCTTCCGGGCTGTCCCGCTAAGTACTTACCGTACCAAAACCACCCACCTGGGCAGGCAGCCGGAGGGGGGTACTGGGCTGTACTGGGCCGTACTGTGCTGTGCCGTACCGTGCCGTACCGCACCGTGCCTGCAGACTGGCAAGTCCTGCAACCCGCGAGCTGGGTGCTGCTGCGACTTGCAACTGCGACTACCTACACACGCGCCCCGAAGCCTGGCGAGGGAGTTTCCGACTATAAGGAAGGGTCTTCCCGCCCCGAATCCGCCCAAGGGAAACTTCTCCACACTTTGGGAATTTTTGCGCCTGTGCCCCTTCCCAAATTTTATCAAATTACATTGCACGCAGCAACCCCAAGGTGATTGAGAGAGAAACCCTCTTTTTCTTTCCTTTGCGACACCTCGCCCTCGACACGACACCACTCACCACTCACCACTCACCACACGCTCCCTTTTAACTCACACACCAGCGCAACACCACTCCACCCACAGCCCTCAATTGACTGGAGTCTTCCCCCGCTTTCTGGATCGCGTCCACCTCAACCCTGGTGCATGCAGCATCACCTTGAGTTGTGCGACGAGTGTGGTACCCGACACCACTCATTGCGACTAGTATAACTCTCACTTGCTGCCACTGCGACTACCGCTACAGCCAGGTCGTTTGGTTTGACACGGCCCAGCGGTCGCGCCACTGTCGCAAAGCAGCTGCCTCCAGAATCACGTTTTGGGAGACAAATTAAGAAAAAAAGAAAAGAAAGAAATATTAGACTCCTGACGACCCTCCTGCAAGCTTGCTCGTTCGACTTGTTCGAGCCGTTGTCAGGCTGGCGCCGAGCACAGTCCGCCAGTTTAGGATGTCAGATCAGGACGGCGGCAGGGGCCACCCCCCTCGAGAAACCCAAGAGTCTGCCTATCCGCCGCCTCCAGGTGAAGAGGACGATCGCTCAAGGCCGCCCTATCATCACTTGCCTCCTCCTCCTCAAGCGACCGTGACTCTTCCGCCAATCCATGACGCCCACCCGGCTTATGGTGCGAGCCGCTACCCACCACCTCCAGATCCCAGGTCTCGCGGCACCTACTCTGCTTCTCCCACTGGTGGCCCAAACGGCTATCCTGCTCCGCCTGGCAGTATGTATAACTTGCCTCCTGTCCAGGCGCCGCCGGACCAGCGACACTACGGGGTTGAGCCACGCGACTACTACTCACGCGGCGGGTCCTTCCCGCCACATCCTCAGCCCGAACCTTACAACTATGGCGGCTACCGACCTCCGTCCGGGCCTCCCTATGGTGCCTATCCTCCTGAGTACGCACGCGGTCCAGGCGGTCCGGCGCAACAGGCAGCACCACGCCAGAGGACGTCGATAGCATGCCGTTACTGCCGCAAGCGCAAAGTCAGTAACAAATCTCTCCTGCGACATTCCAATGGCCAGCCTTGCGCTGTTGTTTACTGACCTTGAACGCGTCTAGATTCGTTGCAGTGGTTACAGCCAGACCCCCGATGGTAAATGTACAAATTGCAGAAAGACGGGCAATGAGTGTATCTTCCAGCCTGTTTCCTCATCTTCGACCACTGCTTTCGTCCCTGTGTCGGCTGTGCCCGGTGGGGTGCCCCCCGGGACGCCTTTGTTTGGCGCCTTTGGACAGCCGTTGCCGCAGGGAGGAGCGCCACCAGGACAGCCTGGAGGGGCGCCTCAGCCATCCGCTGGTGGCTCGCAACAGCCGTATCCTCCTTCAGACAACTACGCGCTACCCTCGCCTACGGGTTCTTACTACCCGCCACCTCCGGAAGACAGAAGTGGTGTCCCACAGCGACGGCTGCACGAGGAGGAGCACGGGCAACGGTTACCCCCTCCGCACGTCTACGGTGAACCTGACCCACGAAGACGCTCTCCCGCTTCCTCTGCGCCTGGTGGCACTCCGCCGCAATATGAGTACCCACCGCCGGACAGAACGTCTACTCCTAGCCAGCGGCGAGAGAGCCCTAACGCGCCTTCTCAAGCTGGGCAGCAAGGGGGCAGTGTGATGGCCTTGAGCAGCCTGATGGAGCACCCGCCCCCACGACCCCCGCCAAGCTCCGACTCGAGCCGCGATATCGATCAGAACATGCTCGGACGCCTGAACCGACGGACCTAGGAGGAATGGGAGGCTTGAGGAGGAATGGTCACGGTGCGGAGCTGCCCGGAAGCTGTGCGCAGGTGATGTCTGAGATTGGGACTCGCTCAGAGACGATTCACGGGGGAATGCGCCTTTGCGTGACGGCGAGCTAGCTCACAGAGCCAGACGTGGCAGTAGCCAGGCCTATGGACGGCATCGATACATCGCTGCTGGACAGTCTTGATCCATCCATTTGAGAAGCACGCGTTTTCTTAATCTTTCGACTTTCCAGCATCCTCACACTCATCGACAACTCGGTTTGCTTTTCTCGAACTACTATGATACCCCCCGATTGTTTGGAAGATCGTCCGCCATGGATTAACGTGGCTGCTCGGGCATGGATGGGTAATTTGGAAGTTGGACGGAATGCCGCGTTACTCGGTGGGACGAGACGAGAGGAGGAAGGGGATTACAGGAAATGGGGAATTCAAACACAGGCCCACTACTGCATGTCTTCAAGAGCAAAATATGTCACCAAACGACGGGTATGCCAGCAGCAGAGGCGGCGGAGAGGGATTCTCGCACGGTTTTGGCAACTGCTGTTGGGCGGGAATTCAGCAACTAGATGGTCTCCTCGGTTTGGCGACAAACACTCCCAACAGCTAGCCCTCTGCTTTTTCTCAGCTCTGCTTATTTCTGCAGCAAGGAAACATAGTAATGCCGGGGATTCCTCTTCTTTTTTCTGATTTTATTTTTCTGTACCTCTCATGCATCTGTCTTGGCATTTTGTTTCTTCCTGCCTCATGTACAGAGGCGAGAGCACCACAGCAAATTTGGAGGGGTTGAAAGAAGGATTGCCTCACGGCAGAAGAGAAGGCTGCAAACAAAGTCTTGCTTTTTCATCTATTTTGTTGTTGCTGTTCTGTTTCCCTGACGATTACGCTATTCCTTGCTGCCGTTATTTACTTTTGGGTCATGCCTGTCCATGCAAAAAATTATGTTGTTTTTGTTCTTTCTTCCGTTCTCTTTGTACAAATCATCCATCCCTCTACCACTACAGCATCTTTATCTATCTTGTCTGTCTGTCCTACCTGCAAGCTTGTTCTGGCGGGGAAAGAGAGGGGGCGGAAACGTGGAGAGATCAGGCAAACCAAAGACGTGCAGTCGGAACAGTTCTGCGAGGAACGAAAAACAAATGACAAATATAACATGATGTTGCTTTGGTCCGATCAAGAAGACCATTGACAGCCAAAACACTCAAGATCCCCCCGTTCTTATCTTCCCATCTCTTGCCGTGCCACGATATGTATGCTTTGGGTTCCGTCCCGTCATTTTGTGAACCATCCCAACCTCCCCCACGATCCGAGACCCGAGGCATCGAACTGCCCATAGCCAACCGATGTGACTCCGTTTCAAGAAAGCCTTGACTGCCTGTCTGACGGGCGCGCTGCCAGGCGGCAAAAACACAGTTCAGACTATACACGGCGCTAGGCGGGAAAGACGCCCTTTGTGTGATGCGATGCCATTCCATCACTCCGTCGTTTCTGCCGTGATGCTCGTTCAGGAGACGAAACGCCGAAGACCCAGAAAGCATAGTTCCCGCAGGCCCCCAACCTTGAGAAACACGTCCCTCTCTGGCTAAAGCATTACCTACCTGGGTAATGTTACAACGGCTGGGCGGGCAGGTCCCCCCCTCCTCCCTTTCTCTCACCCTTGCCAGGCAGGATAGACTGGACAGGCAGACAGGCAGGTAGAAAGTCGAAGGAAAACGACGACATGCGCGGGTGGGCTGCAGTAGCTCTTTCTCCTAGGATGCTAGCTGCGTGTTCCGCTTGTCCCCCGTCCCCTTCCCACTTCTTATCCCCTCCGCTCGGCGTCGGCTGCGGCCAGGCGGTCCAGAGGGGTTGTTTCTGTGGAGCTGGGCCGCAGCGAGATAGGCTCGCGATGAGGGGTCCGGTTCCATCGTTCAAGGCTTTTTGCTGTGCTGGGGTGTTGGCTGCAGTTCTGGGCGCACACTGTGCCAACAGGTACGGGCTGGACCTCCGCCTGGGGCCGGGGGGGGGGTGACGGGGGTGTTCGACAGAGTACTGAGTGAGTGAACGAGTGAGAATGCCAGAGAGAGGAGTTCGGCCGCCCCCAACGTGCGTGCGCGCATTGGCTGCGTGCGGGTCTGCCCTTGTAGTGAGCTTGCCGGGCATGGGTGGGAGCATTGTGGCATTGACGGGCCTCGCTGTCAGCCACGAGGTTTTCCCAAGTGGTGCTGGGATTTGGGGGGTTTGGCACGGGCTGGGAAGACGTTCGGTACGCCTGATGGACTTGGGTCGTAAGGATAATCTCCGATGTCGAACGGTGCCTTTTTGGTCACTGGGCACTGGCTGCTTATTCTTGCTCGATGGGGTGGTGAACTACCTGGGTAGCTACCTACCTAGGTAGGCAATGATCGAGTGCGAGTGGACGGGCGTGTTGGCGTGTTCACACGGCCCAGCTGCAACGTTCACCTCCAAAGGTTGTTCTGGGTGGCACTCTGCTCGCTCATGTCCCGAGGTGATGATGAACATCAACACGGCCGTTGCCCCTCTGTTCACAGTCACAGGGCGTTCGGTACCGTCTGCCCCTCCCAGCTGGAGCAAAAAGGCCTGTGTCCTGTTGGAGACCATCGCGTAGAGCTTGGTCAGGAGAGGGCCTCGCAGCAGCGGGCATCCTTGCTCGGCAGCAGGAGCGTGAGTAACGGGTCCGGGCAGACCAACGAATGACTTACATTTGGTTTTTGGCGCCGGCAGAAATGTGGGAACACGCAGGCGTACCAAAGCACTCGGACAAAAGAGTTCGTCTGGGCTCGTGGGGTCAATACATAATGGTTGCTGCAGTTGCCAGGGGGTGGTCGCATGGTGGATCGGGTGGGCAGGTGCTGCGAGATGATGGATCTTGATCGGGAGAGGGGACCGATCACGGTGACCTCTGGCGAGCATCGAGCATACGGCCTTGATGTGTTGTCAGGTCGTACTGATACAATATGGGAGGGGCAGGAGGTGCAGACGGGATGGCTGGCTGATGTTCCGCGGGGCAGATTCTCCGTTGATGGCAACATCACTCGTCAGTCTGTGGCAGTCGCCGTGTCAGGGAAGTGAGGCAAGTGTGGGAGTGGCATTCGGCCTCCTTCCAAGGTTGGATACCACACACACACACACACACAAAGACACACATACACACATCATTAATCCTGTCTCCCTTTTCCTTCTTCTCCTCTCCTTCTTCTTCTTCTCTCACTCTGCCTCTTCCTGGAATCATATACCTTTCGAGATCAACAGATGCCCAACGAGAGTTAGTAGGACACGGCGTAGGCAGGGAATTAGCGTAGCACACCTGCAGAGCAGCATTCTCCAAGGCTGGGCGGCTGTCAACGAAACATGGACCTTGACCAGCACCTGCCAACTTTTGTTTTCTCTCGTACTCGTAGACGGAAGCTACTGCAGGATTGTTCAGTTGACGGGCGGGAGCAGCCATGGGTCCATGGTTCCTGCCCTGTTGGTTGGCCTCGGCCCCTCAGGCTGAGCTGCCTCAGCTCCAGAGCTCCGTTTCTGTAGGCGCGAGTGAGACTTGCGACTGCGGCTGCCGCATACCTGCGCTTCCTTGTCGCTGACCGTCTCTGATTGCCCGTCTGCACAGGCAAACTGGTGAGCACCGTATTCAACAGTGATCCCCACAATGCCAGAGTGCTGTTGTGCAATCTCGTGCAGACACCGCCCCAAAACACCAACGGCCATGCTCGTATTGCCAGTAGACTACAGCTAATCGACTTCATCCTGTGGTGTCATGAGGCACATCTCTCATAGATACGCATTCCTACTTGGGGGGGCCTAGACTTGATTCGTTCGTTGCTTGGTTTCGAGTGCAGAGGAAATTCTCAGCAGCATCAACGGTAAAGCCCACCGCTGATGGGAGCCCATCACGCTCGCCGAAGCAACCTTCCCCGGCACACACCCCAATTATGAAGTTTGGGACCGTCACTTTCGTTGTCACAAACTACATCCAAGCTGGCGTCAACTCTTGGTAGCACTGTGCGAGGGGCCCTCGATAGACCCCCAGCATTAGGCCAGTCACTGACCGAACTCTGGTTGACAACGCCGCCGCTAGAAACGCGCTGGGCTGTATCTCTCGGGGCCCCCAACGCGAGACTGGTCACCACGCTTCATCCCGCTACCAGTCTGAGCGTTGGGCAGCCCCTATTCCGTCTGGAGTAGGGCAGGAGTAGGGCACCGCCCATCGTTGCCCGACTAGCGGACCGAACCCAAGTGAATCGGCATCATCGGCCAGCACACAATGGCCCACTCGCGCATTGCGAACGGGCAAGCACTAATTCGGAGTCTCCGTTCTTCTACCACGCTGAATCACGCCACACGTCACATGCACCAAGGGACTATGCCGCTACACAGGCGGGATATCCCAGCTTTAGGCTCGCGACACGGCCCGGCCTTGGAGCTACCGAGCTACCAGCCGTCCAGGGAGATTGGCCCGGAGATGTACCAGCGAACCAGACGACAAGCCTCCCACGGTGCGCAATCATGTGGTCACTCCAGGCGAGAGCGGTGGCCCACCAAGGTTTGGAAAGAAGACTCGAGCCTTGGTGGCTGTCCATCCACGGTTGGAGATGTCAGATGCCTTCCTCAGACCATTGGTCTAGCGCCAGGCGTCCAAAAAGGCTGAGCAAGGCCGAGCCAGCCACAGCTGACTTGGTTCGGTGGAAGGTACAGCCTAGCTTGTGCGCTACCTCCAAGAGAATAACTTTTCCCAGTCCTGGTATACCTTGCTTCTAGCTCAACGTGCGAGGCCCGACCAAGACACCAATTACCCGCTGCCGCGATACCCATGGAAGGCTACAGACCCCTCTTCCCAGCGAGTGAGCCAGCGGCTTGTGCATGGATACAGTTGTAGAGCCAGGCTGAAGGCCCTAGTGCGCAACGTTTCTAGGAGTTGTACAGAATCCAGCACTGGCCACTCGAGCGTCGACGGGAATCTGGTTCCCGCTTTGGTCAGAACGGCCTTTACCGCAGAACCGTGTCCAAACATCATCTTCAGTCCTGCTTTCTCTGGCCAACGGTGCCTCACATCACAACAGGCTACTACCTCTTGAGGCTCCTAGGCTGACTGACCGACTGCGTTCCGGCGCCACTCAACGTCCCTCACTCGCTCGCGCGGACAAGACATGGGCAGGTAGCTTGCTTTCGGAGCAGCTGTTCGCGGGTCATGTGCTTGCCATTCTGCTGCAAATAGCCGCATGCATGCAGAGCACCTGCAGGCTACGCACTCGGCACCTATTGTATTGGTTGGACTGGCTGACGCAAGAAGCAAATGCCCACGATTTTGCAGGCCTCCCAAACCAAAAGGGGTATGGACCTTGCCTTTCGAAATCGTACGACTGCATCCCGAACGTCCGAGCTTGATAAAACCACGCCCTGCGCATCCGTTCTTGTGGACAAGATGGACGGGACAAGAATGCGACCGTTCAGCCTTGTCCAGGCGCAAGACTCAGCCTTGTGCCCAAGTCTATCCATGCCAGCGCGTTTCGGCATCGCGGGATAATACAAACGGAAAGTCCAAGAAGATGCGGCAGCTTGCCCTTCCGAGCTCACTCCACATCCAAGACACTGCGCAGCAAGTGGAGGTTGTGCCTTGTGCACGAGTTCAGAAGATCTGGGACATTCGTGGCGCAAACAATTGCTGACTGTGCTCGAGTCCGAGAGATGGTTGCGCTTGGAAACGCGGCAGTTGCTTTGTTGACTTCGCGCTGGAGTTCCGCTCCACTCTGTGTCGCCAATTGGTGGGCTGCAGGCCCCTGTGGTGACCTGCGAGTGCACCTGGTCGCAACGGTGGGCCTCAAAGTAGGTTCGAGATCTTGCCCAGAGTTATGCGGAATAATTCGCTAACCATCTTGCAGGCCTGCCTCTGGAGGTGGTGTAAAGCCGCGATCAAAGATTGTGGATCATAATGCGCCATTTGTGGGAGCTAGCTAGTGCTCGTCTCGGCAGAAGTTTTATCAGGTACTTGATCCCACGGATTGTGGCCCCCTTGATGAGATTGTGTGCCTGAAAAATCCCAAGACGAGTACATTCTGACGGAACCTAATGCTGCAGATGGCTTTGAAACCCCACTCGACCAAATCGTTCCCAGCGAGAGTCACCTGCGAAGCCGAAGACGTTTGCGACGAGACGGTGACCGAGGGTTAGTCACACGTCAAAATCAATTGCAATCCTCATGGCCAGCTCAGAGGCACTCCACGAGAAGATAACATTCGACGATGCGACGAAAGCCGGCAGGAGAATGGACGTCTCGGAGCCGTCAATGGTGCTGACGCTGAGCAGACGAGCAACATCGACCGGTCTTCGCTTCATAACCAAGAAATACAAGCTCAGACGCTGCCTTAACGCCCACACAACGAGTTTGTACGAAGGCGGTGGCACTACTAGCATTGACAAGCTTGG
>JACBFG010000006.1:614756-647209 GCA_013435955.1 Diaporthe sp. HANT25 | reverse complement strand
CGGGGGGGGGGGGGTGGTAAGCTTGAATCACTAGAATTCTGGCATGCCTCCATTGCAAATTGTGTGTCAGTGGTTGTGGACAGGCTCGAACCCCTAAAGAAAGTCTTTCGTTCTACGAGCTGGCTTCGTGCAGCTTTCCCCTCTTGGGTGACCTATGCTAACTTCGACATCGTGATACATGTGAGGCTCTGTCCCGCCACCACACACCGCAGAATTTAATTTACGTCCAGGCAGTCTACTCGTCATGAATATTTAGGAGGAAGCTTATGATGATACCAAAAGAAAGATCCACAGGAAGGCTGCGATCGAACGCAGAACCACTTGCAATGGGACACGTTGGCCCGAGCTGGGGAGACGAGAACCTCCCTCACTTGGGACGCTGGACCGACCTCCAGCAGGCCGCTCTATATTTACCAATTGCACACTTTCCTAATTTTCTGGAATTGGGACGATCTCATAGATCCATGAGCCTCTCCGCCCTTGCATTCCTCAGGAAATGACCGGGAAATTGATGCTCGATCTGCCAAGTGTGCTTGCTGCTTGCCAGTATGACATGTAGAAGAATTGTGAGCCCCGAGGATCCGAGGGCGAGCCCCAACTCCTGTTGTTTTGGTCAGCCCGATATCATCTTGGACAGCCAGGGAATGGTAAGAACACGGATCCGCCTTTGGGTACGGGGATTGGATCCTCATAGTCAGCGAGCGATTAGAGAGATGTCATCACCATGTCTAAACGTACGGATCACATGAAGCCTCCGAACAGAGCAGTTACACAGACACGACCCCTGAGAGCGGGGAGGATAGAGAGGATGTGAAGAAGCTCTGAGCGGGCGGAAGTTTTTGGTGGCAGGTGGAGAATGCCAAGTATGCGTTCTATTTACAACCGATTATGCCATGTACGAAAACGATCGATCATGTAATGAACCCCCGATGAATGAATCCAACCCCCGCTGGTTTAACGCCCTTGCTCAATGGTTGTCGTGCTCTGCTGTGCTGCGCTTGTACTGTTGCGCGCTCGCCGTGACAATGATCTTTCCCCCCTTGGTCGATTTGGTTCATTTCCTGACCCCGAAATAGTTGATGTAAATAGTCGGCTCCAATATGCTTCTGGCCTGCCATTCTTTTTTGTAATCCGATTCGGTCATGCTTTCGAACGATGCAATGTCCCTCCCTCCCTTGGACAATCTGGTACCGTAGTTGGAGTCCTCCACCCTTCCCTTCCTTGCTGATTAAGTGATCAATTAGTCATCGTCGGACATCTCCTCGTCCTCGTCATCTTCTTCCTCATCCTCATCCTCCTCGTCCTCCTCCTCAGGCGTGGCCTGTCTGCTGGCCTCGACAGCGACCTCCTCGCGGACGCTCATCTCCCCCGTGCCAGCGTTGCGCTCGAGGACGAAGCACCGCTCGGCAAAGACGCCGCGCTCGTTCTGCCTGCGCCAGGGCTCGCTGAGCCGCCGCACCATGACCTTCTTCCACCCGCCGACGTTGATGGTGATGGACCGCCAGGGGACGAGCCCGGCCTTGTTGCGCACGAGGAAGTGCAGCGTGCGCATGGCGGCGTCGCGGTCGCGGTCGGCGCCCGGGTGCACGACCTCGAAGGGGTGCAGGACCGTCTGCACGTGCAGGGTGAGCGTGTGCACTGCGGGAAAGGAGCACACCGCCCGCAGGAACTGCGGCGGGTCCGTGTGCACGACGTCCATGTCCAGCTCGAGCACCTGGACCTGGCGCATGCGCTGCGCCAGCAGGGCCAGGTCCTCGTGGTAGATGGTCGGGCAGCGGCGGTCCTCCTCGCCGAAACCCGTGTGGTCGCGGAGGCGCAGCGTCGTCAGCGAGCGGGCGTGGGAGAGCAGCGCGTCCACAGGGAAGTGGTAGGTGTGCACCGTGATCTGCAGCGTCGAGAGGGCGCGGATGTGCGACCGGACGAGGAGGTTGAGCCGCCTCGTGGCCTCGATGCGCAGGTCCGGGAGGTGCGCGCTAAAGTCCTCGCAGTGCAGGACCTGCAGGTTGGCCAGCTCGTGGAAGCTGACCGAGTTGAGGAAGTTGAACACGGGCACCGAGATCAGCTCCAGGGACGTGATGCGCGAGAAGTCCCAGTGCCGCGCCACCTCGTCGGCGCTGTGCCTCCAGTCGTAGGAGCGGAGGGTGAGCTCGCGCAGGGGCGGGAGGCGCTCGTGGGGCGCGAAGTCGAACTGCGTGCCCTGGCCCCGGTCCTCGAAGTGGAGGGTCTCGAGCCGTCGTGCGGAGAGAAGGAGGTGCTTGAGAGAGTTCAGCCGGGTGACGAGCGGCGGTGCCGGGTGAGCCATCTTGAGGGAGACCAGGAGATCGATGGGTATGGCTCGGAGGTAGGTGTTGCGCATCTCGCCCTCAAAGTCACGGAGCGGAAGCTCCTCGACGTATAGCTTGGTGCGGTTGTAATGGGTCTGCTCTGCATTTAGAATATCTGACGGCAGCCAGAAGCGGCCCGAGCGAGCCTCTCTGTCCACATATCGCCATCTATGTTGGGGGCATGGTCAGTACGTCCGAGACATTGGCCGAGGTAGAGTTGCCCGCTAGTTGCAGAAGCCCACTGACCTTACGGATGAAAGTTTCCGTATTCTCTCCAAGATCCTTTTGATCCCGGCGGGGTCCAGGTCGCTTCTGGCAACGACATGGTGTGTGTGAGCACTGATATGCTCGAGAGCTTGGGGGAAGTGTTGCCCTGCATCCTGGGCGACTATCCGCTCCGTCAAGATCAGCGTCTTGTAGGCGATAGGTATGGCTATCTGGTTGAACCGTTGGCAGAGAAGCCGAGCGGTCGAGACATATTGAGTATCGATATCTCGGAGCTGCCAGATCTAAGTCAGTATAGTCCCCAGGGCAATAGACAGCCTCACCATAGGCACCAACTAAGAAGCCAGAAGACGGGCCCCGGAGGAATCTGACGAACCTGTTCAAATATCAAGGCTAGGAGCTCAGTACTCAAATCGTTCAGAGACCATCTAGGCTGATGATATTGCTGCTGCGAGTAGTGATATGTCTGGCCTGCGCCCTGGGCATATGAGGCCATTCGCTTCCTCCGCTGGCGAGCACATTCAGCCAGGTCTCTGGGAAAGGGTAGGAGAATAGAAGGCATGGACATTGAGGAAAGAGAGCCTCGTGGAGAAGATCTCACACGAAGCAGGCGGGATGGGAAATTTTAATTCTAGAAGATGTTTCCATGGGATCCAACAATTGATACCGACAGGGGTGGGCGACCCAGAGTGAGGATGGGTGGATACGTGGGTATTCCGATGGGCGGTAGCAGGATGGGCTGCAGGGGGAGGAGCTCAGATCTTGGCCCGGGTTGGGCGTTGAGGGTCGAGTGGGAAAAAGGAGGCTATCCTCCTTTTGGAGAAAGTAACGAATATGGGGCGATTGGGGGAATGGGCAGCGCAGGTGACATCAAAGATCCGCTGATGGTCGATGTAAACGAACCACCGGTTCCGGCAGCGAGCTGCAGTGCTAATCTGCGAGTAGCGTGACACGGCCGCACTGGCAGACTGGAGGCGAGGAAGACGACCGAGGGGAGCGGACACAGCGACAGCCGGATCGAAGATGACGGAAGTTGGAGGGGGGCCCTTTGATGGGTCCTCGAGCTGGACTGCCTTGTCGTGCGCCGTGGCGGAGACGAGACAACCGGTACGATGATTGCTGGCTCGGCTTGCAGGCTAATTAGATCGACGCACCAATGTCCCGTCCTGCAGTACTGTGCTGCGTGCCACGGCCTGGGAACTGGGACCCAACCCGGGTAAAGTGCAAGACTGAGACGAGCCGAAAGACAGAGAGGCAGCCAGGGCTGATTTTGCCGTGCCGTTGGATATGCGGGCGCTGGCGCAGGAGAGGTGGCTCTCACCAAAGGGGTGCATGCGGCGGAGGAGTGGACCGACAAAAGGACGAGCGGGTGGATGGTGGACCAGAGAGAGGCGAGACGAGAATGAGTAAGAGGCGGTATGGCTATAAAGAGCCTGAATGCTACAACAGCCTACCAGCCCGTCTTGGAATGGAGAAACGTGGCACGCACGGATTGTGAGTGTGGACCAGACAAGGCCCGCCGCGAAGAAGAGAGGAAGCTAGAAGGGAAGGTTTGGAAGCTAGAACACTAACATTCGACAGGAAGGAAAGCGATTCGTAGAAGAGGAAGAAGGGCGGTTGTTTGAGAAGGCGACGGTTAGCGTCAGCTTCAGGTTATGCTCATGAGGATCATGCTGTTTCTCATGTTTCCACGTCGAGTCTCTTCCGCTCCAATCCAGTCCTGCTTGCCTGCCTACCTTGCCTGCCCGCCCGCCCGCCGCCCAGTGCAGTCGACTCCCAGGGTTGGAAAGGCTGTTCGCGGGTGGGCACAGGCCTGGGCAAGGCCAGGGAAAAGATGGGATGAGGTGAAGCAGCGCGCACACGAGAAACGCCGCCAAAGCAGCCGTGGGGCCGGGGCGAGGAGGCACGGGGCGGATGGTCTGGAGCGGATAACGACCCAATCGCGGAGCAGGACAGGATGGTGGACAGCAGGCACACATCAGATGGGCCGGCCAATGCTTGTCCCGCCGTGAGCGGCCGACTAAGGCCCAAACAGAGAAGCTTATACCTCGTCCGATTTGTTTGTGGTCGAGACGAGAGGGATTGTGCGGGCGCTGCTTGGCTATGCTTTGCCTTGCTGCAACCCGCGCGCCCGCCTTGCTTTCTCGCCTGCTTACATGATGATTGCTTGGCCCGTCTGGGGGAATGCTAAATATGCTGCGGTGCCGTGACATTCCATGCCAGGCCCGTCGGGTTGACTCGATAGACTCTGATGAATGATTGGCCTTGGCCTTGTCCACAGGGCAGCAGGAAGGAGGATTTTCATCTCATTCGTAACGACTCGTCCAGTCTCGTGCCGGGCGATCTGCAGTGGCCCGACTGCAGCTGTGTCTGTTGGGCTGATGATCCATCCCTTGGGTGTTTTGATACGCCGCCCTGCAAGCCATTTCGCGTCGTGTCGTGGCGTGTCATGTCAAGTCATGCCACGACCTGTGCGTCGAACTGTGGATGTACTGAGTGGTGCAGCATGTGTAAGCGATGTGTGAGCAAGCGCATACCACCGACTGGCCCACTGGATTGATGGCTAAAATGGTGATGGGCGGCGCCGAGTGGGAAGAGAGAGTCTCAAAGTATCTGAGGGCGTCGAACGAGCGTTGCCAAAGTGGACGTTTCGCAAGGTCCGCCCAAAGAAGCAAGAGGCGTTTTGGCTCCCGCTCCACCGCTGTGCAGACGGGGGCCCGCCCCACAATGGGAGCTTGGCCGTTTTGGGCTCCAGATACGACGTCGCCCAGGTGGCCACGCCGCAGGAGGGTGACGCTGGCACATGCGTTTCCGCTGCAGTGGTAACGGTTGTCCAATCAGGGGTCCTTTGTGCATTCGCTCTGGAAGGTTGTTGGGTGGGGGGAGGGGGGTGCAGCCCGTTCCCCTTGCCTGTCCTGCAGATTGCCGTGTGGATCCGAACAAAACACAGACAGAGGCACCATTTGTACCTGCCCACATTGCCAGAGTACCACGGGTACATGGAGCCTGCCCTGGTGGTACCTCCCCATTTGGGTACACCCACACCCACATTTGGAAGGAAGCTCAACGGCATCCCACAGCTGCCCCTGCTAGTTGTCACCACCGTACGTACATGCCGCCTAGCCTGTCCTCCTCATGCACGTATGAATGTGTGTGTATGCAGTTTTATTCGTCTTCGCCATCTTGACCATATTTGAACAAAACGACATGGGCATCCTGCAGACAAGAAAGGGACTGCATCCTCAAGGCTGAGGCCAGCCAAACGGTGTTCTTGGCCACATGAAACTAGATACTTTATCGCACACCGACGCATTCTATCGTACACAAGTACATTAAACCAGCAAGCCATTCAATAGAAACATGCGGACCGGGACCGAGGCACGTATAGCATTTCTGATATGTGATAACCACACTTCTTCCCGCCCTCTTGCCTACGCACCAGCCAGTAGGGACTTTTACAAACGTGCGTCACGTCAACGACTTCACCAACTTTCCACAAAAGAAGCAAAACCAGTGGTGCCATGTTGTGTGCTGTACACACGGCACCTGTTTCATCCGGGAAGCCTGTCAAGCCTCTGCACATCTCCCTGCATAAAAGCGACAAGAATGACAACAAGGCGTGCTGTCCCCTGATCCCACACGCCAGCATGCGAGCGTTGAGCTATCGCTGAAGACTACCAATTAAAGCCTGGCCGACCTCCACACATGCGTACAGATATACATGCATACTCGAGTACATACATACCTGCACACACAATTGAGATGACCCAACTCCTTGTCCGCTGTTGGCCTGTCCAGGCATAACAGGAAGAATGGACAAAGCGGGTCGCTCGTCTACCGCTGTACCAGCCAATTGCGAAAAAAATGCGATCCATGGACACAATCCAATGCATGCCATCGCTAGCCGGCTCGCGTCATCGCAAGTCGAACCATGGGAAACCAGACCACGATCAATCATGTATATAATAAAAATAAGTGATCAAATCGTCGGGTATACCGTAGTATCCAGATATGGTACGATGTTTCCGTCCCAAGGGCCGCCGGCGGGCGGTCATCGTCACCATCCCACACACACACACCCACGTACTCCGCCACCCCGTCCTGGAAACCCAGACATGTCACCGACGAGGGCCCAAAACATCAGACGATGTCTTATCCTGCAGGCATCGCAGCCACTGCTTTTCGTTCCTGCCCTTAATCTCTCTCTCCTGCCCCTGCTGCTGCTTTCATGGCTTTGCGCGAGCACCAGTAGACAACCACCAGACAGGGCGTCGAGCCTCGGCGTTCATCCATCCGGCTCAGCCGTTGAGCCTCGATCCGGCACCTCTCGTATAATGAATGTATGATAGTCTGCGTACGTGTACCAGAACAAGGGTTGTTGGTAATAATAACCTAAGCGAGACTAGCTGCATGCAGAAGTCTAGATTCCCCGGATTAGGAACCGGGCCACTCTGCAACCTTACATTTTTTGTTTTACTTCTTCTCAGCATGCAGCAAGGCAGGCAGGCAGGCAGCATGCAAGTATCCGTCGGCTCAGACTAGCCGCAGGGCAGGGTTAGGGGGGCAACAGGCTGGCTGACCAACGACAACAACGGCGTCGATAGAGATGGCTGGCTGGCTGGGCCCTCTTTCGTCTCGTCTGTAGTACGCATGCAGCCCACTCTATATCAAACTGCCAGACTGCCGCGATATTAATTAACTTGCACCTGCCAGGGGAAGGGGAGACCGGGGAAGGAATGGAATAAATGGGTGTGTGTGGGTAGGTGGCATCTCGGACGTCGATCTTCTGGGACGACACACCGACGCTTGCACACCTGGGCACATACTCACACACGGGACGAAAGTTTGGTCAACAACGGCGGTCGAGTTCACCAGGTAGAACTCAATGTTGGAGATCGTCACGGTACAAAGTTCCCGCCTCGATATGTCAAGGGGGGACAAGAAGCATACCTGCCACCTCGCCCCCACACCTCTCAGACAAAAAAGCCATGATGTTCGCAGTTTCGCAGGTGTTGCCGCAAGCTCTTCCAAGAAGGGCCATTGCCAGCCAGCCATTGCCAGCCAGCCAAACAGACAGCCCCTCCCCCGGCATGGACGCACAAGCTGCAGGGCTGCAGGGCTGGACTTGCAGGGCACAGACATGAGACGGTTTTCTTTTCTTCTTCTCTTTTCTCTTCTTGCGGGCTTGCGTGCGTTCATGTCGGATTCGCTGTCGATCACTCTCTTCTATCACTTACACCTCACTGGCCGGTCCAGTCGCATCTGCTAGAGGATTATTCCCCAGACGGTGTACCAACGCCGACAGACCAAATTGCAGACCGGCATCCGGATCAAATCGTGCGTGGATGATGTGTCGATGCAGCAGCACGCCTGCCCCCTCGGAGTGACTTGTCCGGGAGAGAGGGCCTGAATCATCTGTTTGTCCTTGGCTCTCAGCTCCGCACACACGTGTACAGTAAAGTGAATTTGTCCTCCCCTCCACCTCTTCCCCTCTAGCGTCCGATTCATGAGCCGCCGAGAAAAAGAAGACCCCACAGAAGAACCGAACGAACGTGTGGAACGCAGTCGCGTGGTGGAGTCGCAAGGGGCCCCGATCTGGGTGGAGCCCCGGATCGGGAAACGAGGTTGCACTCGCTCACCGCGAGATGGTCGAACTCTGGGGTCGAAGGCGCAAAGTAACGCATTTAGTCCTGCTGCTGCATGGGTAGGCCGCGGGCCAAGAAGCTGGGTTTTCCTCTAATCCTTTCGCCTGGTGTCGAGAGGGGCGGAACCTTCTTGACTCGCATGCGCACGCTGCGTACAGTGGCAGTACACTTGGTGGCTGTATCCCCAGATGTACGACTGGGAGACGGAGGACCCGGAAAGATACACGAGGTTCTCGATTCTCGAATCTCGAGAACCACCATCCCTTTCCAGAACGACCCCCAGGAGTGACAAACGAAATGACCCGAAAACCTTGATCACGCTCACGTGGACGTGGGCCAAGGGATATCCGCTCCCCCTTGGAAAAGCGACTCAGCTTTTTCCCGTCGCCTCCGCCCAACCACCCGCCGGAAACCCATGTTTAAAGTTCGCTTACTTCTCATTCTGTGCTGCCCTGCCCTGCCGGCGCCGAAGGAAGCGCCGGTCTTCATCCGGTGTCTCAGATCCCCGCGGATCTCAAGTGTTCTGATGGATCTGGGGTGTTTGCAACAGCTGATGTGTAACCATGTACACGCCAAGATACGAGCCCGGGGAGAAAACCGGTCGAAAGTGGTTTATGGGCAATAAATGGATCAAACCATACTTTCCGTGTTCTTTCTCCCTCTCCCGGTGTGCCATCTCCATGGCCCTTGCTCATACTGTAGACTACATGCCATCGTGTGTTGTGTGTAGTGTGTAGGAATACAGTGGCTGGACTGTGGCATGCTGGCAACGGGAAAAGCCCGCCGGTGACCAAATATTTTCTCCTAGATACCAAGGACTTAGCCGGGCGGAGCTGGCGCCAACGCCGCGGAGTTCCTTCGTCGCTCCACAAGCAGGCAGATGTGTATTCCCACTTATTCCTTCCACAAGTCCTGATCTCCGGGAACCGGGGACCAGGGGACTGGGACCCCCTCAGCCCAACGACCCAAAGAAGACCATTGTCGTTTTGGTATTATTCTGATTGTCTCCCGCGGCTGAGATATGGGACGAACTATGTTCCAAAGCCGCGAACGGCGCCGCCGAACCCGCCCCGGGACTAGACCTGCGCGCCCGATGGGCTTACTTGATTCGGATGTAGCTTGCGACTGTGGAGGAAGCGAAGGAGGGAGGGCAGGAAGGAGCCTCAAAAACCAACTGATGGGTGGTGGGGGCCGCGGGGAGTACAGAAATGACCCCCGGTTGTTGACGACGTGTAATCGGAGGGATGAGATATACACCACACCCTAACGAGACACACCACATCGTGTAGTCTCTCTCTCGCACCGGTGAGCAGGAAAGGTAGGGAGGCGGGGTGATCGCTGACGCGTATTCACCGCCTCTGTCTCCTAGATGTCCGATACGGCGCGATCCGTGACGACGGCGTCAAGCCCGCATCATCGGGGGACGAGGGCGGGCCCCTCTTCCTCCTCCTCCCCACCATGTACGAACACGTCTGCTCCCGGGGGAAAGAGAGACAGAGAGAGAGAGAGAGACGGCAGCAACAGTATCGCCGGTCCCACCAAGTGGATGCCAGGAGGAAGGAATAATGGAGGGGGAAGGACTCCAAGTCCACTCTTCCAAGCGAGCGAAGCGGTTAGGAGGGGTCGAGCTGCGCCCGATAGACGAGGCCATGCATTGTGCCCGGCACATCGGAGGCCGGGGCACACTGAAGCAGGCCAACAAACAACATCATCTCCGATGCGGGAGGAGGGCATGGTGGAGGTCAGTCAGCAAACAAGTGAAACTTTTCGCCTGCCATTTTGCGCGTCGTTGATTTCTTCTCTGTTAACCCCATACGTACGTACACACACGTACATGCAATATGCACATCGGATTTGCCGGAGGCACCTTACGGAGTTCCTACATCCACTCGCATCTCATGCCCAAGTTGGAGGAGGCCGACACGTACACATCACTCACTCACCTCGGCACCGTGACAATAACCGTCGCCGAAAGGTGAGCGAGTGCTGATCGGTCGATGGTGAGGGACTCGCCAGCACATTCCTCTTTGCTTCTGCTTTTCTTCTTCTTCTTCTTTTCTTTTTTAACCCTTTGGCGGGCGCCCACAAGGCCCGACACGAGGCAGGTGCATGAGAAACGTGCATCGGAGGAAATGCTGGTAGATCACCCGTCTCGTCTGTGTCGCCGGGAAGTTCCATCTCCACGCGCCTTGCTCACTGGCACCACAATAGTTGCGAGGGAAATACCGGGGAGAAGAAGAAAAGAAGTGGAAAACAAAAAAGAAGCATGCTCCTCAGGTCTTCAGGGGCCAAGGCGAGGCGCCTTCCCTTCTGAGACCTGGCCAGAACGACGCCATCTTCTAGGTCAAGAAAGCCAGGCAGGAACCCTTGAAAGACTTTCTCTCTCTCTCTCTCTCCACCATCACGACGAGCGCCCGAGGTCCCACTCCCCCATCCCAGTCGCAAGCCAGTGCCGAATATGGAAGACGCCTCGTCCCGAGGTAAGCGAGAGACAATGATCTGCGGACATAAACCCCCGACGCAGGCCAAGGCGGGCACGAGAGGGAGAAGCGAGAAGAAGAAGCAAAGGAGATAGAGAGGAACGAGGGGAAGAAAAAGAAAAGAAGGGGAAAATCACAAAAAGAAAAAGCAAAATAGCAGTGGGGGTGGGCTGCTGTGTTTCCTATATTGGATTGTACTGTACGTACACGTCAACACGCATCGGCGACGACGACCACCCGCCCTATCTTCGCACGACACGACGACAGCTTCATGCGACCCCTGGAGGTGAAGAAAGTCGGGCTGCCGGGCTCTACTTGGGACATGGACGGGACAAAGTGCTGTCTGGGAAGGCAACGTCATCCGTGCGATATACGATGTTCACTGATAGGGAACTTCCCCCTCGGCCCCGGTCCCCGGAAGCAAGCATGCCACGGTGGACAACGTCTGTTGCGAGAAGCTCTGCCTCGGGGTGGCAACGAGTCCGTGAACGCGGTCGAGCACCCAGGACGAAGGCACGGCGATGTGTCCTGGGGAGGAGACGTGGGACAGGAAAGGGACATCGAACGGACGAGACAGAAAGACAGGCAGACAGACCGTCACAACACCACGAACAACATGTAAGTAGGGATGCCCTTTCACTCTCTCCGGCTGGTATTTCTCTGATGCCTGATGATGACAACAACTGCTGTCTGTTTGTCTGTCTTGTGTTTTTCTTTCGTTCGTTCGTTCGTTCGACCACCACGATGCTCTTCCTCCACCAATCAGCTAATCAACCAAACCCGCCATGAAAATCGCACCCCCAACACGTCTCTCGACGCTGGCTCCCATCTCCCCATCCCACACAAGAAAGAATCTCATAAACAAGAATGCTGTTCGTTTTCCACCTTACAGGTGTGAATAGATATGTAGGTAAGTAAGCTGGGTATTTAGACGGTAGGTAGGTAGAGTAGGGGGCCATCCCGTGGATCACGCCTCCCCCTTCTCCCTCCCCATCCAACATATATGCAGATAGTCAATCACTTTAGTACCGGTACACCGGCTTCTTCCCTGACGACGAGCCGCCGTACGCGTCCGAGGAGGAGTGCGGGGGGTTGTAGATGTCGTCGCTCAGGTCCGAGACGTTGCGCGGCCTCCCCGCGGACGACGAGGACCCGGCGTAGCCACCGTAGCCAGAGCTCGCGCTCACGACCTCCTTGTCCCCATCCTGGTCCGAGGGCCCGTAACCCGCGCCGCCGTAACCCGCGCCGTGCATCGTGAGCTTGTTCGCCGCGCTGTCCTGCCGGCCGATGTAGCTGCGCGTGGGCTCGCCGCCGAAGCCCGGGTGGAAGGGCTCGTCGGCCAGCCGCGGCTCTTCCAGCTGGGGCGCGCCTCCTCCTCCTCGCCTCGCGCCCGCGGGCTCCGGGTCGCGGAAGGGGTCCTGGCCCTCGTCCGCGGGTGTTGCGTTTGCGGAGCGGGACGGCCCGGCTGCCGAGAGGTTGTTTCCTAACGCGGGGTGTCCCGGCGGAGGCCCGGGGGGCGGCGGCACGTATTCTGCTGGGTCGGGCTCTTGTCTGCCCTTTCCCTTGCCGTTGTTGAGCGGCTTCCTTGGCAGCGACGGCGCCGCCTCGCCTGCGTAGGCCCCGCCGCTGGGGAATGCTCCTCCTTGGGCAGAGTACGACGCGGTTGGCTCGGGCATGGGAGGGCGGCTTGAGCCATTCACTTCTGGGGCGGGGCTGACGTTCTCGGAACGGGCGTCGACGCCGAGTTCCTTCCTGGCGCTCAACCTCGCGCGCTTCTCGTTGTTAAGCGCCTGCTGTAGCTCCTCGTTCACGTCGATCAGGCTCTCCATGGTCTCGTTGTCCGGGCCGGGGTTCTCCGCGGTCATGTAGCCCTGTATGCTCCTGGACGCGCTCAGACACCTGTCGGCGAACTCCTTGACCAGGTCGTTATCCAGGACTTCGGTCGACGGGGTGTTGGCTACCAGCTGCGACAGCAGCTTTGCCGACGTCCTCGCCTCCTCCAGACGATTTGCCAGCTCGACGGGGCTGGGAAGTCGCTTGTTGCTGTGGCTTCTCGCGAAGTAGTTCTGCGAGTGCGGATCCATAGGGGGCGCCGCGAAGTTTTGTGGGCGTGGTGGCGGCGGTGGTTGTGACTGGGAAACGTTAGCGACTCACTTCCGAAACAGCCTCAAGAATGTCAGGGCATACCCCGTAGGCTTTGTATGCCTTATCCTTCTCCTTCTTCCACAGCTCGATGATCGGGCCGAGGCCCTCGTCCCAGCCCTTCTGGTGCTCGTATGAATCCAGCGTCTCCATGAGCATTTGGCGCACAGAAAGATCGCGCCCTTTCTGCAGCAGCTCCTTGACCACATCCAGGAACTTGCCGTCCAGATTCCGAGTGAATGTCGGCCCCGGGTTGTCGGAGAGAATCCTCATGAGCATGAGCGCATTGTACTGGTAGGATGGTTTCGACCAGTATTCCTTCTTAAGATATTTCCGTATTGTCCGCGCGCACTCGGCCGCTGCTGTTGGCGAGGACTCGGCGGATTCGACTATCGACGGCAGGAAGGTGACCTCGTCGCCCTGTATTCCACCCTGTCAGCACCTCTGCGCCATGTGTAGTATGAGATGGGGCCCATAGCAGCTTGAGAGAAGACGACGGCACATGGGCGGGGGCCACCAGGGGCGCTGGGAAGGCGTTGCGCCTGTCCCTCCCGGTCACCACAGCCAACGGCCTTGACGCCATGCGCACCGCCCAATAAGGCCCTCGCGCACCAGATAGGTGACGCAGATGTCCATCAGCCATGCCGTGCGACACTTGCGCGCAGATACCCAAGATGCCCAGTGTGGATCCCACAGACCCGCCCCTGATCATATGCAACATACCTGGTTGTCCGGGCCACCCGACTCGCAGAAGGCTTTCTGTTACGGCAGGGTCAGCACTTATTCCCCAGCATCGGCACCTGAGCGCACGCGGGCGCGGATTGTGTTTCTCGTACCACGCTCCTGGCGGCGACGGCCTCGGGCGAGTCCCCCTGCAGGTCGACGGCGGAATCACTGCCTGCGCTCGCGGTGTCGGCGGAGGAGTCGGTCCTCTTCTTGATGCTGCCGAGCATCTTATTGCTCAGCCCCTTCATGGACTTCATCTTGGGCGGGGGGCGCGACGCGACCGGATCTCAGCGGCGAAGAGGTTATGACGTCGTGGGAAAGGGGGTGGGGTTGCCCAGGAGGCAGAAGGTCGCGATAAGGCTGTTGTTCGAGTCGGGGTGTGCCAAGACTCCGAGTGAGGCAGCTGTGCCCGCCTTCTCGGGATGGTTGTTGACTCGTTCGGGTGTGTGGCGGAAGAGGCGGTTGCTGGTGGCGTGGGGAAGTCGTTCAAAGGAAGGAGGCAGGACGATGAGGAGGAGGAGAGGGTATCTCAACAAAGAAGAGAAAAACAGAAAAGGATCGTAGGAACGAGGCAAAAGCGAAGCGAAGCGAAGCGAAGCGGCGCAGTTGCACTGTAGTCGTAATGATCAAAAAGGGGTGGGGGTGGTTTGTTGCGCGCACGATAATACAGTACAGCCAGGCAGGCAAATAGTAACAGACTGGGGGTATTAGGCGATAGTAATATGCGTGTGGGAAGGCAGCCTGGGATCCGCGAAGTCGCGTCAGTGTCTTGGACTGGGGTGCATGGGGGGGTTGAACCAAGGGTCCTCCTCTCCTCTCGAGCTTCTGGCTGGGGGGGATGAACCCACACCTACCTAACAACTGGCAGTGAAGTGACCCACGCTCTGTTCTGGCTGTGCTCTACTCTGCTGTGCTGTGCTGTGCTATTGCGTGTGCTGTGCTGTGCTGTGTTACGTGTGCTGGCAGTTGTTGCTCTTGTCTCGTGGTCTCTCTCTCTTCTCTCCACTCTCGCCTATCAGCTACCAAAAGCAGATTAGGCTAGGTCACAGTTCGCTGGCCCACTGAGTGAGACCCTTTGACTTTGGCGGTTCGGCCAGAGGGACCGACTCCAACTCTCCAACTCCTGACTTGAGGAGCAAGACGGCAGTAGTTTCAACGGACGGCCGGCGGTTTGAGGCCAGTGTTTTGACAGCTGCAGGAACGGACGAGGGCTTGTGTTTGTGTGCCCTGAGTTCGGTCAAGTGGTTTGCCAGGGGAGTCCAGGCACGCGGAAACACAAGATGTGCGGGGGTTAATCAACAGTATACACGATTCTGACGAGCTGCAAGACGGGATGAGACCGGATGGATTGGATAGGGTGTCTTGTTGCTATTATAGCTCGCACAGGGTTGGTTGTTCTATGTAGGGTCCTGAGTCCCGAGGACCCCTGCTCAACAGCCTCTTGACTCCTGCTGGTGCTGCTATTGCTGCTTGCTTGCCTGCTGCTTGCTGTTGCTGTTACCGCCGACGCCGCCGTTGCTGAATCCCCGTCATCAACGCCGACAACGCCTGCACAGCCTCAACCTCCACGCAACCCGACCACACTTCCAAGCCTCCTGGCACAGCAGCCCAGCGGGCCACACAGCTCAGCCGGCACATCATCTTACGTCTTGGTCGTGCTTGGCTGGCTGGCACGTCACCCGTCACCCGTCACCCGTCACCATCCACCCATCCAATCCTCTGGCCCGTTGTTGAAAAGAGACGAGGCAAGGCTCGCTTGTCGCGGCCTGGGGGCTGCTACTTCCCGTCCCGTCAAACGTGATACCGATGGGTGTAGCGACTGACGAGGCCGTCATTAACAACCTGTCTCCGCCAGTTACAAC
Source organism: Diaporthe sp. HANT25 (assembly GCA_013435955.1). NCBI lineage: Eukaryota > Fungi > Ascomycota > Sordariomycetes > Diaporthales > Diaporthaceae > Diaporthe > Diaporthe sp. HANT25. The sequence continues at coordinate 631,805 of JACBFG010000006.1, read as the reverse complement.
CCCGCCACTGCTTCAGTAGTCATAAAGGGATTAGAGGAGACGAAATCCTGCGGGAACGGCTTTTGTATTAATCTTTCAAATGCATCCATCCACTCTAGCTCTATCGCTGGCAATGTTCTCCAGTCTCCAGATTCTACTTTGTACCGTAGCGTCAAGCGCAACAACGCTCGTTCTTTGACTAGACCCACGACGGTTCTGCTCCTAAACCAGACTTCGCCATGACGCCCTCGAGCACACACAAGTTCCCTCGCTCTGGCGGGTGCTCTGGCGAGTGCTCTGCTGCTCGTCCGCAATCCTCAAATCGCACCGTGCTCCTATGGGCGAATCCTTCGCACCAAGCCTGCCTAGACCGATGTCGAACGACTTGATTTTGGCCCATCGACAGGTGACAATTACTGCCGTGCTTGCGACAGGCTCTTCAGCATGGAGCGCAACTAGGTCGACTGGAACCATGTAGGCGAATTGCCCAAGATTATCAGGCTTCCCGGTCAAAAAAACAAATCGAGCACCGCTAGTCCCGCGCGTTCGGCGACAGCTCTACGAGGTTTCCTCCAGAGTGGGCAACGCAACTGCCTTGTACAGCAGGATGAGGGCCGAGTGCGTCTCCCCACCTCCAGCCAGCGTCTCGATCTTGTCCCCAGGCACCTCTGAAACCCTGTCGTCGTTGAACCAGTACCAGTTGCCGTCCTCCTCGCCAACCTTGCCCGTCTTGGGGTCCTTGGAGCCCGGCTTCTTGACGTACGCCGTGTAGTGGCCGCTGTCGGCGCTGGACCCTTGGTGAGTGATCAGGGCCCGGAGCTCGTAAAGGCCAGACTGGTTTGCGCCCTCATCCTTCGCCAGGTCCTGGTTGACCAGCGACAGGAGCTCCTTCTTGGCCGCACGGAGCGCTGACGCCTTCTCCTCCTCCCACTCAGCGTCAGTCTTGTACGTCTCCATCGACGTGTCCCCGTCGGAATCCGTAGCAGGCTTCTTTCCTTCCTTCTTGTCCTTCTTGTCAGCCTCGGCTGGCTCTGCCGGTGCATCCGCAGAAGAAGGGTTTGCCCTCCTCCTCTTGCGCGCGCGCGTGATGTCCTCCTCGTCCTTCTGAACCTCTCGGAGCCTGTCCCTGACCGGAATCAGCTTCTCCTTTAGGGAGTCCGTGCAAAACTCCATGATGTCAAGATCCTTGGGGAAGGTGACCTTGCGGAGGATCTTGGCCTTCTTTTGCGTGTCTCTTCTCCAGAAGAAACGGACGAATTGGACGGTCAGGTACAAGGGCAGTCTCGAGATCTTGGACGACCTGGTGTAAGATACGTCCCTTCCGAGGACCTCCGACTTCTTCTCGATCTTCTCCCTCAAGCCAGCCGAGATTCCATCTCGCAGGTGGTTTGTCTCAGCATCGATGTGGCAGTTGAGCTTCAGAAACGTGTCAGTCGCCTCGACAGGCTGCTCGCCTCGCTCACGGGCTTCGGCTTCGTCGCACTCGAGCTTCGACTCAAGCTGCAGGGACATGTAGCGGTCGACCCACGAAACAGGGGCAGAATCGTTGTTGCCCTTGATTTGCAGGCTGTTCCGGACCTGGGAGAGGATGTTGGTCCAGGCTTCCTCGGCATCCTGCTGCGCATAGCCCTGACCCGTGCGAGACCTCTCGGCGAATTGAGGGAAACCCTGACGCAAGGCCTGAAGGAAACCAAAGGGCGCAAAGGCCTCCTGTGTCTCACCCATCGCCTTGACGAGGTTCTTCAGCTGTGTCGTAATGTCAAACTGGGGCAAGACACCGAGGGCACTGGAACCAGGTTGGCTCTTGTACTCGTACTTGACCAGAGAGTCTTGGAGCTCAGGTATCGATCGGAGGGTTTGCAGGGTTGAGTTGAGGTAGCAGGTGTTGCCGAGATTGGTGAGACCGCTTGGGATTGCGCCCTCCTGTTGAGCCTTCTCAGCGTCGGTCATGTCCTCCATGAACCTGATTTTCTCCTTGGGCCGGGCGAGTTCTGCGCCGCCGGAGCTAGGGGTGCCCATCATCATGATCTGTTGGCCGGGCTTCAGGCCCAGCTTGCCCATATCCGCATCATCTTTCAGCTGACCGCCCTTGATCAGGATCTTCTGTCGTTCGGGCTCGACGGCTGTCAGGCTGTAGACTATCTCCTTGAATTCCGCGCCCGTGGCACTGGGGTCCACCTCGACATCGTATTTGGTGCCCTGATGTTTGATAATGACTGCAAGGAGCGATGTCAGCCATCATCGGTGGAGTCGATCATGGTAGGGGTGCGACGGGAGCATTCGCAGCTCGGGTGCTTGGGAAGCAGGAGGGAAGCCGGGGATCTGAGCTCACCATTCACCGCCATCTTGTCAGTTGCCCGTCTTCAGAGTAGTGAAATTTAATGTGCATTCGCAGGGTCACCGCGGAGATGAAGTTCAGCGAAAAATCGACAATTGTGTAGGATTTATGGGAGAATCAGGTAGCGTTTGTCAACGTGGGCAGCAGGGAGGCAAAATCGCGGGAGGCGGGCAGGCAGCTGGGAGCTTGTGTCATCAATGGACATGGCGGGGCAGACCAGATAGTCTAGTGTGTAACTGCGTAAGGGAAGGTGCGACAGGGGGGTGGGAGGGGGGCAACACCGTAGCTCCAGCAAATAGGGTACGTACCTTCATGCCTTCCCCTGATTCCGCTGGCAGGTCCCGCCGCTCCTGACGCCCCACACCCGGGCTGGTTGACGTCGCTCCATTCGGGGAGAGCTCCTCTGGACAACCACCTCGACCTTCACCACGCCAGCTCGGCATCTTGAACAGACCTGGCAGAATTCCTGCGCCTTCGAGATGGTACGCAGAAGCCCCCAGACCCCCAGATAACCAGTGCAGAGCTGACGTGCCTCTCAGTCTCAATCCCTTAGGCCGTACCTCCAGGCCGTCCGCAGCAGCCTGACGGCCGCCCTCTGCCTGTCCAACTTCGCATCCCAGACCGCCGAGCGACACAATGTCCCCGAAGTTGAGGCCCGCACGTCACCCGAGGTCCTCCTCACGCCCTTGACGATTGCGCGTAACGAGAACGAGCGCGTCCTCATCGAGCCCAGCATCAACAGCGTGCGCATCAGCATCAAGATCAAGCAGGCCGACGAGATCGAGCACATCCTGGTACACAAGTTCACCCGATTCTTGGAACAGCGCGCCGAGTCCTTCTTCATCCTGAGGCGGAAACCCATCAAGGTGCGTATTCATACCGCCTGCAGCGCGGACCTGGCAGCTGCGGGACACCCCTGACCCAAGGTGGAGACTGACCGCCTGAGTAGGGATATGACATCTCTTTCCTGATCACGAACTTCCACACGGAGGAAATGTTGAAGCACAAGCTTGTGGACTTCATAATCCAGTTCATGGAGGAGGTCGACAAGGAAATCTCAGAGATGAAGCTATTCGTGAGCAGCACACTGACCCAGCCTTCTTCGCCGCATCAACTAACTGGGCCCAGTTGAACGCAAGAGCACGATTTGTTGCCGAGTCATTTTTGACACCGTTCGACTAAGCCAATCTTTCGGGGACTGTGTGAATGCCATGATAGATGGCGTGTGGCAGATGACGCTCAGAAACGGAGTGATCCAGCAAGGATGCCTCTTCCCTTCCGCTGCAATTTCGAAACACCAAGGTTTGACATGCGACCCGAAATTGATGGCTCGAATGAGATAGGTCTTGAAAGGCATTGCTGAATGGCCATATATTGGCAGCACCTTGGCTCATGGACGGCACATGTTGAGTTCCTGCACATGCTGGCAATTGGGATATTACGAGACGGATTAAATTACAGGAGCGACTTGGACCAAAAAAAGACATCAAATAGCCGTTTGTGATCACTTATCAGACGAAATGAACTACCCAGACCTGAATGAATGGTGGTCCTGTTATGACATGCTTGTTCTTCCACCATGTTCATGCCATGGAACCGACATACAATCAATGCAGGTTGTGTTTCTGGTCAAGACAAGCCCGAGTACTATTACATGATTGGAGCCTGTAAGTTCGCCATGCTATATCCCTAAGTCCTGAACGAGTCTTCCATCTTGGCTTTTGATGTACTAGCATCGATCTTCGCGTCGCTCCACATAGACCTCTTTAGCTGAGGATCTTGAGCTTCAAAGTCCAATGTGAGGACCAGGAACATTGAGGAACTTCTTTAGCAGGGCGATTCTAGGTAACATATTTGTCAGGCTCATCACCCATGCATACAGCGTCGTGTTACTCTTTCAATTGGACTCATTGGTCTGATTTATGTTTAGTCTAATGAAGAAACGGATGTACAACCAGATTATGAAGATCTTCAAATTCGCCGGCTAGGGCATCAGTTTGGATCTGAAACCCTCGAGGAAACATTGTGGACTTGGTATACCGGCGCGTCAGTCGATTATCTGTTGGACTCTAAGCTTTCCTCTCCAGCCTTTGGCAAGTCACTGTTGGTGTTATTGACCAGTTGCCTCCACGCCGAATAGATCAGATGAAGGCCATTACACTCACACATTTCTGCTTCTTGTTCATCCTCCCCCAACCCATTGATCTGTCTCCCTCCCTGCACTTGTCATTTCTAGACCTGCTTTCCTTCTGCCCCTGCTTGTCTCCTGCTGCCGTCTGAACTTGTATCCACTCCCGCCCCAGCACAACACCTCCCGCCAGGTACTGACGCGTCTTGGCCTACAGCACCAGCTTCAGGTGAGCTAGCTTCTTGATGTCTCCATACTCTGACCTTACCTCTGCTGAGTGTCGACCATCTATTTCGAAGCATTTTGCCCCGTTTCTGAGAAACTGGGAAGGAAAGCTGTACCCACGATCCCACCAACAGCAGCATCACAACTGCTCCAGGTGCTGACCAGCCAGTAAGTACATGCAATTCTCTGTTTCCCTTTTCACAACTCACCTTTTCTGTTGCCTCCATACATCCCCATGGCACACCATCCCGCCGTGTCTCCGCTGTCGTCCCATTGACAACGTTTCCCCCCACCCCTACGTACTTGCCTTTCCCCGCCGATACCTTACCATCGTTGGATTTTGAAGACAGGGCAGTGCCTCTGGATCCCGGGCATCTAGATCACCATCCATTTGTCCAAATTTGCCTGTCAAACTGTGAAGGTGAAGTTGAGAATCCCCAAGGAAAGCGTCACCAGCTTTTCCCAGAACGGTGGCCGTATCTCAGCTTCCGCCGACCTCCACATCCTCACCAGCTGTATCTTTCCTATCACATGTCGGCATACTTGCCTGACCTTCACTTCACTCGACAAGTTGCCCACTGATTTGTCTGTACTCGCGATTGCAATGTACTAAGCTCGATTGACTCCAGTATCTAATTGCAATGGCCCCGTCCCCAACTACCACGACCAAAGTCGGCATGAAGACTTTTGACGACACTGATCGCGCGTTCAACCACAACCACCGCGTGCAGTTCGAGCAGCTCCCTCCTGTCAAGGAGTCCTCTATCGAGTCGATCGACTCAACTAACGGTGGTGCCCCGCTTGCCACCTTTGACCCCGGCGACCCCTTCGCTGCGCTTCGGTCCAAGAGCAAGAGTGCCAACAACTCCCCTTCTGCCTCGTCGGACCGCTCGTCTTCGATCAAGCACTCTTCCCAGCTAAGCGAGCCCAGCGGTCTTCAAACCGCCGTCCAGAGAGCCAAGTTCAACCTGGCCCTGAAGAAACTCGCAGGCTCCACCCAGGGCAGTACTCCTAAGCTTGACCCATCTACTGCAGAGTTCACACCGGCAGCTGCACTTCAAGCTCCAGCCATGCACACCCAGCCGACTTCACCGGGTAACACCCAGGCTCAGAACAACGCAAACATGGGATCGAACGCATTCCAGCCCCATGATGGAGGTGAATCATTCGATGGTGCTCATCCCATCAACTTTCCTGTACCAAATACTTTACCTCCCTACCTTGGCAGCGTCCCCAGCCAAACTTCCAACGGCACACCTCACCAATACACCACCTTTCCAGCCCAGATCGGCGGTGCCCAGGCCCAGTCTCAGGTCACCCTCCCCAACTACAACAACGGTATGCCCATTGTCAACGGAATGACCCCTCAGCCCATCCGAGGTGGTGTCTACGGTATCAGTGGAGTGACTTACGTGGGCCCCAACGGCAACGTCCCCGCGCAGCAGCAGATGCAGTCTCAGCAGCAGCAGCAGCAATACGCCAACATCGGTGGAATGGCTGTTGGTGTTCCCAATGGTAATGGTGTCCAGTATGATGCCAACAACATGAGCCAGGCCTTGGTTGTCAGAGATAACAACCCGCCTCAGCAGCACGCCAACAACAACAACGAGATGTCTTGCGGCGTGCCCAATGGCAATGGCGCCCAACATGTCAACAACATGAACGGAGTGAATGGTGCGAACTTTCGCACTGAATATGGTAACGTCGCTCAGCAGCACGGCAATGGCGCAAAGGACATGCCTGCGAGTTCCCCACAAGTCTTCAACGGTATGCCCAATCGTGCGATGGGCATGGCTCAGGTCGCCAACGACAGCAGTGGCAATTCCTTTGAGCAGATGTCCATGTCCACTTTGCAGGCGCACCTGGATCTTGGAAGTCAGTACCCTCAGGCACAGTCCACCCCGAAGCACACCTTCCCGCAAGGCGTTGCTCGTCCCGCCCAGTACTCGAACCAGTCTACTCCATACCAGCCACCGAGCAATGTTGTCATGCAGCAGCAGCAGTCGTTTGGTACTCCAGTCCGCTCTGGAGCTGGCAGCCCTTACGGCCAATCGACTCCCGCACCGCCGATGTCCGTTTACAGCAGCCCCGGAGGCACCGCCACGCCAGCTCAGTACATGGCATCCCCCTCTCATCGAGGACGCACCGACCCGCGAGTCTCTAACACGCGCACCAACGTCTCGACTGAGCCTCCTCCCCGTTTCGACTTGCAGACTCCCGTCCCCGTCCACCAGCAGGTCTACAACAATGTGATTTCGCCCTCCTCCGCGGGAGCTCAACTCTCGCCCCGTGGTGCCACGGCCTCGCCCGGACACTCGTCCTCTAACAACTCTGTGGTGGACCCGTTCAACGGACCCGCCCTGTCCAGCGTCATCCAGCCGATCGAGCCCCAGTCTGCCATGGTCCTCCACGAGAGCACCGTGCCGGTGCAGATTCGCAACATGCGATCGAAGCAGCTGAACGAGCTGACGGCTGGACCGACTGGCCGTCCCCGGCCAGAGGCTGCTCTGGATGCTGCCAACTTCCCGTTCCTTGAGAGCGCCCGCAACGCCCAGCCTACCACGCACTGTGGTGTCGTAAAGCTGAAGAACGTGAGTCTGCAACCTTGCTCTGCCCTTTGCCTCTTGTCAACAGCTTGCTGACAGAACCCAACAGATTCCCTTTGGTACCAAGCGTGCAGAGGTCCTCGCCTTCCTTGGCCGCAACTCCAAGGTCCTGAACGACAACCAGGAACCCGTGCACATCATTATGGAGCGCGTTACTAGCAAGACGAATGATGCGTACGTCGAGTTTATGAGCATGCAGGCCGCCGTCAACGCGGTCGAGAAGCACCAGAAGACCGTGGCCAACGGCCGCCTCAGCCGCCTCGGCGACCGCCCGATCGAGGTGGAGCTTTCCAGCCAGGCGGCCCTCATGAAGGACCTCTTCCCCCTCGCCAAGGGCGTCCGCTGGGAGGGTGCCGTGCCAGTAATCCTCGAGGACCACCCGTCGGAGCCGTGGAACTGCTTCAAGGGATTCGTCTCCGACGAGGAGATGGTAAGACTGCGTTCGTTTAGTTCAGAGTGGTAAAATGCTGACATGGTTGTTCATAGGCGATGCTCGTGAAGCACGTTGAAGTCCCTCAGCGAGTAAGTGAAACACCCATCGCATGCCCTTTTCCCTGACCAGCCGGCTCATTGTGTCTTCTCGCAGTCTCCTTTCTCTCGCGATTGCCCCCAGCGCCCCTTCGAGTGCATGATCAGCACCCTCCGGAAGCTTCCGTGGTACAAGACCGAGTGCATCACCATCAAGCAGCGCTACTCCGTGTACAGCGCCTGCATCCAGCTCATCCGCCTGCTCCAGCACGCCATCAAGGAGAAGAAGAATGAGGAGCACCTGACGCTGCAGCTGCTCAAGCGCCTCTGGACCTCTGCGATGCTCTGCCACGGCTTCACCGTCACCATGAGGGACAACATTGCTTACCAGGTTGACATGCCCGAGGACCGCCTCCGCGAGTTCAACATGCCTCGCTTTGCCAACATGTGGGTGCACGCCTACACCCTGTGCCCCAAGCCTGGCACTCCGCTGGATGTGCTCGAGGTACGTGTATTACCCTTTCCCCCTTTCCCACCTACCACAGGAGCGGCGTTGCTGACCTGACCCTCCCTCCACAGTACTACATCGCCCTCATTCGGGAGGAGACCAACCGCACGGTCGGCCTTCAGCAGCCCAACATCCAGTCTCAGATCCACCACGAGGGAACGCAGACGAACCTGTACTGGGGCTACTTCTTCAAGGAGCTCAACCTCCCCCACGGCCCGGCCTTCGACAACATGACGCTGGCGGAGATGGCGGAGCGGGAGTTCCGCGCCATTACCAACATCCTCATGCGCGCCCTTGCCTGAGGCGCCTGTGGATACGTGGACTCAAATTCGAAGCGCTCATGCATTCAGTTGTCGGTTATCTTTGGACCGAAACCCCATGTCACCCTTGAGCGACCTGTCGATTTCGTTCTAGGTCGCGTTGCTGATCTATTCCAATCCTCTCGTCGTCGCTCCATGTTGCTCCCTTGGTGGCCATGATGGCGACCAAATTCTCATGGAGCAATTTCTTCTTCGGCAAGCCTTCCTCACCTCGGCCGAGGCCGAAGACCTGGAGGACTCTTGTCCGATTTGATTGATGAGACGCATGGACTGGAGTTGTTGGTGGTATTTGACACCCCCCTTTTTAATGCTTTTCTTTTGACTTTTCCGGCTCTTCCTTTTGACCCCCTCGCCGCGGGTCTGGCGTTTCTGGACGGTTTGTTCACCCACAATTTGTGGTGGCCTGGTGGGGATTACGGTCGTGCACACGAAGGATGGACCACGTCGCGACCGAGTGCGTTCCGTCTCAAATCATCCCCCCCAGGATTAGTTGATAATCCGGCGCAGGCCGTGATGAAGACCGAGGACATATGGACTCGGAAACATTGCTAGACCAATAAAAATTGGGAGGAGTTTATTGATGATTACTGCATAATGCTCCAGCGGTGATACCTATGGGTCGTTGTGGCCATGATATTCAACTCCGATAGAAGACCGCTTCTTCGAGAAGTATCTATATCAGGATGATGAGTGCTCGCTGTCTTCAGTCCCTGTGGTATGAAATTAGGGCCTATCGAAGGGTGGCTGCTGCTATCAAGTAGCTTTGGCCCATGGTCTAGACAGTCATACTCAACAGATGCAGGCGACGGATATTCGGAGCCTGGTAGAAAGCATAGAGAGGATGCAGAAGGCATTGGAATTGGATGCGCTTGAGGCCTCCAGGCTTGCATTGATGTATGAAGTGATGTGGTTACTCGCTGTGCAAGGTTGGCTGAAGCTCACTCCAATCACAGCTTAGATAATCAGCAGACGGAGAGACCCCTGCCCAAAATTTTGGGCGGCAGACGTGCCAATCTTATCGGCCATTTTTCGTCATGGATGGGTTCAGTTTCCTCCTCCATCAGTCGATTCTTCTTTTTTTGTCCCCGTCAAGCTCGACCCACCGCCAAAAGGGAGCAGCTCCAGCCCGGAACGACATGCGCCCCATGGTGCGATAATACAGACTCCGTTACTGTGGGTGGTATTCCGTAGGCTCAGCAGCCCCGAGTGGCAATGGCGCAAAACGCGACACCGGCGGCGACTTACACGATGGCCTCCGACAGGCACGATGTCCGACGCGAGCAGCGGACGCCAGAACGTCTCTCGCCGCTCATACAGTCGAGGGAAACAGGCGAGGTGCTACCAGAGGCGCGTCCGATCGGATCAAGCCAGCCTGTAAAGGCTTTACCGTTTGCGAAATCATGGCACCACATGGTAGCCGGAGCGTAAGAGAACCCCCAAGCCGACCTCGAGTCTGAGAGTGAACTCAGGGGGTATCAGGAGTTGGGCTCGTGCTGACCACAATCTTTCATCTACAGTGTGGGTGGAATGACAGCCGCCGCCCTTACCGCACCCCTCGACGTCCTCAAGACCCGCCTCCAGTCAGACTTCTACCAAGCCCAGCTCCGTGCCGCGAGGCAAGCCCACGCGAACATGAACCCGGTGCGCGCGGGCATGTACCACCTCACAGAAACGCTACAGATCCTCTCCTCAGTGCCGAAACAAGAAGGCTGGCGCGCGCTTTTCAAGGGCCTGGGGCCGAACCTCGTCGGCGTTATCCCGGCCAGGTCGATAAACTTCTACGTGTACGGTAACGGCAAGCGGCTGATATCGGAACACCTAAATCACGGGCAGGAGGCGTCGTGGGTGCACCTGAGCGCTGCCGTCGTAGCGGGTATTGCGACAGGGACGGCGACGAACCCGATCTGGCTGATCAAGACGCGGCTGCAGCTGGACAAGAACGTCGCGGAGCGGACGGGCGGCGTGGCGAAGAGGCAATACAAGAACAGCCTGGACTGCATACAGCAGGTCTTCCGCACCGAGGGCACAAGGGGGTTCTTCAAGGGCCTGAGCGCCAGCTACCTGGGCGTCACCGAGTCGACGCTGCAGTGGGTGCTGTACGAGCGGCTGAAGAAGTCGCTGAAGCACCGTGAGGAGAGGCTCGTGGCCAGTGGGCGCGAGTGGAACTGGTGGGACCACTTTGTAGACTACACGGGCAAGGCTGGCGCGGCCGGCGGCGCAAAGCTGTTCGCGGCCGTGCTGTCCTACCCGCACGAGGTTTGTGATAATCTTCCTGTTCAGAGCTCGAGGGAGGATGCGGAGCAATTCTGCTGACATGATGAACAGGTCGCGAGAACACGATTACGACAGGCGCCAACTGCAGATGGGCGACCAAAATACACGGGCCTGATCCAATGCTTCAGGCGCGTATGGATGGAGGAGGGGCTTGTGGGCCTGTACGGCGGGCTCACGCCGCACCTCATGCGGACGGTGCCGAGTGCTGCCATCATGTTCGGCATGTACGAGGTCATTCTGCGCCTTCTGGAGACCCCATCATGAGCACACCTCGAAACGCACACACCCATAAACATCATACCACATAAAGACAAACACTGCGCACCACCTGCGCACCAGCCAGAATAGGAGGGATCATGACCAGGACAAAGGAGGAGACGATGTAAGATCTACGGAGCCATGATGGATGGATCATGAGAATGGACCCAAACTCGCCACAGACAGGGCCAGCACGCTACTCAGTTTCTTCTTCACCCCCAGGCTCTTTTTCTTTTGGGTCCGTCAAGGTCAGACGCGCCTGCCTATCTACCTAACGTACCTAACCCCCCTCATGTCAGCTCATTTTGCATATATCCGGAGCCTGGTTGTACAACATCTAGACGGGGCCTAGGGCATAGACCAGGAAGATTCCGGCCCATTGAATCTGTTTGGCGTTGAGGGGTTCACAAAAACCATAGGATATATAAACAAATACAAGAATACCCAATACCGGGGTTGACATCTTCCGGGATCTGAAGCATCGCCTGTCATGCCGAGAGCATCGTCGAGACGCACAGAAGTGGCTACAGTTTGGGCATTATTGACAACGATGAGTATCGTCTGTCAAAGAATATTCCACATGCGAACACAACGCGACTGAGCGGCCACAGCCTGTACAGCCTATGCAGCCCGGCAGAAGTCTCTGGAAACAATCAAGCTGCGACAAGAAGCCGCTTGTGCCGTACCGTTCCCTGGGGCTCTGGGCGGTACTGCAAGACGAACGTGGGAATCCCGGCAGTATATGCACGCCAGCAGCGCATCTACATGTTCGGTCCGACGCAGAGATCGGCTGTCAGGAGCTAGGGCCATGCAACACCCGTATAGACCTCGTTTAAGGGGATGGTTGCACCTGTCTGTGCCAAGCCAGGGCCGCGTGCGAGGGCAGGCGTTGCAGGCGCTGTGCATATCGGGGGAACGTGGAAGGGCAGGATGAAATCACACACACACATCTCAAGCCTCGGATGGTGCTGTGACACTGAAGTCTATTTGGGGGCGTAACATCACAACCGGTACACTTGCACAGATATATATACTGGATGACATGACTGATCGTCGTTTAATCGCTAGCGGAGAATGTCTGAGCGTCAATGGCAGGTGGAACTAGGGCTCTGTGCCTGGGCCCACCAGACATCTTGGCCAGCATTGCTCGAGGACGGTGCTTTTTCCGGGACGACGTCAACTTGAGTAGTAGTCAGGGGTTTGGACTGTGGTGTAGGTAGGTAGCTCGAGACATGCTAAGGGATAGGACGTCATCCCATCTCTATGCAAATGTTGGGTCCCGGGCAGCCGGGCAGCAGGTGGCGTGGCGTCTTTTGACAGCTCTGGGCTGGCTCGGCAAAACTGCCCTTGGTATTATAGAAAATATTTATGTTTCCAAATAAGTGGTGTCACCTGCGTGATGGGCGGCTTGATATTGGAATCGCCGTTGATCGCCGCCAGCATGGTGTCGTCTTGAACTGCTTGAATGGCCCCCCCGGATGGCTGGATGGGTGCGCCAATGTGGGGTCGTCATCCCGTCTGTGTAAGGTAAGGTGATAAAGGGTAAAGGGGGGGCCTCCCGGCAGTCATCAGAACGAGTTAATGCAACTCTACGAGCTGTGTGGCTTGGCCGGCACCAGAGGACCGAGGAGGACGAGGGTGGGACGGGACATTGCAGCGGCTGCTCATCAGCTAGATTGCCCAATTCCAAGCAGATCCGAATCCTGATTTGATCTTGGAGGATTCGCCCTTTTCTCATCGTGCTTGCTGCTGGCGTGTCTTCAGTATCCACCTGCAGCAATACCGGCACACGCAACTCCTGTTCTCTGCTCTGCATCCTTTGCTCTGCCCTGTGATCTCGTCAACTCAAAAGTTAGACACAGCCAACCGGCTTGAGCCCGCAGGTCCGTTTCGTGGAGCTTCCTTCCCGCGAGGAAACAAACCCATCCGCTTGGCTTTATTTATATCCCCCCTGCTCAAATATTACCCGCTCGACTTGGCTCCACGACTCGTCACTCCTCGTCACTGAGTGGTCTGCTTCCTCGCGATCGACCTGCCAACCGCCACAGAGCCGCCGTCTTGTTCTTTTCCTTCGGCTCACTGCCTCCTGCGGCCAGCGACACCGACCCGAGAATCTCCCTCGACTTCTCCACCACACGTGGCGGCGATATTGGAGGCAAGGGCGCCCACGCAATGCCAGCTTGGTGACACTACCTCCGCGACTCGGCCCACACCCTGCGGAGAGACCGGCATTCTGCCAGCAACCCGCCAGTAGCGACGTACGCCTCGCGCAAAAGAATCACGAGCCCACGATGGACACCCGCTCGCCAGCGTAAGTTCACTAGATGCAGATGCGACCCAGCCGGTGTTTCGCTCCCTCCATGCGTCTTTCCCAAGCGCCAAAGTCTAATGTCCCGCGTCATCGTGCAGAACCCCAAACACGCCTTACGGCCAGCCAAGCCAGTACAAGGTCAACGTCAACCGGCAAAAGACGAGGAAATGGGTCGAGGCAAAAACGCAGAATTATGACGGTGATGATTGGGGGATGGACGACGAGTTCGACGAAGACGATGCGCACGACGCCGGCAACGCAGGCGGGCGCCAAGATTATTTCAACCAACCCACGCAGGCTCAGAGACCGGGCAGGTTGACGGCCGGACTGCGCGCGATTTCCAACAGCGGGCCACCGACGCCCGGCTCGGGATCTGCTGGCTCGTCGCCCAGCCTGAGACCGAGCGAGCGCATAGCCCTGGAGAAGCAGGCCGCCGGAAACAGGAGCGCGAGCGGGCCGCCGGCTCTGCACATCCAGACTTCGGGCAAGGCGCCGACGCAGCCGCCACCTCAGGTCGCGGGGCCTCCGGGGCCGCTGGGTGCTGCAGCCTCGCCGTTCCCACCCCGAAAGAGCAGCATGACGAGCCAGGACAGACCCGACATGACGAATCCCGATGCGCGACCGCCGCGGACGAGCTCGAGACCCGAGTCCCCAGCGAGCGCGGCGAGGTCGCCTGCCTCTGCGACTGGGCCCCCGAGGTTCATCCGGCCATCCGAGATCTACAAGCGAATGGAGGAGGAGAAGGAGAAAGAACGTAGGTCAATGGAATCGGCGGGAAGGCCAAGCCTGGACAGTATCGGGGGTCGAAGTAGTGAAGACGGCGGCGACGCGACAAATGCCCGGCGGCGCCCGAGTTTCGGCAGGAACGATGAAGGAGATGCCAACCGCGGCCTGCGACCCCTGGACACGGTCGCAGAGAGAAAGAGCGAGTATGGATTTGATGGGCTGATGATCAACCCAGCAGAACCAGCCCCGCCGAACCCAGAGGTGCCGACCCAGAACCAATACCAGAACCAGAGCCAGGACCAGGTCGAATCTAGGAATGCGAGTGTGCCCGAGCCTTCGATCCCATCCCATCCCCCGCCGCCGGAGCTGCATCACCCCCAGGCAACGACCGCGACAGATACCCCCGCCGAACCGGTGAAGCGTTATTCCACGAGCCCCAAGCTGCCACTTCTCTCGAGATTGAGTGGGTTCGGTGGTGATTTCTTCTCTGGAGGTATGGGCTTCACGAGCGATTCACCCAAGTCGTCAGATCCTCCCACCGACACGTCACCAACGCGTTCGGGAGGTGATGCCGCCAACGCGTCGCAGGCTGCAGACGACGGACAAACCAGTAAGCAGCAAAGGCCATCCCGACCTTCATTTCCTGGAGCCTGGGTCAGTGAGACGGCCACAACACCAGGAGACATGGCCACTCCTGCAGCCGCCACTCCAGGCGAAGTACCGTCCATCAGTGAGAGCCCAGAGGACGACCACCTCAAACCAGCGCCTCTGCGTACACCATCTCCAGGCAGTGCAAGTGCATTCAGCGCCCACGACGAGAAACACTCCACCGGATCCGGACGGACCTCGCCCGCTAATCACCAGTATCTCAAAGCTACAGCAGATCGGACAGCGGCACGGGACGAGGACCAGAACACCCAGGACAAGGCCGAGCCCCGTCGAGACATGACCCCTATCGCACCATTGCAGCCCCGTAAAAAGTCATTTGTGGAGGAAGCCGCCCCGGCGCCACCTAGTGATCCCATAACGAGAGTCGACACGGTGAGCACGGCAGACAACGCATCGCCACTTAAGGAGAGCGATGTCCTTCGCGACGAGATCATGCGGAGCCTTAGCCCGGTCCGCCCGTCCGATGGGCACATGGAACCACCCCGAGACGAGAGCGCAGCCCGCGAGAGTGCATACCTGAATGATGTCTACGGTGACTATTGGTCAGGCGATGACAAGACTCGGGAGGTCGAGATTCCTCTGAACCAAAGCGTCTCCCGCGAAGCTGAGCCTACGCCAAAAGTCAAGGACGAGGCTGCCGAAGCCACGCCTAGACCTACCGCACAAGCAGCC
The DNA here is from genome assembly GCA_013435955.1 of Diaporthe sp. HANT25. NCBI lineage: Eukaryota > Fungi > Ascomycota > Sordariomycetes > Diaporthales > Diaporthaceae > Diaporthe > Diaporthe sp. HANT25. The sequence goes on along the minus strand of JACBFG010000006.1, from coordinate 616,323 downwards.
TTTGATCCTGTGAAGACGGACGCTGCTCCGCCAGCCATCCCAGCAGCCGAGCCAGAGGCTGTCCGGCCAGGCGCGAGGCGCGAGCGCTTCTCATGGGAGGCAGAATCCACCTCCGGCGGCGCCACTCCTGCGCAAATCTCACCGACGAAACAGCCAAACACCGATCCTCCGGAGAACTTGACAAGCCCAGTTGCTACAACCCGACAAGAGGACCCAACAAGCCCTGGCAGCGATGGCCGCGGCTCACCTCTTCTATCCCTTCCGACCATGAACTTCGATAGTGATATATCGCCCCAAGTGGCATCAGCATCAAGCATGCTTTCTCCAGGCAATCCCGCCAGCGACATCCAATCACCCTACTCTAATACCAGCGGCCAGGATGACGAGGGCGCGAACAAACATCTACACCCCACCGAGGACAAGATGGTGGTGCAGTCGCCAATGTCCCCGATGTCCCCGCTGGAGCCGATCCCGATCGCAGACGACGAAGAACCACAGCGCACCATATCGCCACCACCGCACGAATTGCCTGAGGGCGTGCCACTGCCACGCAGCCCGTCGCCAACACAAGCGGGTGCGAGCGGGATCGACGACTCCAGGCGTCAGAGCCAGCCGGCGTACAACATGATGTCACTCAAGCAGGTCCTGCAGCTCCCGTCGTCGTCCGACCGGGTCCAGAAGATGCAGGAGACGCGCGAGCACCTGGCGGTTCTGGAGACGGGCCTCGCGTCGTGGCTGGCGGAGATGGCGGCGCAGCCGGCGCATGAGAACGCCATGGCGTCGTACGGCTACGCGCTGTCCGGGGACGACGCGGAGCTGTGGGGCACCAAGGGCGGCGCGGTGCGGATCCCGCTCAACGCGCCGGCACCCGGGGTTGAAGGGGCCGGCGAGGATGGGGGACCGGGGGGAGTGGGCCGCACGCCCAGCACGAGCCTCAACATGGGCAACCTGGTCATGCATTCCGGGCAGGCCGGGGCCAAGGGCAAGGAGCTGCTGCAGAGCGCGGGCAAGATGGGCAAGGGCCTGCTGAGCAAGGGGAAGCATAAGCTTAGGGAGAGGGCCGAGTCCCGGAAGGGCTAATCCTGACTGACTATTTCTACCATGTTTCCCTTTTGTATCGGGTGGTCGATGTCCGTGGAGTGGCAAGGAGGGCATAGCGCATCATTTTGTGCTTTATCTTCTTCTTCTTCTTCCTAGTACTAAGTTCTTGTTCTTGCGTACATGAAGCGGGTATTAGCTACCTCTTTCTTCCTTTCCCCCCTTGTGTCGCTATCCGCTGCATGGAGGTTGACAGGGGAGGGTAGATGGTTGGTGGTTGGTGGTTGGTGGTTGTCTAAGTTAATGTCTTTTTTTGGCATATACCGGCTGGTCAGGTACTGGCGGGGCAGGGCGTTTTACGAAGCACAAGTGAGAGGTAGCGGTAAATTGATGAATGACCTTCTTTTCTTGAGTCTTCTATCTTGGGGTCTGAGGAATCGGAGGGAGAGTAGATAAGGTTGTCTAGTAGTGATATATGTATGTGTGCCTCAGCCCATCTATATGTGTCTCGGTAGCTCTCTGTTACTCT